>CM060847.1:31257121-31709253 GCA_030737835.1 Acorus gramineus | reverse complement strand
TCTACTAGTGAAAAAACAACTTTTTAGAAAAAAAAAGTGATAACGATCCGCATGTGATGTGAAATAAACAATCGTTTGATTCTTTAATGCTTTATATTTGTAAGATTTATCTTTTCCATTTTCATTTCAACATATAGGACAATAAACTTATTTATATGTAATATGACTAGATGAACAATTTATGTTATGTATTATGAGATGTTTTGATGAACTTTCAAATATTTTATGTAATAGATGTCACAAATTATTTATGTTTTATATATTTTGAGGTTTTAACAATATATTTTAGAAGAGATTGTACACACATGCTACACATGTTACATGCTACACATATTACATATGTACGCGCTTACGCGCGCGCGTAGGCTCATTATTAGGCACACTTAGCACTTAGCACTTAGTGAAAATAACATGATAATTTTTTTGTCTCAAGTGATCTTAGCACAACGGTTCAGGGCTTAGCGGTGTTACCGATAGGTCATGGGTTCGAGTCTTGGCGCTGACTTACCCACCTGTTTGTTGGCGATTATTCAAAAGAATTTTTCGTGGGACCGGGACAAACAGGCGGAGGTAGCCTTCCCAGCTCGACTGTAAGGTCAGCCATGAGGGGTCCCGTCGATATAAAAAAAAAAAGAATATATTTTAGAAGAGATTGTAGTTGTTTGTGAGTATAATTCTCTTTCATGTAAAAAAATATTTGATTTGCTACACGATACGAATGGCCTTAAACTGGGAGTGGTGGGACGAATGTGGATTTTAAGATGAAACACCTAGGATGAGACGGGTATGGATTTCTAGTTGTAGAACCCGAAGTGGGGCAGGCAAGTATGAAATCAAATAGTATGGAGCTGGGTTGGATTTAAATTATGTGAAACCGGAATCGAAATTGACCCATTGTCATCCCTCGGTCACATGTTGGGCCATTTGCAGGGCCACATTGGGGGGAGTGTCAGGGTTATTTTTTTAAATTTTTTATATACCTTAAAAGACCAAAACACCCTTAAAAGACCAAAACACCCTCATTAATCTTTAGAATTACCCAAATATCCTCATTGCACATTTGAAAATGAAATCCTCACCATCCCTCCCTCATTACCGTTGATATGATGCTCTCCCCATGCATTTAAATATGTAATCTCGCCATATCTTCAACTTCAAGTAAGTCCACCCCTCATCACCGTTGATCTGATGTCTCCCTTTCCATCTTTTCTTAGTGTCTCTCTATGATTTCATGATTCATTTTGAAACGAACATTTCAACTAAACCCAAAATTTTAGGGCAACATTGGGTATGGACATTTGGTTGAGTTATTCTCCCAAATTTCAAATGATCCAAAAAATTAGTATTTGATTTCACTCTGGACCTCATTAAATCCCATCTCTATAACCCTAAGGTTAGATTTTTTTTCTTTTTGAATCTTGAATGGAGTATTTTGGGTGCAATTTTGTTTGGATATTCATGTTCTAATTTATATTTAAGATCACATGATTTTGATGATGGCTTTTTCTTGTTGGATGGATTAATGGATTAATTATTATTTTTGGTCCTCTTGTTGTGTCTTGACCCAGAAGCGGGCGTCATCCGAATCGTCACAAGAAAATTGATATACAGAAAATCATAACTCAAAATATGCAATTAGAAGACAAAGAACTCAGAATATGTAGCGGAAGTAAAACCTTTATATAAAGCCAAACTGGCCAACGACAATTGCACAGATGCCAAAAGATGCATACAACAACTGTCTGTCATGTGAGAGCCGTAGGACTTATGTATACAAGATCCATTTACCAAAAATAAAATATACAACATGGACCTGAACAAAATATGGGAACTCCGACTCTGTCCTACTGGTGGGACGGCGATGCACGACCCTAAGATCCTCGTGCTATACTGGACTTAGGAACGTCAGCCGGGGTGGTACCTGGATTAAAAAAAATCTAGCCCAAAGAAAAGGGTGAGCACAAAGCCCAGTGATAGAAATCCCTATAAAGTACTTCCTAACAAGCACACATATATATCTGATAATGCAATAATTCTTCTATACTTATAAACCTTGCTTTACAACTCTCTAGGAACCATATTAGGCGGCACTCAGTAGGCCTAAGAGTCAATGAAAGCTGCACATAGTGTCACGCCCCAGGGCGGCTGTTATATATGTGTAACTTTTAACCTGCTGGTAACCGTTGGAGCGTTCTGACAGTTTTTCATTTTTTTTTTTCGGTTTTCGATCGGAACCGCTAATTTTTGGACTGTTAGCTATCGTCCTGAGTTAGAGGACTCCGATTGGAAATCTAACTGCATATTTGGTGTCCTGGTGCCATTTTAGGTCTCTCACGAAAATTTCATCGAATTCCGGTAACGTTTCCAAAATTTCACAGTTCCGGGGCGTATCCGGGTATTTTAAGTGATTCGTCTATATAAATGAAATCTAATATTTCATTTGGCACTATTCATCATCCCTACCAATTGATTTCTCTCTCTTCCCTCTCTCCTTTTCTTCCACTTGAGCCCCTTAGAGCCCTCAAACCCAAAAAACCTAAAGCATAGAAAGTGTAGATCGGGTCAGATCGGGTCCCGATCTACATCCCGGTGCTTTCAAATCCAGATTCCGACCAACCTAGCCCTCCCATCCGCCCTCTCTTCTCCTCAGATCTGAGCCAAATCGGAGGTGGGAGTAGATCCCGGTGGTAGAGACCGTTGGGGAAGCGTTTCGGTGCGTGGAGAGCAACCGGACGCCTCTTCCTCCCCTTGGTAAGCTCCTTTTCCCCTTCTTTTTGGCTTAGATGTATGCTAGGATGGGGGTTTTGTGTTTGGGTGGTGGTCGGCGGCTGTGGGAGGCTGTCAGAGGTGGTTGGGGGCGGTCGGAGGCCGTCGGAGGCCATTGGGTGGGTGGTGGAGGTGCTCGGGCATGGGGGTTGCTGGTTCGGGCAGCAGGCAGCACCGGCAGCAGCACAGGCAGCGCAGCAGGCTGGACGCGCGCGGGCGTGCGCGCGTGCGTGCGCGCGTGGGTGCGCGCGGGCGTGCGCTCGGGGGGAACTGGTGGCCAGCAGGGCGCGCGCGCTGGACGTGCGGGCGCGGGGCGTGCAGGGCGCTGGGCGGTGCTGGGTGCTGGCCGAGCGGAGGTGCGTGCAGGGCATCGTGCAGGGTGCGCGCGGAGCGCTGCGCAGGGGCGCAGGCACGCTGTGCGCGCGCGGGAGTCGGTGGAGCGCTGGGCGTGCTGGTTGTTGGTGTGCCGGGTGTGCTGGGCGCGCGTGCAGGGGCGCAGTGCGCGCGGGTGCACCCGGGAGGAGCTGGTCGAGCGGCTGGTGCGAGGAGCTGGTCGAGCGGCTGGTGCGGAGTGCTGTGCGCGCGGAGTGCGCGCGGGGCGAGGCAGGGGAGGTGCGCGCAGGGTGCGCGGGGGGCGTGCAGTGTGCTCGCGGGCCGGTGCGGGGTGCGCGCGGGCTGCTGCGGTAGGGCGCAGTGGGCGCGCGGTGCCCCGGGTGGTGCGGCTGCGGGTCCAAGCGCGCGGGCAGGGGCAGGCGGTGCGCTGGGTGCGCGGGCTGAGGCGCGGCGGTGCACCCGGGGGGTCGGGTGGCCGTGCGGGTGGTTGCCGGGGGTGCGGGAGTGAGCCGGGGTGCTCGGGCTAGCGGGCGTGCGGGTCGTATGCGCGTTTGCCCGAGTGTTGGGTGTTTGATTTTGGGATTTTGTGAATTTTGTGTATTTTGGGGTATTTGTGGATTATACTCACCAATTGATACCCTGTCTTGCAGATCTCGACGGACGGTCGCGCGTCGACCCGACTTCCGGTGAGTGGGATAATCCAACCCAATAGTGAGGCGTTATACGCATTTTGGGCGTATACCGACCTCTCCTGGGGCACCATGGATTTATATTAACCGGTTGTAAAGTGTATTTCATGCGAGCATGATTTAAATGTAGAATGCATGTTACCCTAGACTTGTATGTTAGGGACTTGCACCCTTAGGATATGTGTATGAGCCATGCATCATGTCCCCCTGTTCTCATGCTAGGAAGCCTTGGCCTATGCATGTGTCCCACTAGTTTATTTATTAAATTAAATGCTAGTATATGTTAATTGCATGCCTTAGATAATATTATAGGGAGGAGCCTTGCGAGGTCAACATTGAGACCCGGGTTAGGGTACTCCGTGTTCCTTGTTTGGTTGTCGGGATGTCCTGTATCGGGACCTCATGCTGCCCTCCCAAGGTTCTTGTCCCAATAATATTATATCTCTAGTTGATAATTAATGTTATACCCCCTTGTATGATTTAGCATCTTAGTGAATATTATAGGGGAGGGGCCTCGCGAGGACAGCGGTGAGACCCGGGCTAGGGTACACCGTGTTCCTTGTTTGGTTGTCGGGGTGTCCTATATCGGGAACTCACGCTGCCCTCCCAAGTTCCTTTCCCCCAATGATATTACAACCTTGCTATTACGGTATATGTTCCCCGCATCTTGGTTATGCGCCCTGGAGGAATTCTGAGGAATTCAGGACATTAGAGTCGTTGAGGTGTGTAGTCGGCGGATCCGAGTGGATCATGTGCGTATGGATAGGCTGTTCTGTCCCCTTCGTTGGATCCGGTAGAGGCTGCCCCAGCGTCAGAAAGGCCGTCCCTTCCAAGGGTTCCCATCAGTAGGCGCCTCCTGATTTTGGTTTCGGACTGTGCTGAAGTTGTGGGTGAGGGCTCCCATCAGTAGGCACCTCCTGATTTGGTTTTGGACTGTGCTGAATGTGGGAGTAGACCAAGCGGCCTACGGAGTGGAGGAGAGACTATCGGTGGACCAAGGGTGACCAACAGCCTAGTCAGTCCCAAAATCCTATGTCACCCGTGGCAGGGTGAGGGTGAGGGTGTGGTGGGTTGGCAATTAGCGACCTGCTGGTTTTGTGATTGGATGATTATCAGTCCCAAAATCCTATGTCACCCATTGAAGGGTGAGGGTGAGGGTGTAGTGGGTTGGCGATTGAGCGACCCACTGGTTTGGCTATTTGTTACCATTTTGTGGTTGTTAATAAGAGATTGTGGATTATAAAGATTGAATTGTGGTCAATATTGTCTGTGATGCATGGGTTGTGCTGTTCACTGAGCGTGTGGCTCACCCCTCGCATATGTTTCCCTAGTTGTCACTGAGCCGGAGCCGGAGGAGCAGTTGGAGCCGTCCGAGGGATTCCTTCAGTAGCGGAGCAGCGCTACGTTCCGCGAGTGTCAGAGGCTATCAGCATCCCTTCTTGACTGTATGTATTTTATTTCCGTGCTTGGCACGCGTTTGTATATATTCAGTTGTATCTGTGTATATTGGCTCTCACAGGACAGATGATTGAGTATCGAGTCTGTAGTATGTTTATTTACAGATTCAGTCTTTTGCTTCCGCATTTGGTGTATATATCATGTCAGCCTCTTTGTTGTCAGTGTGTCATTCTGGTTGCTTGTGTATGATATATTATTGACTTCCTGTATAGATTCTGATATTTTATATACACTTGCCGCGTCTCGGGGACGCCCGGGGCGTGACAGCGGCCGTCCCCGAGACGCGGCAATGGTATATATAATATCAGCAGTCTATACAAGAGATCAATAACATACTCTAAACAACATAAAAAATGACAACACAGACAATAAGGCAGCTGACATAATATATACAAATAGCGGAAGCTCAAACGACTGAGTCTGTAATTTAAAGACATATTACAGACCCGATACATAATCAACTGTCCTGTGAGAGCCAATATATACAACGACATCCAAATATAATACAAACGTGTGCCCAAGCACGGAATACAATACATACAATCAAAAGGGGATGCTGATGGCCTCTCACTCGCAGAACGTGACGCTGCTCCGCTACTGCTGATGTGCCTCGGGGAGCTCCTCCTTCAGATCTGACTCAGATATCACTGGAGAAAAATATATGCGAGGGGTGAGCCACACGCTCAGTGAATAGCACAACCCATGCATCACAATTCATATCAACCTTAAATGATTTATAGCCCCCAAGTGGGAGTAACTACACAATCCAGTGGGTCGCTACATCGCCGACCACCACACCCTCACCCTCACCCTCAAAGGGGTGACATGGTCTTTTGGGAGTGACTAGGCTGTTAATCACCCTTGGTCCACCGATAGCCTCTCCTCCACTCCGTAGCTCGCCTGGTCTACTCCCACGATCAGCACAGTCCGACGCATCGGAGGTACCTACAGATGGGAGCCCTCTGTCAGGACAGCCTGTCTAACACTGGGGAGTCCCTACACGGATCCAACGAAGGGAAGAGAAACAGCCTACCCACACGGATACGATCCTCTTGGATCCGCCGACACCGATTGCAACTCTACTAATGCCATGAATTCACAAGAATTCCTCCAAGGCGCATAACTAAGATGCGGGGAGACACATATTATAACAACGAGGTTATAATATTCTCTAAGGCATGCTAATAACCATATGCTCGCATTTGATTTAAATAAGTTAAACTAAATGGGAAACATGCGTAGGTCGAGGCTTTCCTAGCATGAAAACATGGTATCAGGATGCGTAGGCCTCTATACATAATATAAGGGTGCATATCCCTAGCATACAAAGTCTAAGGGGGGCATGGATACAACATAATGATCATGCATGCACAGTTTACATTTAATACTAGTTAATATGCAACTATGGTGCCCCTGGGGAGGGCAATGCATGCCTACGTGCATCGAACGCCTCCCTATTGGGTTGGATTGTCCCACTCACCAAAACTCGGGTCGTCGCGTGACCGTCCGTCAAGATCTACAAGACATGGGTAATCAAAATGGTGAGTAATTACAAAAAAACATAAGAAATACGCTAGAAATACCCAACACTCGGACAAGCATGCATACGGGCCCACACGCACGCGAGTCCGAGTGCCCCGACACCCTTCCGCACCCACGGGCAGCCATGCGCACGGCCACCCGCCCGCGCACGCACGGGTGCGCACGCAAGCACGCACGCCTGCGCCCCGGGCACACTGCCGGGCACACTGCCGCGCCCCAGCCCGCACGCCCAGACGAGCTGCCGCGCGCCTGCCCGCGAGCCCAGGCGCACCACGCGTCCAGCCCTGCGTCTACCCGCGCGTACTGCGCCCCTGTGTAGCACCCCGCGCGCACCCCCGCGCGCATTGCGCCCCTGCGCAGCACTCCACGCGCACCCCCGCGCGTCTGCGCGTACGCGCGTGCGCCCGCCAGCGCTTGCCTGCGCGCGCAGACTCGCGCGCACGCACGCGAATGTCCCCGCACGCGCGCCCGAGCCAAACCCACCCCCTTCCTCAGCCCTCCCACACCCTAACACACATGCATACCATGCATACTCCATATGCACAACCTAACATGCATCTAAACAAGGAAATGGGAGGAGAAGGACTCACCCAAAGGAGGAAGAACAAAGGGATGAAACCGGGTGCTCTTCGCGCACCGAAACACCACCACCAAAACCACCACCACCAAGCCTCTTCTCAGCCTAAGAGTGGCTGAAAAAAGAGGAGAAAGGGAGCTAAGAGAGGTGGTCAACATAGGGGAAATCCAAAAACAAAACCATGGAAAGGTAGATCGGAACCCTACCTTTCTTTTCTTCTTCTAGGGCTTCCTATTTCAAGCTCTTCTACTAGCTCAAATGGGGGATTTAAAGAGAGGGGATGTGAGGGTTTGTGAGTGAGAGAGATAGAGAGAGATGGGGAAGAAGGACTATTAGTGGACGCCTAAGTGAACTCACCCACACACACACACTCACACACTCACACTAGGGTACTTAGGGTATTTTTGGTGAGCTTTGACTATAGTCAACTCAACCACACAAACAAACAAAGAGATTTGACCAAGTCAATGGTCAAACTTGACTTGGTCAAAGTCATCTTTGACTTGGTCAAGTCTCCCCATGACTTTTCGCTTGGTCAAAACCCGGATACGATTCAGAACTGTGAAATTCTGAAACGTTACCGGAATTCGATGAAATTTTCGTGAGTGGCTTGAAATGGCACCAGGACACATAATGTGCAGTTAGATTTTCAATCGGAGTTCTCAAACTCATGATGATATCCACAATTCTGAAATTTTAGCGGTTCCGATCGAAAAAAGAAAAAGTTGAAAAACTGCCAGAATGCTCCAATGGTGACCAAAAGCCTAAAAGTGACACATATATAACACATAGTATATTATGTGTCACGCCCCAGGGCGGCCGTCCCCGAGACGTGGCAATAATGAAGTATCAGCTATCAATACCTGAGGTCAACAAAGACTCCAACAACAACACACAAGGTGGCAAAGCAAAGATAAATGATAACTGATTGAAAAGCGGAAGCATAAGATATCAACAATGTCTGTAAACCAAAAACATTATTATAGACTCGAATACACAATCACTGTTCTGTGAGAGCCAAGTCTAGTCCAAATAAAATACAACCTGTGCCACATGCACGATTTACAATACATAATATGACTCTAGGACTGCTGACAGCCTCGCACTCGCCACCCGTCAGAAGAACGCTCCACGCCCATAAGACCACGCCACAGGGAAGCTCCAGCTCCACGCCCAACACTGCCCCTAAAAAGAAACAGTATGCGAGGGGTGAGCTACAAGCTCAGTGAGTTGTTGGAAACCAATCACCATTACAACAGTTCAATGTTAAGGCAATTTCCTTTCAAGGAAAACATGGGTGGAAACCCAATGGATAACAAGGTCACGCGGCGGCGCGACCAACCTCACCCTCACCCTCACTCCCGGAGGAAGACTCTTGGGACTTTTGGGGAGAGACCATACCGTTGGTCGAAGAGACGCGGAATTACTGGTCTACACAACACTACTGGATCACCTACATCGAGATAACTGCCCAACGATGTCTTTGAACATCGATACACAACCGGACCCAACAACTATGGGAACGGACGAACAACGAATGGGTCACGCGGTGATGTGTCTTCACCTCATCCTCACCCTCACCCTTTAGAGGTGACATAGGACTTTTGGAAGAGATTAGACTGCTCTACACCCTTGGTCCACCGGTAGCCCTTTCCCCGGGTAGCCTCTACCTGGTATACTCCCACAATCAGTACGCTTCCGAACGCATCAGTGGTACCTACGAATGGGAGCCCTCTATCAGGACAGCTTTTCCAACGCCGAAAAGTTCCTACATCGGATCCAATGAAGGGGAGAACGATTTCACGCTCGCAATATCATTCGTTAGCCCTCTCCCGGGTAGCCTCTACCTGGTATACTCCCACGATCAGTACGCTCCCGAACGCATCGGTGGTACCTACGGATGGGAGCCCTCTGTCAGGACAGCTACAACCCGGGCCGCTTCAACACGGACGACATTGGGAGTAAACACTCCATGTTCGCAAAGCGAACCCAATGAAAAAAACCACTACTCTCGATAATCGCCTAACTTAATGCCAAAGCTACCGGTTTAACAAAACCGATACAACAAATGAATTCTCCTGAATTCCATTCAAGTGCATCGCACGGATGCAGGGGCGATTACATCGCTCGCACACTAACTAATGAGGTACATCCTGACGGTGGGTCGTACCCACGCCGGCTTCAGATATGCCTAATTAGTTTTAACATGTGCATATATATAACAGGAGAATCATATCATAGCTATGTGCATGAACCATATGCACGATCATCTAACAATTGATTATAAGGGTAACCCCTAACATGGATTTACATCATAAACAACATGCATACAAGGTATGGCCATTAATCATATAAGCACACAAGGCATAACTTAAGCATGCGCTCGATATCACCAACTTAAAAAGAAAGGGTCAAGCGCGATCTCGCGCACTAACAGGTGCATGCCAATATTCCAAACGAACCTGAGTCGAGTAGGAAATCACATCTACTTACTCAGTTCGTGCAGAGGGAGAGGGCGAGAGAGATCATCATCTCATGAAGTTGGTCATAGCTTTGCCCCATTAGCATGGGCGCAACAACTACACCACGCCCTCGAGTCTTATCGCAAGGGAATATTAGGCAGGTGCCCGTTATTAACCCAGACTTAATCATGCTGGATATTCCAATTAATATGGTGGGAGTAGTATCACAATACTACCTAAGGCATGCCCTATTCTATACATCCGTACACATTACAGAAATACATGCCCATAACTAGGGGCGCATGCGATACAATCATTCATACATGGATACAATACATGCAATATAAGCCTAGCATGCAAGATATCTAACATATTATAGTTTAAGCATGGCCATACTACTTATCTACACAAGTAGTATAGATAGGATGCCCCATCGATGCGCGACGCACGACTACGCGCGTCGAGCGCATCTCGAGGGGGGGGGGGATTGGATCAAACCACTCACAGATACCCGGATCGTCGCGCGTCCGGTCTACGAGATCTGCAAAACACAACCAATGATCCACAATTAAAATATGGAACCTCCTATCACACATATAAGCCTACTTCATGAAGACCCTAACCCCTGATACTTCCATAATATCACCCAAGACACATGCAAACAACTCCTTGACACTCAACCAAGCAAAACTGCCAAACCTGCTGCAACCAGCCCTACTAATTGATCTCCACAGCACCCAATACACCTCCACAAATTATGAAATAAAACATGCACATTCTATGATATGCTGGGATCATAATCCATGAAGACATTAGAACCTAATTTTGCCTCTACAAGCCCGAAATAAATTATTTCCAGAAGCAGGTCAATTCCTACGCGAATCTGGACAGACCATGCAAAACAGGTTCTAACTTACACCACAGATATCATAATGACCCCAAATTTCATATATAACAACTAGACACATAGATGATCATATCATATGAAGACATAATCCTAGAAATGTGCCTCTAAATACTAGATTTACTGAGATTTTTAAAATACAGAGTGCTGCCTTACCAAAACAGGGGGAGGGAAATGGGGAGATGCGGGGTTCTCGACACACCCACGACCACCTCAACCACCACCACCACTACCACCACCTCATCAGCATCTCCTTAAGCCCTTCATGCCAGAAAATAGGGGTGCAAAGGGGCATTAGAAGGGGATAGAGAGAAGAGAAATAACAACAACAACAACAACACATACTCACCCTTTCTCACTCTTTCTTGTGCTTCTTCTTCATCTTTTCCTTCAATTGCTTCTTCCTCCTCCTTCTTCACACACAAAGAGGAGAAAAAAAAAAGACAAGAGAGGGAGAGAAGGTGTTCCACGAAATGGGAGAGAGGGGGAGAGAGAGAAAGGGCAAAAAGGTCATTTTCATGCCCAAATAGTGTCTAGGGGTGACCATAAGGGGGGGGGTGAGGTTAGGGTTAGGCTCACCCACTCACATACCAAAAGATCAAAGGTTTCTTCATCACTAAGCAAGGTGGGGGTAAGGTTACCAAAGGTCACCACATCCTCAAAATATCTCACACTATTCGACCAACCAGGAACTCTCAAAACCCGGATACGGTTCAGAACTGCATATTTTTCAAAACGTTACCGGAATTTGATGAAATTTTTATGGGTAGTACTAAACGGTACCAGGACCCATAATATGCAGTTAGATTTTCAATCAGAGTACTCCAACTCCCGCAGGTGGCTAAAAGCTAAAATTTTAGCGACTCTGATCGAAAAAGAAAAAGGCCCTGAATGACCCAGATGTGACCAAGGCTTAACCAAAATGGCTCCAAATGACACAGGCATAACATTCTCCCCCCTTAGGAAATTTAGTCCTCGAAATTTAAGGAAACCCAAAGGGAAGACCGAATATAGCAAGTATCACGCATAGACCTTTTGCTCCCAAGTGGTCCATGCACCAGACTGGCGCTACCGACACACTGTAATCAAAGAAACGGTCTTAGCGTGGAGCCACTTCTCATGTTGGTCCTTGACCTTGATCTACTGCTCCACGAACAACAAATCCAGATCGAGGATGAGGCGGTCGAACGGAATGACTGAGCAGGATTGTGGACATAACGCCTCAGCCATGAGACAAGGACGACGTCGTGGGCATGAGCCAGCTGTGGGGGAAAGGCTACATGACAAGCCACCTCCCCAATCCACTCAAAGATGAGAACCGGTCCGATGAAGGGCCGACTCAGCTTGCCCCGAACGTCGAAATGGAGGGTGCCCTTAAACCCAGACACCTTCAAAAAACATAGTCGCCTAACCCGGAGGTAAGCTCCTGCGACGATGACATGCGTAGCCCCTCTATCGGTTCTGGGAGGTGCAAGTGCACACATGAACCAACCTGGCCACTGCAAGGTCAAATAAATAACTTGTGGCCCCTCCAACTGGCGCTCCTCAACCTTCCCAACACAAGGGAGGTATAAAACTGTGCCTATAGAGTGCCTTTTTCAGGTCCATCTGGATGCTCGAATGGCAGTCGTCTTGCAGGCATACCCCAACAAATGGGTGGTGCCTCACCCAACTGCCCTTATCATCGAGCATGCAGGCACTTAGCATGTCCTCCAAGGACAAATCGTCCTCTTGCTTGGCCATTCGTCGGCGGTGAAACGCTGCACTTAGATGGAGGCTCGCGCCAAAGCCTGCCAAGGCTGCGCCAAAACCTCAAAGTAACCCTCGCGTCTCAACCGAAAATAGCGCTGACCGGAGTGCCATGAAGACGAACAATCGCGAAGGTGGAAACCCACGTCAAGGAGTCCAGAGACTCAATCAGTCGGATTAGGGAGGGAAGCGCGGACTTAGTCAGTCGGCCATTGATCACCTAGACGGTGTCGCGACCTAAACGTGACTTTAGCGAGCCCGCAACAATCCCTGATAACCCACTCCCACGTCCACTGAGGAATCTCGATGGACTGACGCTTTCCACTCAATGATGATTCTTGAACTTGCTTGAGGGCATGCCAACCTGGGGAAACAAGGTCACCCATATCGCCTTTTCATCGCACCACTAGCAATCTCAATGAAGACTACCTCAAAGTAGTCCACGGAGACCCAATAAAACTTTTGAGATCCACGAAGGCATCCGGCGCATTCGTCAACCCCGACAGTCGTACTTAAAACTCGTAGTGCCTGAAACGGTCACGAAAGGCCATCTACGGGATGTCCAACTCCCGGATCTCCGACTTGTGGTACCCTTGTGCGAAGATTGATCTAACAGAAGACACTCGCAACCAGAGCTGGTCAAATAGATCATCAATTCACAGCAAGGGGTACCTGATCTTCAACCCTTACGGGAAGATCAAAACAACACCTCGAACAATTAAGTCTAGATTCTGCTCCTCGAGCATGGCTGGCACTCATGATGACACTTACTCGCTGGGTAAGCCGCTCAACCGCACTTAATCCACAAGACACGCAATAAGGGGTCGTCGAACCTCGACAATGCCTATGCGACGTCATCTATCTGATAGGGCGGTTGAGTCCCATCACGAACGCTAGCATCGCGTCTCCTCGTTTACGACCCATGTGGGGGCAAAACGCGATAGTATCGCTAACTGTGCTTCACATGCCGCCACCGACAGGTCGCCCTACTACAACCATTGGAACTCCAACATCGTGCACTCAATGGGCAGATTCATCACGGGGAGTCCACGCTCTCGACATCATCCAGTAGCACTCTCACGGCGTGGCCTCTACCTGGTAGCCTCCCAAGCCCACTATCTCTGCCTTATGGGCGCACCAACAAGCATAGTATCTGGGAGCACCTCACAGGGCTCTGGCCTCAACCGGGCAGCTACAATGCACAATGATATATCGAAGCGACTCCAGATGCCACTATGGAACTCTGTCCACAAGCGATCGCCCACCAAGCTGCAATAGGATGCACCCAATCCCGATCGTACGCATCACCACTCGCTACAACACCTTCCAAGTGAGAGGAAAATCAATCATCAAATAGATGCTTCAAAGGTATTCCTTGACTGGGAAAAGAACCCCTTGGGAGGGCACCATGAGGTCCCAATATAGGATATCCCGACAACCAAACAAGGAACACGGAGTACCCTAGCCCGGGTCTCAACGATGACCCCGCAAGGCCCCTTAATCCTGCGTAGGAAGACTGGAAGAAGCATCACCCCTTAATGAGCGATATGCCACATCCTCAAAACTTGAAACTGGCACTGCACGCGAACTCCATGGTTACCAGCAATACCGATGCACGGGAAAGAAGCTCTATTATCGAGACGCAATCCATACCGTAGAAATTGCAACCAATTCATCACTATCATACTACTGGGCTTGAATCTCCTACCCAAGCCTTAATCCCAGAAAAAGGAATCCAACAACTGACCCTAATCCGTCGACCCAGTCGACAACTTAAGGGTGGGTCCAGGGGGGTCACGTCCACGTCAACGGATGCGAGGAGGCATGTCAGCAACCTAAGATATACTTCTGAAACACAAGTACTCGGATGACAATCCTACGACTCATCATCTATACGACCTGTGCCACATGCAACCTGTGCCACATGCACGATTTACAATACATAATATGACTCTAGGACTGCTGACAGCCTCGCACTCGCCACCCATCGGAAGAACGCTCCACGCCCATAAGACCACGCCACAGGGAAGCTCCAGCTCCACACCCAACACTGCCCCTAAAAAGAAACAGTATGCGAGGGGTGAGCTACAAGCTAAGTGAGTGGCTGAAAACCAATCACCAATACAACAGTTCAATGCTAAGGCAATTTCCTTTCAAGGAAAACATGAGTGGAAACCCAATGGATAACAAGGTCACACGGTGGCACGACCAACCTCACCCTCACCCTCACTCCGGAGGAAGACTCTTGGGACTTTTGGGAGAGACCATACCGCTGGTCGAAGTGACGCGGAATTACTGGTCTACACAACACTACTGGATCACTTACATCGAGATAACTGCCCAACGATGTCTTTGAACATCGATACACAACCGGACCCAACAACTATGGGAACGGACGAACAATGAATGGGTCACGCGGCGATGTGTCTTCACCTCATCCTCACCCTCACCCTTTAGAGGTGACATAGGACTTTTGGAAGAGATTAGACTGCTCTACACCCTTGGTCCACCAGTAGCCCTTTCCCCGGGTAGCCTCTACCTGGTATACTCCCACGATCAGTACGCTTCCGAACGCATCAGTGGTACCTACGGATGGGAGCCCTCTGTCAGGACAGCTTTTCCAATGTCGGGAAGTTCCTACATCGGATCCAACGAAGGGGAGAACGATTCCACGCTCGCAATATCATTCGTTAACCCTCTCCCGGGTAGCCTCTACCTGGTACACTCCCACGATCAGTGTGCTCCCGAACGCATTGATGGTACCTACAGATGGGAGCCCTCTGTCAGGACATTTAAAACCCGGCCCTCTTCAACACGGACGACATTGGGAGTAAACATTCCATGTTCACAAAGCGAACCCAATGGAAAAACAACTACTCTCGATAATCACTTGTCGAGATATCGAATACTACTGTACTCCCACACCGTTGCGTCGCTCGGACACAGGGGGGGTGTCACGCCCCAACTACCAGCTTAACAATCCGATAAGATAATGAATTCTCCTGAATTCCACACGAGTGCATCGCTCGGATGCACGGGGTGATTACATCGCTAGTGCTCTAACTAATAAGGTACAACCCGACAGCGGGTCATACCCACGCCTATCCCAGATAGGCCTATCAGTTTTTAACATGCGCATATAAATATATCCAGGAGAATTATATCTAGCTATGTGCATGAACCATATGCACAATCATCTAATAATTATAGGGACACTCCCTAACCTGGATTTACATCATAATAAATCATACAACATGCATACATGGTCATTAATCACATAAGCACACAAGGCCTAACTTAAGCATGCGTTGGATATCGCCAACTTAAAAGAAAGGGTCAAACGCGATCTCGTGCACTAACAGGTGCATGCCAATATTCCAAACGAACCTGAGTCGAGTAGGAAATCACATCTACTTACTCAGTTCGTTCAGAGGGAGAGGGCGGGAGAGATCATCATCTCATGAAGTTGGTCATAGCTTTGCCCCATTAGCATGGGCGCAACAACTACACCACGCCCTCGAGTCTTATCGCAAGGGAATATTAGGCAGGTGCCCGTTATTAACCCAGACTTATTCATGCTGGATATTCCAATTAATATGGTGGGAGTATTATTACAATACTACCTAAGGCATGCCATATTCTATACATCCATACACATTACAAAAATACATGCCCATACTAGAAGGGCTCATGCAACACAATCATTCATACATGAATACAATACATGTATATAAGCCTAGCATACAAGATATCTACATATTATAGCTTAAGCATGGCCATACTACTTATCTACACAAGTAGTATAGCTAGGGGGGCCCATCGATGTGTGACGCGCGACTACGCGCGTTGAGCGTGTCACGCCCCAGGGCGGCCGTCCCCGATACGTGGCAAATATATATAATATCAGCAGTCTATACAGGAGATCAATAAAATACTCTAAACAACATCGAAAATGACAACACAATCAATAATGTAGCTGACATAATATATATACATATAGCGGAAGCTTAAACGACTAAGTCTGTAATTCAAAGACATATTACAGACCCGAATACATAATCAACTGTCCTGTGAGAGCCAATATAAACAAAGACATCCAATACAAGTGTTGTGCCCAAGCACGGATAACAATACATACAAGCAAGAAGGGGATGCTGATGGCCTCTCACTCGCAGAACCCAAAACGTGACGCTGCTCCGCTATTGCTGTGATGCCTCGGGGAGCTCCTCCTTCAGATCCGACTCAGATACAACTGGAGGAAAAGAATATGCGAGGGGTGAGCCACACGCTCAGTGAATGGCACAATCTATGCAACACAACTCATATTAACCTTAAAATAATTAAAGTCCTAAACGGGAGTAACTGTACAAGATAGTGGGTCATAACATCCCCGACCCACCCCACCCTCACCCTCACCCTTTGGGGGGTGACATGGGCCTTTTGGGACAGACTAGACTGCTCTCCACCCTTGGTCCACCAGTAGCTTGTTCCTCACTCCGTAGCCTCTACCTGGTATACTCCCACGATCAGCATCGTCCGACGCATCGGAGGTACCTACAGATGGGAGCCCTCTGTCAGGACAGCTTTCCAACGCCGGGGAGTCCCTACTCGGATCCAACGAAGGGGAGAAAACAGCCTACCCACACGGATCCGTCGACAACGATTCCTAACTTTTCTAATGTCATGAATTCTCAAGAATTCCTCCAGGGCGCATAACTAAGATGCGGGGAAACATATATTATAACAACAAGGTTATAATATTCTCTAAGGCATACTTATAACAATATATTCTCATTTGATTTAAATAATTTACTAAATGGGAAACATGCGTAGGCCAAGGCTTTCCAAGCATGGGACATGGTCTCTAGGCATGTATGGCCTCTATGCATGATATATGGATGTATATTCCTAGCATACAATGCCTAATATGGCATGGTTACATCATATTAAAACATGCATTACATAGTTTTTCATTTAGCACAAGTTAATATACAATTATGGTGCCCCAGGGGAGGGCGATGCACACCTACGTGCATCGAACGCCTCCCTACTGGGTTGGATTGAACAACTCACCCAAACTCGGGTCGTTGCGTGACCGTTCGCCAAGATCTGCAAGACGTGGGCATCCAATATGGTGAGTAAAATACACAAATATACATAAAATTTACTAGAAATACCAAATACTCGGACAAACATGCATACGGATTCGCACGCATGCGAGCACGCACGTACGCACGCGAGTCCGAGTTCCCCGACACCCACCCGAACCCTCGGGCAGCCACACGCATGCCCCCCGCACGCGCACGCACGAATGCGCACGAACGCATGCACCCCAGCACCCCTGGCGCGCTGCCCGCACGCCTGCCGCAAGCGCCCAGACACGCTGCCACGCGCGCGTAGGCTCACGCGCTCCCGCGCTCACCGCGCGCCCAACCCACGCGTACCCTCACGCACTGCGCCCCCGCGTAGCACCCCGCGCGCATGCCCGCACGTTTGCGCTTACGCGCGCGCCCGCCAGCGTGCTCGTCTACGCGTGTTAGCGCCCGTCTGCGCGCGCAGACAAGCGCGCAAGCGCGCGGATGGCTTCGCGCGCGCGCCCGAACCCCTCCCACCCCCTCTTCAGCTCTCCCACACCCCCTACCACCCATGCAAGGCATGCTTGACCACTTATAAACCCTAACAATCATCTAAACAAAGCTAAGGGAGGAGGAGGACTTACCCAAGGAGAGGAAGAACAAGGGGGGGGGGGGGGAACTCGGGTGCCCTTTGCGCACCAAACCACCTCTTCCGCCACCACCAAGACCACCACCTCCTCAGCCACTCTCAAGCCCTAAAAATGGCTGAAACAGGGGTGGGGGAAGCCATGAGAGGGAGATAGAGAAAAGGGAAAACAAAACAAACACCATACAAAGGTAGCACACACTCTTACCTTTCTTTTTCCCTTCTAGGGTTTTTTCCTTCTTCTTCTTCTACTACCTCTAATGGAACAAAAGGAAAGAAGAGGGAGTGAGTGATGGAGTGAGAGGGAGATGGAGATGGAGATGGGGATGAAGGGGACGCCCACTAATAGGACCTCACACACACACACACACTCACACTCATTAATGAAACAATTAGGGTTGGTGGGGCTTGACTTTGAGTCAACCCAACCACACAAAAAAACAAAAATATTTGACCAAGTCAATGGTCAAATTTGACTTGGTCAAGTCCCCCCTTTGACATTCCAACTCGGTCAAAACCCGGATACGATTCGGAACTGCCAAATTCTAAAACGTTACCGGAATTCGATGAAATTTTCGTGAGTGGTTCGAAATGGCACCAGGACACATAATGTGCAGTTAGATTTTCAATCGGAGCCCTCGAGCTCATACAGATAGCTAAAAGTCCAAAATTTTAGCGGTTCCGATCGAAAAAAGAAAAATTGGAAAACTGCCAGAAATGTCCCAAAGGTGACCAAAAGGCTAAAAGTGACACATATATAACATTCTTCCCCCCTTAGGAAATTTTGTCCACAAAATTAATACAAAAACATCTAGGAAGGGAAAAGATGTGGATATGCGCCACGCACTAGAACGGTGCTGCCATCGCACCTTAACCAGCTGGATGGTCTTGGTGCGGAGCCTCTTCTCGCGTCGGTCCAGGATCTCGATCGGCTGCTCCACGAATGACAAGTCCGGCTCGAAGACGAGCGGCTCGAACAGAATAACGTGAGCAGGATCGTGGACGTAACGCCTCAACAGTGAGACATGGAAGACGTCATGGGATTGAGCCACTGTGGGGCAGGGCTATGCAATAGGCCACCTCTCCAATCCGCTCAAGGATGAGAAACGACCCAATGTAACGCGGACTCAGCTTGCCCCGCACACCGAAACGGAAGATGCCCTTCATCGGGGACACCTTCAGGAAAACATGGTCACCAACCTCAAAGGCGAGCTCACGGCGACGACGAGCAGCGTAGCTCTTTTGACGGCTCTGAGCGACTCAGATACGCTCACGAATCGTCTTGACCATCTCTGAGGTCTGGTGGATGATCTCTGGTCCCTCCAACTGGCGTTCTCCGACCTCGTCCCAACACAAGGGGGACCTGCAGCTGCGGCCATAGAGCGCTTCATATGGTGCCATCCGAATACTTGAGTGGTAGCTGTTGTTGTAGGCGAACTCTACTAACGGGAGATGCCTCTCCCAACTGCCCCCAAAGTCGAGAACGCAAGCTCGCAGCATGTCCTCCAGGGTCTGAATCGTCCTCTCCGACTGGCCGTCCGTCTGCGGATGAAACGCTGTACTGAAGTGGAGGTTCGTACCAAGGGCGTGCTGAAGGCTACGCCAGAACCTCGAAGTAAATGATGCTGACGGGAGTGCCATGGAGACGAACAATCTCGGAGACAAACAACTGCGCCAGGGTGTCCAGAGAATCGGTGAGTCGAATGGGGAGGAAATGAGCGGACTTAGTCAGTCGGTCGACAATTACCCAGATGGCATCGCGACCCGAACGTGACCTCGGCAAGCCCGAAACGAAGTCCATGGTGATCTGCTCCCACTTCCACTGAGGAATCTCAATGGACTGCAGCTTCCCCGCAGGACGTTGATGTTCTGACTTCACCTGCTGGCATACCAAGCAACGGGCAATGAAACGGCCAATATCCGCCTTCATCCCACGCCACCAGTAGCCACGACGAAGGCCCCTATACATCTTCGTGCCACCAGGATGCACTGTGTACCTCGAACGATGGGCCTCGTCCAAGATCTTTTGCTTCAACTCTGCGTCGTCAGGAATGCATACTCGACCTCTGAACCGCAGGATTCCGTCCTCGCGAATCTGGTAGTCCGGACGCTCACCCCGGGCGACGCCTTCAGAGAGGACTAGAAAGTGAGGATCCTGCCCCTGAGCCGTGCGGATCTCGTCGAGAAGAACGGGCTGCACCACTAGCCTGGCCAAAAAGCCACCCGCAGGTGTCTCTCGAACGCTGATCCAGCAAGCGGCCTCCTCCAGAAGCCTCCAACGACGTACAACCAAGTGGGCGGCCATGCCCAAGGGCTGCCTGCTGAGAGCATCGGCCACGACATTCGCCTTACCCGGATGGTAAGCGATGTCACAGTCATAGTCCTTCAGGAACTCGACCCAACGTCTTTGACGATGATCACTGCTAACTCTAAATCGTGGGTGGGGTAATTCTGCTCATGGGGCTTCAACTGACGCGACGCGTAAGCCACAACCTTACCGTACTGCATCAGGACGCAACCCAAACCCAGCCGCGATGCATCGGAGTAGACTGCGAATCCACCACTCCCAGACGGAATGGTAAGAACTGGCGCTGAGGTGAGCCTTCGCTTCAACTCCAGGAAGCTCTCCTCGCAAGATGGGGACCACTCGAACCGGACATCCTTCCGAGTGAGGCGGGTCAGAGGAACAGCTATCTTCGAGAAACCCTCGACAAACCTCCGATAATAACCCGCCAAACCCAGGAAGCTCCGAATCTCTGTGGGGTTCGACGGTCGACGCCAATTCGACACGGCGAGCGTCTTGTCCGGGTCCACAGATATACCCTCGCCGGAAATCACGTGGCCTAGAAAGGCCATACGCTCCAACCAAAACTCGCACTTACTGAACTTGGCGAACAACTGATGTCGGGCCAAAGTCTCCAAGACAGTGCGGAGATGGTCAGCGTGCTCCTCAAGACTCCTCGAGTACACCAGAATATCATCGATGAAGACTACTACGAAGGAGTCGAGGAAGGGCCGAAACACCCGGTTCATCAGATCCATGAAGGCTGCCGGCGCATTCGTCAACCCAAACGGCAGTACTCGGAACTCGTAGTGCCCATAACGGGTACGAAAGGCCGTCTTCGGAATATCTATTCCCGGATCTTCAGCTGATAGTAGCCCGAACGGAGATCGATCTTAGAAAAGACACGCGCTCCCTGGAGCTGGTCAAACAGATCGTCAATCCGTGGCAAGGGGTACTTGTTCTTCACGGTCCGCTTGTTCAGCTGCCTGTAATCAATACAAAGACGCAGCGAACCGTCCTTCTTTCGAACGAACAAAACAGGGGCTCCCCACGGAGAAACACTCGGACGTGCGAAGCCCTTCTCGAGCAACTCCTCCAACTGCTCCTTGAGCACCTTCAGCTCTGCTGGGGCCATCCGGTACGGAGCTCTCGAAATCGGCTCGGTCCCCGGAATTAGATTAATCTCAAACTCGATCGCGCGATCCGGCGGTAATCCCGGAAGATCATCGGGGAAAACCTCCGGATATTCCACCACGACCGGAGTCTGACTGATATCTGCCCGCAGTGGTGCATCCTCCTCAGCAATATACGCCAGAAAGCCCTCACATCCTCCCTGAAGGAGTCTCCACGCCTGGATGGATGACACGAACCCCAAAGGGGCTATGTCCCGATCGCCCACAAACTGGAAAGATCTCCGACCCAAAAGGTGGAAAGACACCGACTTCGCAAAACAGTCGATACTGGCGTGACTAGCTGAGAGCCAATCCATTCCCAGGATGGCATCGAAGTCCGTCATGGCGAGCTCTACCAACTCTACTGGAAACTCATGCTCCGCAATCGCCACGGTACACCCTGGTAAACAGAACGGAGGAGAATACGGTCTCCGACGGGCAATGATATCTCCAGCATAACATCAAGAGGGGCGGACACCACGCCCATCCGTCTCGCAAAAACGGGAGACACGAACGAGTGCGTGGCTCCGGAATCAAATAACACATATGCAGGGAGCTGGGAGATCAAAACAATACCTCGGACCACGCTACCCGAAGCCTGCGCCTCCTCGGCTGTAAGTGCTGCAACACGACCCTGAACAAGCTGCGGCTGAGGAGCAGGGGCACGCCTCGCAGGCTGCACTGGCTGCCTCCTCTGGTCAACTCGGCCACCCTGTGGCTGCTGCTGCTGGCGTGGCTGCTGCTGCTACAGCTGCTGCTGCTGGGGCACACGGGGTCGGCCAGCATTAGGGCAATTATGTAAAATATGCCTGATGCGCTGGCAATGGTAACAGCGCCGCATCTCCGGTCTGGCCTGGACTGGTACTGCCGCAATGGGTGCTGGACCTCGCGCTGGCACCACATCGACTGGAGTAGCGGCGGCCGCTGACTGATCAAAGCGGGGCCGCTTCTTCTTGCGATGTCCCTGGTCCTGGCTCCTGGGGGGCCTCTGGTCTGCAGAAGGGGTTGGAACCCCCAAAGGGACCCCAAGGTCTCGCTCGACTGTCCTCGCACGAGACACCAAGTCTGAGTACCTCGTGAACGCCTGTGAGGTGACATGCACCCGGATGGTACTAATGAGACCCATCTCGAAACGACGGCATCGCGTCTCCTCATCCATCACCAAGGCGGGGGCGAACCGGGAAAGCCTCGTGAAACGTGTGGAGTAATCAGCGACTGACATGGAGCCCTGCGTCAGCTGCTCGAACTCTCGCATCACGATCTGGCGTGTCAAAAATGGGAAGTACTCCTCCAGAAAGTATCTCCGGAATCCAGCCCATAGAAGTCGCTCCACTCCCTCGGGGATGTCCACCGATCGGGTAGCCCACCAGTCGGCGGCGCTACCCTTCAACATGAAGGTGGCCAGTGAGACACGCTGGCGGTCGGTGCAGTGCATGGTCGAGAAGATCTTGTCTACCTCCATCAACCAACGCTCAGGGGCAAGGGGGTCCGCCGTCTGGCCATGGAACTCGGGAGGGTGGAGCTTCAGAAAGGCAGTGAGGCCGCTCTGATGCACTCGTGCCGCAGCCTCTAGCTCCACCTCCCTCTCCAGGGGATCCTGAACTCCCACTACCGGAATCACCACTGGGACAGGGGGTACCTCGGGCACCACCGGTGGATTTGCCACCAATGGGACCCGTGGAACTGCATCATGGCCGCCCGCAGCTCCTGGATCTCTCGTGCCTGATCAGCTAACGCCCTAGTCTGGGCCTCCAGTGCCCTAGTCTGAGTCTCCACTAGATCTGCGATACGAGCGTAAGCACGCTCCCATGCAGGAGGCTCCTGCGCTGGTCCTGGCCCAATAGCCGAGGACCCTCCAGTAGACTCCTCGCCTCTGGTAGGTTCGGAAACCTCCAAGGGCCGAGGGGGACCACGTCCACGCGTTCCTCTGCGAGGAGGCATATCAGCAACCTAAGAAAACAGACACTAGGATCAGAATACTCATATAGAAATCCTAGGACTCATCTCTAAGAAAACAATTGGCTCTGACAGGACCAGGCTCTGATACCAACTTTTGTCACGCCCCAGGGCGGCCGTCCCCGATACGTGGCAAATATATATAATATCAGCAGTCTATACAGGAGATCAATAAAATACTCTAAACAACATCGAAAATGACAACACAATCAATAATGTAGCTGACATAATATATATACATATAGCGGAAGCTTAAACGACTGAGTCTGTAATTCAAAGACATATTACAGACCCGAATACATAATCAACTGTCCTGTGAGAGCCAATATAAACAAAGACATCCAATACAAGTGTTGTGCCCAAGCACGGATAACAATACATACAAGCAAGAAGGGGATGCTGATGGCCTCTCACTCGCAGAACCCAAAACGTGACGCTGCTCCGCTACTGCTGTGATGCCTCAGGGAGCTCCTCCTTCAGATCCGACTCAGATACAACTGGAGGAAAAGAATATGCGAGGGGTGAGCCACACGCTCAGTGAATGGCACAATCTATGCAACACAACTCATATTAACCTTAAATAATTTAAAGTCCCTAAACGGGAGCAACTACAAGCTAGTGGGTCGTAACATCGCCGACCCACCCCACCCTCACCCTTTAAGGGGTGACATGGGCCTTTTGGGACAGACTAGACTGCTCTCCACCCTTGGTCCACCGGTAGCCTCTCCCACACTCCGTAGCCTCTACCTGGTATACTCCCACGATCAGCACTGTCCGACGCATCGGAGGTACCTACAGATGGGAGCCCTCTGTCAGGACAGCTTTCCAACGCCGGGGAGTCCCTACTCGGATCCAACGAAGGGGAGAAAACAGCCTACCCACACGGATACGATCCTCTTGGATCCGTCGACAACGATTCCTAACATTTCTAATGTCATGAATTCTCAAGAATTCCTCCAGGGCGCATAACTAAGATGCGGGGAAACATATATTATAACAACAAGGTTATAATATTCTCTAAGGCATGCTTACAACAATATTCTCATTTTGATTTAATTAAATTAAACTAAATGGGAAACATGCATAGGCCAAGGCTCTCCAAGCATGGGACATGGTGTCTAGGCATGTATGGGCCTCTATACATGGTATATGGATGTATATCCCTAACATACAGGTCTAATGTGGCATGGTACATCATATTAAAACATGCATTACATAGTTTTTCATTTCGCACAAGTTAATATACAATTATGGTGCCCCAGGGGAGGGCAATGCACGCCTACGTGCATCGAACGCCTCCCTACTGGGTTGGATTGACCCACTCACCGAAACCCGGGTCGTTGCGTGACCGTTCGCCAAGATCTGCAAGACATGGGCATTCAATATGGTGAGTAAACTACACAAATACACATAAAATTTACTAGAAATACCAAATACTCGGACAACCATGCATACGGACTCGCACGCATGCGAGCACGCACGTACGCACGCGAGTCCGAGTGCCCCGACACCCACCCGAACCCTCGGGCAGCCACACGCATGGCCCCCCGCACGCGCACGCACGAATGCGCACGCACACATGCGCCCCAGCGCCCCTGGCGTACTGCCCGCACGTGTGCCCGCGCGTCCAGACGCGCTGCTGCGTGAGCGCGCACGCTCGCGTGCGCCCGGCGCACCGCGCACCCAGCCCACGCGTACTCGCGTGCACTGCGCCCCGGCGCAGCACCCCGCGTGCACGCCCGTGCGTCTGCGCGTACGCGCGCGCCCGCCAGCTCGCCTGTCTACACGCGCCAGCGCCCGTCTGCGCGCAGACGAGCGCGCACACTCGCAGATGGTTCCGCGCGCTCGCCCGAGCCCCTCCCACCCCCTCCTCAGCTCTCCCACACCCCCTACCACCCATGCAAGGCATGCTTGACCACTTATAAACCCTAACAATCATCTAAACAAGGCTAAGGGAGGAGGAGGACTTACCCAAGGAGAGGAAGAACAGGGGGGGGGGGGGAACTCGGGTGCCCTTTGCGCACCAAACCACCTCTTCCGCCACCACCAACACCACCACCTCCTCAGCCACTCTCAAGCCCTAAAAATGGCTGAAAACAGGGGTGGGGGAAGCCATGAGAGGGAGATAGAGAAAAGGGAAAACAAGACAAACACCATACAAAGGTTGCACACACTCTTACCTTTCTTTCTCCTTTCTAGGGTTTTCTTCTTCTTCTTCTTCTACTACCTCTAATGGAACAAAAGGAAAGAAGAGGGTGAGTGATGGAGTGTGTGAGAGGGAGATGGAGATGGGGAAGAAGGGGGACGCCCACTAATAGGGCCACACACACACTCACACACACACACTCACACACTTAAGGAAAAAAAAGTTGGTGAGGCTTGACTTTGAGTCAACCCAACCACATAAAAAACAAAAGGGCTTGACCAAGTCAATGGTCAAATTTGACTTGGTCCAAGTCTCCTTGACTCGGTCAAGTCTCCCTTTGACATTCCAAAATCGGTCAAAACCCGGATACGATTCGGAACTGCCAAATTTCTAAAACGTTACCAGAATTCGATGAAATTTTTGTGAGTGGCTCAAAATGGCACCAGGACTCATAATGTGCAGTTAGATTTTCAATCGGAGTTCTCGAGCTCATGCAGATAGCTAAAGTCCAAAATTTTAGGGGTTCCGATTGAAAAAAAATTAGAAAACTGCCAGAAATGTCCCAAAGGTGACAAAAAAGGCTAAAAGTGACACATATATAACAGTACCCCCTGTCCCTGTGGAGATTCCGGTAGTGGGAGTTCAGGATCCCCTGGAGAGGTAGGTGGAGCTAGAAGTTGCGGCACGAGTGCATCAGAGCGGCCTCACTGCCTTTCTGAAGCTTCACCCTCCCGAGTTCCATGGCCAGACGGCGGACCCCCTTGCCCCTGAGCGTTGGTTGATGGAGGTAGACAAGATCTTCTCGACCATGCACTGCACCGACCGCCAGTGTGTCTCACTGGCCACCTTCATGTTGAAGGGTAGCGCCGTCGACTGGTGGGCTACCCGATCGGTGGACATCCCCGAGGGCGTGGGGCGACTTCTATGGGCCGGATTCCGGAGTTACTTTCTGGAGGAGTACTTTCCATTTTTGACACGCCAGATCGTGATGCGAGAGTTCGAGCAGCTGACGCAGGGCTCCATGTCAGTCGCTGATTACTCTACACGATTCACGAGGCTTTCCCGGTTCGCCCCCGCCTTGGTGATGGATGAGGAGACGCGATGCCGTCGTTTTGAGATGGGTCTCATTAGCACCATCAGGGTGCATGTCACCTCATAGGCGTTCACGAGGTACTCAGACTTGGTGTCTCGTGCGAGGACAGTTGAGCGAGACCTTGGGGTCCCTTTGGGGGTTCCAACCCCTCCTGCAGACCAGAGGCCCCCCAGGAGCCAGGACCAGGGACATCGCAAGAAAAAGCGGCCCCGCTTTGATCAGTCAGCGGCCGCCGCTACTCCAGTCGATGTGGTGCCAGTGCGAGGTCCAGCACCCATTGCTGCAGTACCAGTCCAGGCTAGGCGACCGGAGACGCGGCGCTGTTACCATTGCCAACGGATCGGGCATATTTTATATGATTGCCCTGATGCTGGCCGACCCCGTGTGCCTCGACAGCAGCAGCAGCCACAGCGTCAGCAGCAGCAGCCACAGGGTGGTCGAGTTGACCAGAGGAGGCAGCCAGTGCAGCCTGCGAGGCGTGCCCCTGCTCCTCAGCCACAGCTTGTTCAAGGTCGTGTTGCAGCACTTACAGCCGAGGAGGCGCAGGCTTCGGGTAGCGTTGTTTGAGGTATTGTTCTGATCTCCCAGCTTCCTGCATATGTGCTATTTGATTCCGGAGCCACGCACTCGTTCGTGTCTCCCGCATTTGCGAGACGGATGGGCCTGGTGTCCGCCCCTCTTGATGTTATGCTGGAGATATCATTGTTCGTCGGAGACCGTATTCTCCTCCATTATGTTTACCGGGGGTGTACCGTGGTGATTGCTGAGCATGAGTTTCCATTAGAGTTGGTAGGAGTTTCTAGCCTAGTACTATGATAGTGATGAATTGGTTGCAATTTCTAAGGTATGAATTGCGTCTCGATAATGGAGCTTCTTTCCCGTGCATCGGTATTGCTGGTAACCATGGAGTTCGCGTGTAGCGCCAGTTTCAAGTTTTGAGGGTGTGGTGTATTGCTCATTAAGGGGTGATGTCTTCTTCTAGCCTTCCTACTCAGGATTAAGGGGCCTTGCATGGTCAGCGTTGAGACTCGAGCTAGGGTACTCCGTGTTCCTTGTTTGGTTTTCAGGATATCCTATATCGGGACCTCATGGTGCCCTGCCAAGGTTCTTTTCCCAGTCAAGGAATACCTTTGAAGCATTAAAAATATGATGGATTTTTCCTCTCACTTGGAAGGTGCTGTAGCGAGTGGTGATGCGTACGATCGGGATTGGGTGCATCCTATTGCAGCTTGGTGGGCAATTGCTTGTGGACTGGGTTCCATAGTGGCATCTGGAGTCACTTCGATATATCATTGTGCGTTGTAGCTGCCCGGTTGAGGCCAGAGCCCTGTGAGGTGCTCCCAGATACTATGCTTGTTGGTGCGCCCATATGGCAGAGATAGTGGGCTTGGGAGGCTACCAGGTAGAGGCCACACCGGGAGAGTGCTACTGGATGATGTCGAGAGCGTGGACTCCCCGTGATGAATCTGCCCATGGAGTGCAGGATGCTGGAGTTCCAATGGTTATGGTAGGGCGACCTGTCGGTGGCGGCATGTGAAGCACAGTTCGCGATACTGTCGCGTTTTGCCCCACATTGGTTGCAAATAAGGAGACGCGATGCTAGCGTTCGTGATGGGACTCAACCGCCCTATCAGATAGATGACGTCGCATAGGCGTTGTCGAGGTCCGACGACCCCTTATTGCGTGTCTTGTGGATTAAGTGCGGTTGAGCGGCTTACCAAGCGTGTAAGTGTCATCATGAGCGCCAGCCATGCTTGAGGAGCAGAATCGGGACTTAATTGTTCGTGGTGTTGTTTTGATCTCCCCGTGGAGGTTGAAGATCAATTACCTTTGCCGCGAATTGATGATCTATTTGACCAGCTCTGGGAGCAATTGTCTTCTGTTAGATCGATCTTCGCACAAGGGTACCACAAGTCAGAGATCCGGGAGTTGGACATCCCGTAGATGGCCTTTCGTGACCGTTCAGGCACTACGAGTTTTAAGTACTGCTGTCGGGGTTGACGAATGCGCCGGATGCCTTCGTGGATCTCAAAAATTTTATTGGGCTTCCGTGGACTACTTTGGGGTAGTCTTCATTGAGATTGCTAGTAGTGCGATGAAAAGGTGATGTGGGTGACCTTGTTTCCCCAGGTTGGCATGCCTTAGGCAAATTTTGAGAATCATCATTGAGTGGAATGCGTCAGTCCATCGAGATTCCTCAGTGGACGTGGGAGTGGGTTATCAGGAATTGTTGCGGACTCGCTAATGTCATGTTCGGGTCACGATGCCGTCTAGGTGATCATTGACCGACTGACTAAGTCTGCGCTTCCCTCCCTAATCCGACTGATTGAGTCTCTGGACGCCTTGACGTGGGTTTCCACCTTCGCGATTGTTCATCTTCATGGCACTCCAGTCGGCGCTATTTTCGGTTGAGACGCGAGGGTTACTTTGAGGTTGTGGCGCAGCCTTGGCGGGCTTTGGCGCGAGCCTCCATTTAAGTATAGCGTTTCATCGCCGATGGATAGCCGGGCAAAGAGGACGATTCAGACCTTGGAGGACATGCTAAGTGCCTGCGTGCTCGATGATGAGGGTAGTTGAGTGAGGCACCACCCATTTGTTGGGGTATGTCTGCAAGATGACTGCCATTCGAGCATCTAGATGGATCTGTGAAAGGCACTCTACAGGCACAGTTTATACCTCCCTTGTGTTGGGACGGTTGAGGAGCGCCAGTTGGAGGGGCCATAAGTCAGTTATTTGACCTTGCGGTGGCCAGGTTGGTTCGTGTGTGCATTTGCACCTCCCTGAATCGACAGAAGGGCTACGCAGGTCATCGTCGCCAGAAGCTTACCTTTGGGTTTGGCGATCATATTTTCGAGAAGGTGTCCTGGTTTAAGGGCACCCTCTGTTTCGACATTCAGGGCAAGCTGAGTTGGCTCTTTAATGGGACTGTTTCTCGTCATTGAGTGGATTGGGGAGGTGGCTTATCATGTAGCCTTTCCCCCACAGCTGGCTCATGCCCACGACGTCGTCCTTGTCTCATGGCCGAGGCGTTATGTCCAAGATCCTGCTCATGTCACTCCGTTCGACCGTCTCATTCTCGAGCTGGATTTGTCGTTTGTGGAGCAGTGGATCGAGGTCAGAGACCAGCATGAGAAGAGGCTCCACGCTAAGACCGTTCCTTTGATTATAGTGTGTTGGTAGCGCCAGTCCGGTGCAAAGACCACTTGGGAGCAAAAGGTCTATGCATGATACTTTCGGTCTTCCCTTTGGGTTTCCTTAAATTTCGAGGACTAAATTTTCTAAGGGGGGAAGAATGTTATGCCTGTGTCATTTGGAGCGCTCTGATTAAAAATTTGGCTACATAATTTTTCTCCTCGAAGTTATGTATTTCCAATTTGGTATTTGGATTTGATTTTGTTAAAATCCAAGATGAAGAGGTTTAAATATGAGTTTATTATGAGATGCTCAGTTTCGAGTTAGCTTTCATACAAAAGTGGAATTAGATCAACTGGATTCATGTAGTAAAAGTTATGGGTATTTTTCCAAGTATACCCCGGGGATGAAAAATTCTGGCAGCAGCCCTGTTCAATGTTTAGCTCTAATTTCGGAATAGCTAGAGGGATTATTTGATCGTGGCATAAACATGAAAGTTGTAGATAATCTTCTTGGCTTTCCAACGGACTTTCAATTGTGCAATTTGGAGCTATATTGAGGAAGTTATGGCTGTTATAGTGAAGCATGCTCAGAATTTCTAGTCAAGGATAAATAGGTCATTTCTATCCCTCCTTTAGATATTTATGTGCCAAAATATCTCTCCCTCTCTCTCTCCCACACTCACACGTCTACACTCTTGGCTCTCTCTTCTCTCTTTTCACTCCCCCAAGGTGTTTGTGTTATCTCCTCAAAGAGAAGTGAAGGAGAAGGTGAAGAAGGAAGCACAAGAAGGTTTGTGTGGGTGTGTTGTGTTGTTGATCCTCCTCTCTCAAGCTCCTTTTCATGATCTTTCCCCCCCTGATTTGCAGCCAAGAAGGGCTGAGGAGAGGCTGAAGAGGTGGTGGTGGTTGAGGTGGCCGTGGGCGCGTCGAGAGCCCCGCATCTCCCCCTTTCCCTTTCCCTCTTTTGGTAAGTCCTTTTCCCCTTCTTTTCTTGGTTTTTATGGCTTAGGGATGGTTGGGGAGGTCATGCATGTTGGGTAGATGTGTTAGAATGTGTGTGAGGGGTTGGGGAGGGTTAAAAAGGGGTTAGGGAAGAGTGGGCGCGCGCTGGGGGCTGTTTGCGCGCGTGCGCGCGCAGGCACGCACGCAGGAGGGCGCAGGTGGGAGCGCAGACGGGCGCGCTGGCGGGCGCGCGCGTACGCGCAGGTGCGCGGGCGTGCGCGCGGGGTTCTGCACGGGCGCGCAGTGCGCGCGAGGGCGCGCGGGCAGGAGCGCGGCAGGGTGCCGAAGGTGCTGGGGCGCGTGCGTGCGTGCGTATGCGTGCGTGCGCGTGCGGGGGCCATGCGTGTGGCTGCCCGAGGGTTCGGTAGGTGTCGGGGCACTCGGACTCGCGTGCGTACGTGCGTGCTCGCATGCGTGCGAGTCCGTATGCATGCTTGTCCGAGTATTTGGTATTTCTAGTAAATTTCATGTATATTTGTGTAGTTTACTCACCATATTGAATGCCCATGTCTTGCAGATCTTGGCAAACGGTCACGCAACGACCCGGGTTGCGGTGAGTGGGTCAATCCAACCCAGTAGGGAGGCGTTCGATGCACGTAGGCGTGCATTGCCCTCCCCTGGGGCACCATAATTGCATATTAACTTGTGTCAATGAAAAACTATGTTAATGCATGTTTTACTATGATGTAACCATGCCATATTAGACATTGTATGCTAGGGATATACATCCATGTATCATGTATAGAGGCCCATACATGTCTAGAAGCCTTGATCTATGCATGTTTCCCATTTAGTTTAATTTAATTAAATCAAAATGAGATTATGTTGGTATGAGCATGCCTTAGAAAATATTATAACCTTGTTATTATAATATATGTTTCCCCGCATCTCAGTTATGCGCCCTGGAGGAATTCTTGAGAATTCATGACATTAGTAGTGTTAGAAATCGTTGTCGATGGATCCAAGAGGATCGTATCCGTGTGAGTAGGCTGTTTTCTCCCCTTCGTTGGATCTGAGTAGGGACTCCCCGGCGTTGGGAAAGCTGTCCTGACAGAGGGCTCCCATCTGTAGGTACCACCGATGCGTTCGGAGGGTACTGATCGTGGGAGTATACCAGGTAGAGGCTACGCGAGGGAGAGGCTACTGGTGGACAAGGGTGGAGAGCAGTCTAGTCTATCCCAAAAGGCCCATGTCACCCCTAAAGGGTGAGGGTGAGGGTGGGGTGGGTCGGCGATGTTACGACCCACTAGCTTGTGCAGTTACTCCCGTTTAGGGACTTTAATTATTATAAGGTTAATATGAGTTGTGATGCATAGATTGTGCCATTCACTGAGCGTGTGGCTCACCCCTCGCATATTCTTTTCCTCCAGTTGTTACTGAGTCGGATCTGAAGGAGGAGATCCGCGAGGCATCACATCAGTAGCGGAGCAACGTTCACGTTTTGGGTTCTGCGAGTGAGAGGCCATCAGCATCCCCTTCTTACTTGTATGTATTGTTATCCGTGCTTGGGCACAACACTTGTATATGGATGTCTTGTTTATATTGGCTCTCACAGGACAGTTGATTATGTATTCTGGTCTGTAATATGTCTTTGAATTATAGACTCAGTCGTTTAAGCTTCCGCTATATGTATATATATTATGTCAGCTACATTATTGATTGTGTTGTCATTTTCGATGTTGTTTAGAGTCTTTTATTGATCTCCTGTATGTATGGACTGCTGATATTATATATATTTGCCACGTATCGGGGACGGCCGCCCTGGGGCGTGACAGTGGGAGTGAGAGAGAGAGAGAGAGAGAGAGAGAGAGAGAGAGAGAGAGAGAGAGAGAGAGAGAGAGAGAGAGAGATTTCCACTTGGGGGGGGGTGAGAACAAGATTGGGTGAGGGGGGTAAACCTAAGCCTATTCTCACCCTCTAACAACCAAATAGTCAAATGGTTGCTTCATCATCAAGCAAATGGGAGGTAAGGTTACCCAAGGTCACCCCATTCACCAAAATATCTCACACTATTTGACTAATCAAACCAGGAACTCTCGAAAACCCAGATACGATTCAGAACTGCATATTTTTCCAAACGTTACCAGAATTCGATAAAATTTTTATGGGTAGTACTACCAGGACCCATAATATGCAGTTAGATTTCCAATCAGAGTGCTCTAACTCCCGCAGGTGGCTAAAAGCCAAAATTTTAGCTGCTCCGATCGAAAAATTAAAAAGGCCCTGAATGACCTATAAGTGACCAAGGCTTAACCGAACTGGCTCCAAATGACACAAGCATAACACTGTCTATCTCTACAATGCATCCATGGTATACAGTTCTAGGATAAAAACGAGCCCCAACTGCATTTATTACCTTCAGCGAAAAAGGAAGGGAGGCTGGCTCTACCCCAAACCCTCTAGCAAAGTCACTAGAAACAAACGAGTGCGTAGCACCTAAATCAAGCATTACATAAGCAGGGTGATGAATGATAGAAATAGTACCTCGAACCGTACTACTAGATGCCTGTGCATCCCCGAAAGCAAGAGCCGCAAAATGTCCCTAGACAGGCTGATCCGGGCCTCGATGATACTGCTCTCTCTGGCCTTGCGGTGGATACTTCCGCCCTTGACCACCATAACCTCCTCGCGGTTGCGGTGGTGGTGGCCTCCTTTGCACTGGTACTGGTGGATGCCCTATATCTAGGCAAACTCGTGCAATATGCCCCAGACGACGGCAATGGTAACGCACCCTATGGTCTGGAGCTCTCCCTTGCATAGGCACCGCTGCCATAGGTGCTGGCATGGAAACTACTGCTGGGTGATCAATACGAGCCCTCTTATCCCTCCTGAAAAATCCTTGATCTGGCCAACGCCCAGGTGTGTCACGCCCCAGGCGTCCCCGAGACGTGGCAATAATAAAGTATAATATCAGCTATCAATACCTGAGGTCAATAAAGACACCAACAACAATACACAAGGCGGCAAAGCAAGATAATGATAACTGACTGAAAAGCGGAAGCATAATATATAACAATGTCTGTAAATCAAAAACATTATTACAGACCCGAATACACAATCAATGTCCTGTGGAAGCCAAGTCTAGACCAAAGAAAATATAACCTGTGCCACATGCACGATTTACAAAGCATAAATGACTCTAGGAATGCTGACAGCCTCGCACTCGCCACCCGCCGGCAGAACGCTCCACGCCCATAAGACCACGCCACAGGAAGCTCCAGCTCCACGCCCAACACTGCCCCTGAAAAGAAACAGTATGCGAGGGGTGAGCTACAAGCTCAGTGAGTGGCTGAAAACCAATCACCATTCTATAGTTCAATACATAATCAATTCCCTTTTTCAAGGAAAAACATGGGTAGAAACCCAAGGATAACTGGGTCACGCGGCGGCGCGACCAACCTCACCCCCACCCTCACTCCCGGAGGGAGTCTTTTGGGACTTATGGGGAGAGACCATACCGTTGGTCGAAGAGACCCGGATTTACTGGTCTAGAGACCATGCTGTCGGTCGAAGAGACCCGGATTTACTGGTCTACTCAACACTACTGGATCATCTACATCTAGATAATCGCCCATCGATGTCCTTCAACATCCATCACGAGACCGGACCCAACATCTATGGGAACGGTCGAACAATGAATGGGTCACGAGGTGACGCGTCTTCGCCTCATCCACACCCTCACTCCTGAAAGGAGGAAACTTGGGACTTTGGGAGAGACTTAGATTGCTCTACACCCCTGGTCCACCGGTAGCCTCTCCCCGCTCCGTAGCTTACCTGGTATACTCCCACGATCAGCACTGTCCGAACACATCGGAGGTACCTACAGATGGGAGCCCTCTGTCAGGATAGCCTGTCTAACGCCGGGGATGTCACTACTCGGATCCAACGAAGGGGAGAACGATTCCACGCTCGCGACATCATTCAATAACCCTCTCCCGGGTAGTATCTACAACCCGATCTCCTCAACTCACCGCTCTTACCCTTGATCCACCGATAGCCTCTCCCACCCTCGTGGCCTCCGCCTAGTCCTCTGACAGGTATAGCCAACGTCGGGGAGTCCCTACATCGGATCCAAACGAAGGGGAGAACGATCCCATGTTCGCAAAGCGAAACGCAATGGAAAGCAACCACTCTCGATACCTGCTCATCGAGATATCACACACATGCATATCAGCAACCAACACACTCATATTAACCTCAAAGTAGTCATAGTCCCTAAACGGGAGTAACTACACAAGCTAGTGGGTCGTAACATCGCCGACCCACCCCACCCTCACCCTCAAAGGGGTGACATGGGCCTTTTGGGACTGACTAGACTGCTATTCACCCTTGGTCCCACCAGGTAGCCTCTCCCACCCTCGTAGCCTCTACCTGGTCCACTCCCGCTATCAGTACTGTCCGACACATCCGAGGTACCTACGGGCGGGAGTCCCCTGTCAGGTCAGCCATCGCTGGGGAGTTCCTACCTCGGATCCCAACCAATAAAGGGAAGACAGCCAACTCACGCGGATATGATCCCCTTGGATCCGTCGATCACGCTTCCTAACATTTCTAATGTCATGAATTTTCAAGAATTCCTCCAGGGCGCATAACTAAGATGCGGGGAGACATATATTATACCAACAAGGTTATAATATATGTCTAAGGCATGCTTATCACAATATGCTCACATTTGAGTTAAATAAATTAAACTAAATGGGAACATGCATGGTTCAGGGCAAGGTGTCTAGGCATGCATAGGCCGCTATACATGATATAAGGGTGCATATCCCTAGCATACAAAGTCTAAGGTGGCATGGATACATCATATTGATCATGCATAGATCAAGGCTTTTAAGTATAGGACATGGTGTCCAGGCATGTACGGGCCTCTATACACGATACATGGATGTATATCCCTAGCATGCAAAACATCTACATATTAGTTAGGGGGCCCCATCGATGCGCGACATGCGTCTATGCGGGTCGAGCGCATCCCTAGAGCAGGGGGGGGAGGGAGATTGGAATCGAACCACCCACCTTATGACCCGGGACCTCGCGCATCCCATCCGACGAGATCTGCAAGGTAGGGGCATCCAACTGGTGAGAAACAACACAATTTACACAAAGAAATCATTAGAAATACCCCATACTCGGACAAGCATGCATACGGGCTCGCACGCATGCGAGCACGCACGTACGCACGCGAGTCCGAGTGCCCCGACACCTACCCGAACCCTCTGGCAGCCACACACATGGCCCCCCGCACGCGCATGCACGAATGCGCACGCATGCACGCACCCCAGCACCCTCGGCGCACTGCCGCGCGCTTGCCCGTGCGCCCAGACGCGCTGCCGCACGCACGCGCACGCTCGCGCGCGCCCGCTAGCATTGCACGTCCAGCCCGCGCCCTCGCGCAGCACCCCGCGCACGCCCCAGCACGCGCACGCACGCGCTCGCACTGGTCTCCAGCCCCGCGCCCAGGCGCATGCCCAGGCGCACAGCCCGCGCGCACGCACACCTGCGCGCGCCCGAGCGCACTCGCCCACGCTCGCGCGCACACCCGCGCGCACTCGCGCGCACTCCCGCGAGCACCCTCGCGCGCACCCCCGCTAGCGAGCGCACCCGCGCGCACTCCCGCGCGCACACGCCCGCGCGATTCTGCGTGCCCGCCAGAGCCTGCCAGTGATCGCCTGCGCGCGCGCCTGCGCGCGCACGCGTGCAGACTGCCCCCAACGCGCGCCCCACTTCGCCCTAACCTCATTTTAACCCTTCCCAACCCCTCACACACACCCTAACCCATCTACCTAGCATGCATGACTTTCCCACAACCCCTTAAGCCATAAAAACCAAGAAAAGAAGGGGAGGAGCTCACCTTGGAGGGGGAACAAAAAGGGGAGGTTCGGAGGCCCTCGACTCACCCACGACCACCTCAACCGCCACCACCACCACCACCACCTCCTCGGCCTCCTCAGCCCTCTATGGCTGCATTCAATGGGGGGGGGGGGGGAATCATGGAAAGGAAGCTTGAGAGAGGGGAGACAACAACCACAACAACACATAAGCACAAACCTCACTTGCACTTGCACCTTATCCTTCACCATCTCTTTGAGACATTTTATCAAACACTTAGGGGGGCTTGTGAAAGAGAGAAATAGAGGCCAGCAGAAGTTGACGTGGGGGTTTGGGAGGGGAGAGAGAGAGAGAGAGAGAGAGAGAGAGAGAGATATTTATCACAAATATCTAAAGGGGGAATGACTAAGTCGCCCTTTGACCAGAAATTCTGCGCATGCTTCACTGGAACAGCCATAACTTCCTCGATATAGCTCCGAATTGCACAATTCCAAGACCGTTGGAAAGCCAAGAAGATTATCTACAACTTTCATGTTTACGCCTAGATGAAATAATCCCTCTAGCCATTCCGAAATTAGAGCTAAACATAGAGCAGGGCTGCTGCCAGAATTTCCCTCCCCGGGGTATACTTGGCAAAATACCCATAACTTTTACTACAAGAATCCAGTTGATCTAATTCCACTTCTGTGCGAAAGCTAACTCAAAACTGGACATCTCTTAATAAATTCATATTTAAACCTCTTCATCTTGGATTTTAACAAAATCAAATCCAAATACCAAATCAGGAATACATAACTTCTAAGAAAAAAATTATGTACCCAAATTTTCAAACAGAGCGCTCCAAATGACACAGGCACAACAAGGTGGGCCAACTCTACTATCACGCTCGGCAACAAGAGTGCGCTCCAACAACAAACTAAACACCGTAAACCCATGCGTGGAGACATGGGCCTTGATGTGATCAGCAAGTCCCCGCTCAAACCGTCTGCACCTCATGTTCTCATCCGTAACCAGTGAAGGAGCAAATCAGGATAACGAGGTAAATCGAATTTCATACTCAGTCACAGACATCAAACCCTGAGACAACTGCTCAAATTCCAGCTCCAAACCTTGGCGAGTAGGAATAGGGAATTATTTAGCCAGGAACATACGCCTAAACTTGCCCCATGATAACTGCTCCATACCACCTGGTAAATCAGTCAATTGAACACTCCACCACATCTCTGCTTTGGATTTCAATACATACGTGGCCATAGCCACCTTCTGACGATCAGTGCACTCCATTGAAAGGAAGATCTTCTCCAATTTTGCCAACCACATCTCAGGAGCAAGAGGGTCTGAAGTCGCTCCATGGAACATCGGAGGTTGAAGCCTCATGAACTGGTTCAATAATCTCAAACCACCTTCCGCTATACTCTCTGCACTCGCTTCAACCCTCGCGGCATCCTGAGCTTGGGAAACAACAACAAGAACCGAATTTGGAGATGGTGTAACTGGAGGAACAACTCGCATCTCCTGAGCTGCAAGGAGTGCCTGAATCCCTCTCGCCTGAGCCTCTACCACCCCAGACAGTCGAACAAATGCTCGCTCCCAAGCGGGCACCTCAACCTCAACTCACCCCCTCCTCGCATCCATCGGCCGTCCAATATCATCCCCCACCTCGTCTCGATTATCAGCAGAAGCCCGTGTCGTAGAGCGTCCGCAGTCACGCCCACGATCACGGTGAGCCATGCACACAGCCTATATGAAAGGACCCTAAGATCAAGACTCAATATGCAAGAATCCTATAATTCTACTAAAATGACAACCAATGGCTCTGACAGGACGAGGATCTGATACCAACTTTTGTCACGACCCAAAAGCAGCCGTCTTATGAATAGTCACAAGAAAATTGATACACAGAAAATCATAACTCAAAATATGCAATTAGAAGACAAAGAACTTAGAACAAACTGGCTAACGACAACTGCACAGATGCCAAAAGATGCATACAACAATTGTCTGTCCTGTGAGAGCCCTAGAACTTATGTTCACAAGATCCATTTGTCAAAAATGAAATACACAACACGGACCTGAACAAAATATGGGAACTCCGACTCTGCTCGGCTGGTGGGATGGCGATGCACGACCCTAAGATCTTTGTGCAGTACTGGACTCAGGAACGTCAGCTGGGGTGGTACCTGGATTAAAAAAAATCCAGCCCAAAGAAAAGAGTGAGCACAAAGCCCAGTGTTAGAAATCCCTATAAAGTACTTCCTAACAAGCACACATATATATATCTGATAACGCAATAATTCTTCTATACTCATAAACCTTGCTTTACAACTCTCCAGGAACCATATTAGGCAGCACCTAGCACTCCTAAGAGTTAATGAAAGCTGCACATAGTATATTATGCCACGTCATACCTCTTTGGAATCCATATTAGGCGGCACTCAGCAGCCTAAGAGTTAACAAAAGATGCACACAAAGTCTACAATAATCATATCCACATCCACATTTCATCTTCACACACATTACGTAGAACCGCAAGCATTTGACTAAACACATCAGTCAGGTAAAGAAGATATGAATCAACTCATGTTGAACACGGACCCTTCTAATAATAGTTTTATGCCGATTATACACAACATAAAGTTCACACATTCAAACCAATTCATGGTATTTAAACACCAATAATAACTTCCCATAATTATTCATTCAAAACATGATTTATCAATCAAGGACTCAATTAACAACCTCAATTTAGCAAGTAATCATTTCATTCAAATACTCAAAACCATAAGAAAACGACATGAAACCATATCACTCAAGACAATCATCTTCGGATGCAATCTGTTACAACATACTATATTCAACATGACCACATGAGGGTTTTATTCAAAACACAAAGCATAACCATGATGAGAAGTCAGAAAACATGAAAATTCATTTACTACTTAAATTCTCGGCCCTCCCTCTTTGATTTCAATCAATCAAGTAACCATTTATGCATAGATTCACCACACCCAACTTCAATTTATACAAAGAGAATGGAAGCATCAGCATTAGCAGAAAAAAGGTGAACTACTAAGGGAGGACATAGGATTTCACTTACCTCCCAACTTACAATCCAAGCTGAACTTGTTGTGCCTCTGTCATTTGGAGCACTCTGATTGAAAATTTGGGTACATAATTTTTTTCCTAGAAGTTATGTATTCCTGATTTGGTATTTGGATTTGATTTTGTTAAAATCCAAGATGAAGAGGTTTAAATATGATTTTATTATGAGATGTCCAGTTTTGAGTTAGCTTTCGTACAGAAGTGGAATTAGATCAACTGGATTCTTGTAGTAAAAGTTATGGGTATTTTTCCAAGTATATCCCGGGGAGGGAAATTCTGGCAGCAGCCCTGCTCTATGTTTAGCTCTAATTTCGGAATAGCTGGAGAGATTATTTGATCTTGGCATGAACATGAAAGTTGTAGATAATCTTCTTAGCTTTCCAACGGACTTAGAATTGTGCAATTCGGAGCTATATCGAGGAAGTTATGGCTGTTCCAGTGAAGCATGCGCAGAATTTCTAGTCAAAGGGCGACTAGGTCATTTCCATCCTTTTTAGATATTTGTGTGCAACAAATATCTCCTCTCTCTCTCTCTCCCTCTCACTTCCACGCCTACATCTTGAGCTCCCTTTCTCTCTTTCACACACAAAGCCCCCCAAGTGTTTGTGTTTATGTCTCTATGAGAAGAAGAGAAGGAGGAGGTGATGGAAGAAGAGAAGGTTGTGCTTATGTGTTGTTGTTGTTTGTTCCCCTCTCTCTCAAGCACCTTTGCATGGATTCCCCCCCCCTGATTTGCAGCCATAGGAGGGCTGAGGAGGGCTGAGGTGGTGGTGGTGGTTGAGGTGGTCGCGGGTGCGTCGAGGGCCCCCGAACCTCTCCCTTTCGTTCCCCCTCCCAAGGTGAGCTCTTCCTCTTCTTTTCTTGGTTTTCATGGCTTAAGGGGCTGTTGGGGAAGTCATGCATGCTATGCATAGGGGTTAGGGTGTGTGTGAGGGGTTGGGGAGGGTTAAAAAGGGGTTAGGGCAAGGTGGGCACGCGCTGGGCGCAGTCTGCGCGCGTGCGCACGCAGGCGGGCGCTGGCCGGCGCAGACGCGCGCGGGCACGTGCGCGCGAGTGCGCGGGTGCGCGCGGTGTGGGCGCGCTGGTGCGCGAGGGAGCTAGCCCGAGCAGGGGTGCGCGCAGGAGTGCGCGCAAGTGTGCGTGCGCGGGGTAGTGCGCCTGGGCATGCGCCTGGGCGCGGGACTGGGGACCAGTGCGCGCGCGCACGTGCGTGCGCGTGCGTGCCCATGCTGGGGCGTGCGAGCAGGGTGCTGCGTGGGGGGCGCAGTGCGCGGGGGTGCTACGCGAGGGCGCGAGGGCTGGACGCGGAGTGTGCGCGGGCGTGCGCGAGCGTGTGCGCACGTGCTACAGCGCGTCTGGGCGCGCGGGCAGGCGCACGGCAGTGGGCTGAGGGTGCTGGGGTGCGTGCGTGTGTGCACATTCATGCGTGCGCGTGCGGGGGGCCATGTGTGTGGCTGCCCGAGGGTTCGGGTAGGTGTCGGGGCACTCGGACTCGCGTGCGTACGTGCGTGCTCGCATGCGTGCGAGCCCGTATGCATGCTTGTCCGAGTATTGGGTATTTCTAATGTTTTCTATGTGTAAATTGTGTTGTTTCTCACCAGTTGGATGCCCTACCTTGCAGATCTCGTCGGATGGGATGCGCGAGGTCCCGGGTCGTAAGGTGAGTGGTTTGATTCCAATCCGCCCCCCCCCCTCTCTAGGGATGCGCTTGACCCGCATAGACGCGCGTCGCGCATCGATGGGGCCCCCTAGCTATAATATGCATGATCAATATGATGTATCCATGCCACCTTAGACTTTGTATGCTAGGGATACGCACCCTTATATCATGTATAGCGGCCTATGCATGTTTAGTCACCTTGTCCCTTAATTGAAAAGCCCTGAACCTATGCATGTTCCCATTTAGTTTAATTTATTTAAATCAAGATGGGATGATGTGATTATATTGTTGTAAGCATGCCTTAGAGAATATTATAACCTTGTGGTTATAATATATGTTTCCCCGCATCTTAGTTATGTGCCCTGGAGGAATTCTTGAGAATTCATGACATTAGAAATGTTAGGAAGCGTTGTCGACGGATCCAAGAGGATCGCATGCGTGTGAGTAGGCTGTTCTCTTCCCTTCGTCGGATCCGTGTAGGGACTCCCCGGCGTTAGACAGGCTATCCTGACAGAGGGCTCCCATCTGTAGGTACCTCCGATGTGTTCGGACAATGCTGATCGTGGGAGTATACCAGGTAAGCTACGGAGCGGGGTCGTGCTCCCGATGGACCAAGGGTGAATAGCAGTCTAGTCAGTCCCAAAAGGCCCATGTCACCCCCTAAAGGGTGAGGGTGAGGGTGGGGTGGGTCGGCGATGTTACGACCCACTAGCTTGTGTAGTTACTCCCGTTTAGGGACTATGACTACTTTAAGGTTAATATGAGTGTGTTGGTTGTTGTTATGCATGTGTGTGATATCTCGATAAGCGAGTATCGAGAGTGGTTGTTTACCTTTGGGTTTCGCTTTGCGAACATGGGATCGTTCTCCCCTTCGTTGGATCCGATGTAGGAACTCCCCGGCGTTGGCTGTACCTGACAGAGGGCTCCCGTCCGTAGGTACCTCCGATGTGTCGGACAGTACTGATAGTGGGAGTGGACTAGGTGGAGGCCACGAGGGTGGGAAAGGCCTACTGGCAGACCAAGGGTGTAGAGCGGTGAGTTGAGGAGATCGGGTTGTAGATTCTACCCGGGAGAGGGTTAACGAATGATGTTACGGGCGTGGAAATCGTTCTCCCCTTCGTTGGATCCGATGTAGGAACTCCCCGGCGTTGGCTATACCTGTCAGAGGACTAGGCGGAGGCCACGAGGGTGGGAGAGGCTACCGGTGGACCAGGGGTGTAGAGCAGTCTAAGTCTCTTCCCAAAGTCCCAAGAAGTCTCCTTTCAGGAGTGAGGGTGTGGATGAGGCGAAGACACGTCGCCTCGTGACCCATTAGTTGTTTGACCGTTCCCATAGTTGTTGGGTCCGGTCTCGTGATCGATGTTGAAGGACATCGTTGGGCGATTGTCTAGATGTAGATGATCCAGTAGTGTTGAGTAGACCAGTAAATCCGGGTTTCTTCGACCGACGGTATGGTCTCTAGACCAGTAAATCCGGGTCTCTTCGACCGACGGTATGGTCTCTCCCCATAAGTCCCAAGAGACTTCCTCCGGGAGTGAGGGTGGGGGTGAGGTTGGTCGCGCCGCCGCGTGACCCAGTTATCCATGGGTTTCTACCCATGTTTTCCTTGAAAGGAAATTGATTATGTGTTGAACTGTAGAATGATGATTGGTTTCCAGCCACTCACTGAGCTTGTAGCTCACCCCTCGCATACTGTTTCTTTTCAGGGGCAGTGTTGGGCGTGGAGCTGGAGCTTCCTGTGGCGTAGTCTTATGGGCGTGGAGCGTTCTTGTTGTGCTTGTGTCATTTGGAGCGCTCTGTTTGAAAATTTGGGTACATAATTTTTTTTCCTAAGTTATGTATTCCTGATTTGGTATTTGGATTTGATTTTGTTAAAATCCAAGATGAAGAGGTTTAATTATGATTTTATTATGAGATGTCCAGTTTTGAGTTAGCTTTCGCACAGAAGTGGAATCAGATCAACTGGATTCTTGTAGTAAAAGTTATGGGTATTTTTCCAAGTATACCCCGGGGATGGAAATTCTGGCAGCAGCCCTGTTCCATGTTTAGCTCTAATTTCAAATTAGCTAAAGGGATTATCTACTGATGGGATAAACATGAAAGTTGTAGATAATTTTCTTAGCTTTCCATCGGTCTTGAAATCAAGCAATTCGGAGCTGTATCGGGGAAGTTATGGCTGTTCCAGTGAAGCTTGCGCAGAATTTCTAGTCAAAGGGCGACTTAGTAATTCCCCCTTAAGATATTTGATAAATATCTCATCTCTCTCTCTCTCTCTCTTCCCTCCCAAATCTTCCGACCAGCACTTTTTGCTCTCTTTCTCTCTTGCAAACCCCATGTGTTTGATGGAATGCCCCAATGAGAAGGAAGAGGTGGTGGAGGAAGTGGTAGTAGATCTTGTGTTCATGTGTGTTGTTTGTTTGTTCCCCTCTCTCTCAAGCTCCCTTTCCTTGTTTCCCCCCTCCTAATTTTTTTCTGCCATGGAGGGCTGAGGAGGCCGAGGAGTGGTGGTGGTGGTGGTCTCGGTGGCGGCGTTTCGGTGCGCGAAGGGCCCCGAACCTCCCCTTTTTTGTTCCCCCTCCAAGGTGAGCTCCTCCCCTTATTTTCTTGGTTTTCTTGGCTTAAGGGGTTGTGGGAAAGTCATGCTTGCTAGGTAGTTGGGTTTGGGTGTGTGTGAGGGGTTGGGATGGGTGAAAAAGGGGTTAGGATGGCTTGGGTGCGCGCTGGGCGCGATTTGCGCGCATGCGCGCGTGCCCACGCAGGCGCGCGCGCAGGCGGGCGCTGGCAGGCGCAGTCGCGCGCGGGTGCGTGCGGGAGTGCGCGCGGGTGGGCGCGGGTGCAGGCGTGAGCGGGGGTGCGAGCGAGGGTGCGTGCGGAAGTGCGCGCGGGCGCGCGCGCGGGCAGAACGCCTGGGCATGCGCCTAGGCGCGGAGCTGGGGACCAGTGCGCGCGCGCACGTGCGCGTGCGTGCGTGAGCGTGCTGGGGCGTGCGCGGGGTGCTGCGCGTAGGGCGCGGGCTGGAAGCTCGGTGCGCGCGCGAGAGGCAGCGCGTCGGGGCGTGCGGGCAGGCGCGCGGCAGTGCGCCGATGGTGCCAGTGTGTGTGCGTGCGTGCGCATTCGTGCGTGCGCGTGCGGGGGGGCATGTGTGTGGCTGCCTGGGGGTTCGGGTAGGTGTCGGGGCACTCGGACTCGCGTGCGTACGCGCGTGCTCGCATGCGTGCGAGCCCGTATGCATGCTTGTCCGAGTGTGGGGTATTTCTAATGTTTTCTATGTATAAATTTTGTTGTTTCTCACCAGTTCGATGCCCCTACGTTGCAGATCTCGTCGGATGGGATGCGCGAGGTCCCGGGTAGAATGGTGAGTGGTTTGATTCCAATCCCTTCCCCCTCTCTAGGGATGCGCTCGACCCGCGTAGACGCGCGTCGCGCATCGATGGGGTCCCCTAGCTATTATATGTAGAAGCTATGCATGCACCCTTATATGATCAATATGATGCTATGCATACCACCCTTGACTTGTATGCTAGGGATATGCACCCATACATCATGTATGGAGGCCTGTACATGCCTAGACACCATGTCCTGTACTTAAGAGCCTTGACCTATGCAAGCATGATTAGTATGTAGTATGCATGCCACCCTAGACCTTGTATGTTAGGGACTTGCACCCTTAGGATATGTGTAAGAGCCATGCATCCTGACACCATGTTTCATGCTAGGAAAGCCTCGACCTATGCATGTGTCCTATTAGTTTAATTTATTTAAATCAAATGTGAGTTATTGATAATTAGCATGCTTAGTGAATATTATAACCTTGAGTTTAAAATACAGGCTTCCCCGCATCTTAGTTATGTGCCCTGGAGGAATTCTGAAGAATTCATGACATTAGTAGAGTCTCCCTTCTCTGGATTAAGGGGCCTTGCGAAGTCAGCGTTGAGACCCGGGCTAGAGTACTCCGTGTTCCTTGTTTGGTTGTCGGGATATCATATATCGGGACCTCATGGTGCCTTCCCACGGTTTTTTTTTTCAAGTTAAGGAATACCGCGGATCCAAGTGGATCGTATCCGTGTGGATAGGCTGTTTCTTTTCCTTTCGTTGGATCCGTATAGAGACTGCCCCAGCGTTAGACAGGCCTTCCTGACAGAGGGCTCCCATCAGTAGGCACCTCTTGATTTGGGTTCGGACTGTGCTGAATTGTGGGAGTGGACCAGGCGGCCTACGGAGTGGAGGAGAGACTATCGGTGGACCAAGGGTGATTAACAGCCTAGTCAGTCCCAAAAGCCCATGTTACCCTGTGAGGGTGAGGGTGTGGTGGGTCGGCGATGTAGCGACCCATTGGTTTGTGTAGTCATTGCCACTTAGAGGCTATGATTGATTTGGGGTTCATATGATTTGTGATGCATAGTTTGGTGCCATTCACTGAGTGTGTGGCCAGGTAGAGGCTACCCGGAAGAGGGTTAACGAATGATGTCGCGAGCGTGGAATCGCTCTCCCCTTCGTTGGATCCGATGTAGGCACTCCCTGACTTTACAAGCCAGGGAGAGGCTACCGGTGGACCAGGGGTGTAGAGCAGTCTAAGTCTCTCCCAAAGTCCCAAGATGTCTCCTTTCAGGAGTGAGGGTGTGGATGAGGTGAAGACACGTCCATCGTGACCCATTCGTTGTTCGACCGTTCCCATAGATGTTGGGTCCGGTCTTGTGATGGATGTTGAAGGACATCGATGGGCAATTATCTAGATGTAGATGATCCAGTAGTGTTGAGTGGACCAGTAAGTCCGGGTCTCTTCGACCGACGGCATGGTCTCTTGACCCGTAAGTCCGGGTCTCTTCGACTGACGGCATGGGCTCTTGACCAGTAAATCCGGGTCTCTTCGACCGACGGTATGGTCTCTCCCCATAAGTCCCAAGAGACTCCTTTCGGGAGTGAGGGTGGGGGTGAGGTTGGTTGCGCCGCCGCGTGACCCAGTGATCATTGGGTTTCTACCCATGTTTTTCCTTGAAAAAGGGAACTGATTATGTATTGAACTGTAGAATGGTGATTGGTTTCCAGCCACTCACTGAGCTTGTAGCTCACCCCTCGCATACTGTTTCTTTTCAGGGGCAGTGTTGGGCGTGGAGCTGGAGCTTTCCTGTGGCGTGGTCTTATGGGCGTTGGAGCGTTCTTCCTACGGGTGGCGAGTGCGAGGCTGTCAGCATTCCTAGAGTCGTTTTATGCTTTGTAAATCGTGCGTGTGGCACAGGTTGTATTTTCTTTGGTCTAGACTTGGCTTCCACAGGACATTGATTGTGTATTCGGGTCTGTAATAATATTTTTGATTTACAGACATTGTATATATTATGCTTCCGCTTTTCAGTCAGTTATCTTTATCTTGCTTTGCCGCCTTGTGTATTGTTGTTGGTGTCCTTATTGACCTCAGGTATTGATAACTGATATTATATTTATTATTGCCACGTCTCGGGGACGCCTGGGGCGTGACAATAAAGGTGGTATCAGAGCCTGGTCCTGTCAGAGCCTAAGTCTAGTCGTATAGATGATGAGTCGTAGGATTGTCATCCGAGTACTCTTGTGTTAGAAGTTATCTTAGGTTGCTGACATGCCTCCTCGCATCCGTTGACGTGGACGTGACCCCCCTGGACCCACCCTTAAGTTGTCGACTGGGTCGACTGGTTAGGGTCAGTTGTTAGATCTCTTGTGTGGGATTAAGGTTTGGGTAGGAGATTTATGCCCAGTAGTGTGATAGTGATGAATTGGTTGCAATTTCTAAGGTATGGATTGCGTCTCGATAATGGAGCTTCTTTCCCGTGTATCGGTATCGCTGGTAACCATGGAGTTCGCGTGCGGCGCCTGTGTAAAGTGTTGAGGATGTGGCGTATTGCTCATTAAGGGATGATGTCTTCTTCTAGACTTCCTACTCTGGATAAGGGGCCTTGCAGGGTCAGCGTTGAGACCTGGGCTAGGGTACTCCGTGTTCCTTGTTTGGTTGTCGGGATATCCTATATCGGGACCTCATGGTGCCCTCCCAAGGTTTCTTTTCCCAGTCAAGGACTACCTTAGAAGCATTAAATTGATGGTGGATTTTTCCCTCTCACTTAGAAGGTGCTGTAGCGAGTGGGGATGCGTACGATCGGGATTGGGTGCGTCCTATTGCAGCTCAGTGGGCGATCGCTAGTGGACAGGGTTCCATAGTGGTATCTGGAGTCGCTTCGATATATCATTGTGTGTTGTAGCTGCCTGGTTGAGGCCAGAGCCCTGTGGGGTGCTCCCAGATGCTATGCTTGTTGGTGCCCATATGGCAGAGATAGCGGGCTTGGGAGGCTACCAGGTAGAGGCCACACCGGGAGAGTGCTGCTAAATGATGTCGAGAGCGTGGACTCCCCGTGATGAATCTGCCCATGGAGTGCAGGATGCTGGAGTTCCAATGGTTATAGATGAGCGACCTATCTCTGGCGGCATGTGAAGCACAGTTGTGGATACTGTCGCGTTTTGCCCCACATTGGTCACGGATAAGGAGACGCGATGCTAGCGTTCGTGATGGGACTCAACCGCCCTATCAGATAGATGACGTCGCATAGGCATTGTCGAGGTTCGACAATGCCTATTGCGTGTAAGTGTCATCATGAGCGCCAGCCATGCTCGAGGAGCAGAATCCGAACTTAATTGTTTGTGGTGTTGTTTTGATCTCCCCGTGGAGGTTGAAGATCAATTACCTTTGCCGCGAATCAATGATCTATTTGACCAGCTCTGGGAGCGAGTGTCTGCTGTTAGATCGATCTTCGCACAAGGGTACCACAAGTTGGAGATCCGAGAGTTGGACGTCCCATAGATGGCCTTTCGTGACCGTTCAGGCACTACGAGTTTTAAGTACTGCCGTCGGGGTTGACGAATGCACCGGATGCCTTCGTGGATCTCAAAAGTTTTATTGGGCTTCCGTGGACTACTTTGAGGTAGTCTTCATTGAGTTTGTTGGTAGTGTGATGAAAAAGGTGATGTGGGTGACCTTGTTTCCCCAGGTTGGCATGCCCTCAGGCAAAGTTCGAGAATCATCATTGTGTGGAACGCGTCAGTCCATGGAGATTCCTCAGAGGACGTGGGAGTGGGTTATCAGGGATTGTTGTGGACTCGCTAATGTCACATTTGGGTCATGACGTCGTCAAGGTGATCATTGACCAACTGACTAAGTCCACACTTCCCTCCCTATCAGACTGATTGAGTCTTTGGACGTCTTGACGTGGGTTTTCACCTTCGCGATTGTTCGTCTTCATGGCACTCCAGTCGGCGCTATTTTGGGTTGAGACGCGAGGGTTACTCTGAGGTTGTGGCGCAGCCTTTGGCGCGAGCCTCCATTTAAGTATAGCGTTTCATCGCCGATAGACAGCCAGTCAAAGAGAACGATTCAGGCCTTGGAGGACATGCTAAGTGCCTGCGTGCTCGATGATGAGGGCAGTTGGGTGAGGCACCACCCATTTGTTGGGGTATGCCTGCAAGACGACTGCCATTCGAGCACCCAGATGGATCTGTGAAAGGCACTCTACAGGTGCAGTTTTATACCTCCCTTGTGTTGGGACGGTTGAGGAGCGCCAGTTGGAGGGGCCATAAGTTAATTGTTTGACCTTGCGGTGGCCGGGTTGGTTCGTGTGTACATCTGCACCTCCCAGAACCGACAGAAGGGCTACCCAGGTCATCGCCGCCAGGGGCTTCCCTTTGGGTTTGGCGACCATATTTTCAAGAAGGTGTCCTGGTTAAAGGGCACCCTCTGTTTCGACGTTCGGGGCAAGCTGAGTTTGCTCTTTAATGGGACCATTTCTCGTCATTGAGTGGATTGGGGAGGTGGCTTATCATGTAGCCTTTCCCCCACAGCTGGTTCATGCCCACGACGTCGTCCTTGTCTCTTGGCCGAGGCGTTATGTCCACGATCCTGCTCAGTCATTCTGTTCGACTGTCTCATCCTCGAGGTGGATTTGTCGTTCGTGGAGCAGTAGATCGAGGTCAAGGACAAGCATGAGGAGAGGCTCCACGCTAAGACCGTTTCTGTGATTATAGTGTGTTGGTAGCGCCAGTCCGGTGCGAAGACCACTTGGGAGCAAAGGTCTATGCATGATACTTTCGGTCTTCCCTTTGGGTTTCCTTAAATTTCGAGGACTAAATTTCCTAAGGGGGGAAGAATGTTGTGCCTGTGTCATTTGGAGCGCTCTGTTTGAAAATTTTGGTACATAATTTTTTTTCCTAAGTTATGTAATCCTGATTTGGTATTTGGATTTGATTTTGTTAAAATCCAAGATGAAGAGGTTTAATTATGATTTTATTATGAGATGTCCAGTTTTGAGTTAGCTTTCGTACATAAGTAGAATTAGATCAACTGGATTTTTGTAGTAAAACTTATGGGTATTTTTCCAAGTATACCCCAGGGATGGAAATTCTGGCAGCAGCCCTGTTCCATGTTTAGCTCTAATTTCAGATTAGCTAGAGGAATTATCTACTGATGGCATAAACATAAAAGTTGTAGATAATCTTCTTAGCTTTCCATCGGTCTTGGAATCAAGCAATTCGGAGCTTTATCGGGGAAGTTATGGCTGTTCCAGTGAAGCTTGCGCAGAATTTCTAGTCGAAGGGCAACTTAGTAATTTCCCCTTAAGATATTTTGATAAATATCTCTCTCTCTCTCTCTCTCTCCCCTCCCAAATCTTCCGACCAGCACTTTTTGCTCTCTTTCTCACTTGCAAACACACCTCCCATGTGTTTGATGGAATGCCCCAATGAGAAGGATGAGGTGGTGGAGGAGGTGGTGGTAGATCTTGAGTTCATGTGTGTTGTTTGTTTGTTCCCCTCTCTCTCAAGCTCCCTTTCCTTGTTTCCCCCCCCTGATTTTTTTGCTGCCATGGAGGGCTGAGGAGGCCGAGGAGTGGTGGTGGTGGTGGTGGTGGTCTCGGTGGCGGCGTTTCGGTGCGCGTTTCGTGCATGTGGCACAGGTTGTATTTTCTTTGGTCTAGACTTGGCTTTCACAAGACATTGATTGTGTATTCGGGTCTGTAACAATGTTTTTGATTTACAGACATTGTTATATATTATGCTTCCGCTTTTCAGTCAGTTATCATTATCTTGCTTTGCCGCCTTGTGTATTGTTGTTGGTGTCCTTATTGACCTCAGGTATTGATAGCTGATATTTATTATTGCCACGTCTCGGGGACGGCCGCCCTGGGGCGTGACAGAACTCACCCTAACAACCTTCAAATTCCTAAATATATTCATAGTTTAGCTCCAAATCACAAATTTGATTCAAAACATAAATAGAACAAACCTATACAAAGAATAATGATGAAAAGACAAAGAATCTTTACCCAATGTAGAATGAAACACTCCACGAAGCTTTTCCTATTTTTTTTTTCTTAATTTTCCCTTTCACTTCTCCGCCAAAACATAAGCCTCGGAACCAGCCACCCCCACCGACTTCACCTACTCAATTAAATGAAATTGAGAATTCTGGAAAAATTACCAAATTGCCCTTCATAAAAATCTGCACAGCCTCAACTCGAACCGCCATAACTTCTCGTAGGAAAGTCCACTTCGGATGAAACAGCTTATGTTGGAAAGCTAATAAAAATATCTACAACTTCTCTTTTTATGCTGAGATCAGAAGAAGCTTCTAACAATGATAAAAACAGCAACGAATAGGAGATCTCGCACTTTCTCTCTCTAGGGACAACAATGGTAAAACAGATATAACTTTTGCTACATGAATCCAAATAATCTAATTCCACTTTTGTATGAAAAATGACTCAAAATTGAACATCTCATGCTAAAACCAACTTTAAACCTCTTCATCTTGCTTACTAATAAAATTAAATCCGATTATGCAAAACGTGCAACTTATGATATAACCTAAGCATACATAAGTCTAAGACACTCCAAATGCATAGTAATATGAAATACCATAAAATAAAATATCGAAAATGTCACGAAACCTAATATGTTGGGTTCTCATAAAATGTATTTTTGAAACAACTATGAATAAATACTTGAAAAGAAAGTTAAAATTTGAATCATCACCCCCTTCAAAAAGAGATGATAATTTACTAAAATAAAGTAGTGTGGAAATCAATTTGACAGATCTTCTTATAACGACTATGTTTTTAGGTCATAATTAAATTATTTTCTGTGGTGTGTATAGTATTCCAAATTCTGATTTCTTAGTATGGTTGGAATCCTTATTCTCTTAACTTTCTAACGCATCGTTCAGATCATGAACCGAACGTGCATCGGTTGAGTTTTGGGCCAAACCGTGAATGGGTGTTGGGAAGAAAATTGGACGATCAAAGGTGAGTCGTCGGTTTTATGGGTTTGTGACGGCCCAAATGGGTGTCATAGACATGGAAGTGAATTTAGTTTCGAAATTTCAAATTTAGAAAAGCTAAATGTGATATTTAGTTATTGATATGCATAGATTTGATTGTTTTATCGTCCCCCACGTGTATGGGAATATATTTGACCAGATCCTCTCTTTCTCCCCCATCTAAACCCTAACTCTCTGGTCTTCCTCTCCTCTCGGGGTGTGTGCGTAGAGATCTGAAAAAGGGTAATTGAATATGTTTTCCTCTTTTTATTTTCAAGTATCTTTCAATGATATGATATGGTTTGGGTTCATGGTGTATGCTTTCAAATCTATGATTGAAAGGTTAGGGTTTTCATGGAGTTTTTCATTGTCTCTTTAGATCTAGGGTTTATTCACCAATATTTTATAGTTTTTAATTATGTAGTATTGTTTTACTTATACTTTATGTATATACATTTGATTTATAGTTTTCATACCATTTAAGCTGGGGTTTTACGAGATCTATATGTATTTTGATAAATATTGGGTTTTCAATCGGTTCTTCTCCTCTATGATTGATCTTTGCTCAATTTTCCTCGCTGTTTTGCATCGTTTTGCATGACTTAAATATGGGTTTTCGATAATATGATTGGATCTATGTTTTCGTTTTAGTTTTTAGAGGATCCTTTATATAAATAATATTTTTTTTATTTTGTAGAGTACTATCAATTGAATAAGATTTTGATGATGATTAGCTATATATGGTTAGATTATGTTTTGCAAACATTTTCAAATATATTATGTATTAATATGTAAGAGGGTGCGTTAGGTTTTTAAAAAAAAAAAGAAAAGGAAAAGGGAAAGCTAGCTAGGGTGCAGGTTTCTGGATGGCTCAGGTATGAGCCTCGATTTTCATATGGTTTATCGAAGGCTCACATATGAGTCGTCGGTTTCTTGAGTACCAGATTCATTTAGATCTAGTTATGTTTGATTACCGTAAATTAGTGCATGTTATGATTTAGATTATTCTATTTCAGGATCGGTAGATTCGTTATAGTATCGATTAGCTTTGTTTGCGTGTCATCGGATCGAATGTGAGTTGACTTGAGTCTCATATGTATCTTTCAAATGCATTATATTATGTATTCATGCTAGGATCGCCGTATTTTTGTGAAATATAACTGCTAGTTTTGATATAAAAATGTGAGCATGCTTTTGATGATATATATATCATTATATGATGATATAATTATCATTATCTATCTTTTCATGATTTCAAAGATAAATTAGATTGTCTTCGCATGCATTCTTGTCTACTTGACCCATCTGTGTGACAGTGTTTGTGTGGGCGTAGGCTGTGTGGCTTGGTCCGAGAATGTAGAACCCAAGTCTTCGTGGTCATGCCTGTGAAAGACCCCGCGAGTAAGCCTGTCAATTATCTGAAAAAATATCCGTATCCGATCTGAATCTGTATCCATGCCAAGTTTCCATCCAAGGGAGAGTTCGAGTTCTCCACCCAATGTGAACCATGCTTTGCTGAGGAAGGCCATGTTTACATTAGGACTTGGGAGACAAACCTCCCGGGCAGCGGCCCATCTCTCTTTTTGAAACAGCACAACACTGTTGGACTTTCAATCCATTTCCAAAGCCACTTGGACAGGATCGAATGCTTTGTTCATTGCATCCAAGTCCAAGACACCAAGACCCCTTCTGGTTCTAGGCTGGCAGTGTTCTCCCATTTGACCAAGCAAACCTCTTTGGCCTCCCTATTAACACCACTACGGATACGGTTATTCCCGTATCTGTCACGCCCTAGGGCGGCCGTCCCCGATACGTGGCAAATATATATAATATCAGCAGTCTATACAGGAGATCAATAAAAGACTCTAAACAACCTCGAAGATAATAACACAATTAACAATGTAGCTGACATAATATATATACATATAGCGGAAGCTTAAACGACTGAGTCTGTAATTCAAAGACATATTACAGACCAGAATACATAATCAACTGTCCTGTGAGAGCCAATATAAACAAAGACATCCATATACAAGTATTGTGCCCAAGCACGAATAACAATACATACTAGCAAAAGAAGGGGATGCTGATGGCCTCTCACTCGCAGAACCCAAAACGTGAACGCTGCTCCGCTACTGATGTGATGCCTTGGGGAGTTCCTCCTTCAGATCCGACTTAGTAACAACTGGAGGAAAGATATGCGAGGGGTGAGCCACACGCTCAGTGAATGGCACAATCTATGCAACACAACTCATATTAACCTTAAAATAATTAAAGTCCCTAAAAGGGAGTAACTGTCACGCCCCAGGGCGGCCGTCCCCAGGACGCGGCAAGGGTATATATGATATCAGCAGTCTATACAAGAGGTCAATAATATACTCAAACCAATATCAACAATGACAACACAGACAACAAAGAGGCTGACATAATATATACACAAATAGCGGAAGCTAAAAGACTGAGTCTGTAATTTCAAAGACATATTACAGACTCGATACATAATCAACTGTCCTGTGAGAGCCAATATATACACGACATCCAAAAACACAAACGTGTGCCCAAGCATGGAATACAATGCATACAATCGAACGGGGATGCTGATGGCCTCTCACTCGCAGAACGCGACGCTGCTCCGCTACTGTTGACGTGTCTCGGGGAGCTCCTCCTTCAGATCCGACTCAGATATCACTAGAGAAAAATATATGCGAGGGGTGAGCCACACGCTCAGTGAATAGCACAACCCATGCATCACAATTCATATTAACCACATAATATTCACAGCCCTTAACACGGGAGAAACTAAACAATCTAGTGGGTCGTCTCAACGCCAACCCACTTTTCCCTTCCCTCACCCTCACCCCTTTTCGATGGGTGACACAGGCCTCTTGGGGCATACTAGACTGCTTTCCCACCCCTGGTCCACCCGGTAGCCCTTTCCCCGCTCCGTAGCTTACCTGGTATACTCCCACGATTCAGCACAGTCCGAAACAAAATCGGAGGTGCCTACTGATGGGAGCCCTCTGTCAGGATAGCCTGTCTAACGCCAGGGAGTACCTACATCGGATCCAACCAATAAGGAGAAGACAATCTAGTCACACGGATATGATCCTCATGGATCCATCGACACCGATGGTAACACTAAATAATGTCATGAATTCGCATGAATTCCTCCAGGGCGCATAACTAAGATGCGGGGAAGCATATATTATAACCATGAGGTTATAATATTCTCTAAGGCATGCAAATCACAAAAACTCACATTTGATTTTAAAAAATTAAACTAAATGGGACACATGCGTAGGTCGAGGCTTCCCTAGCATGAAAACATGGTATCAGGATGCTTGGGCCTTTACACATATCATAAGGGTGCATATCCCTAACATGCAAGGCCAAGGGTGGCATGGATACTACATAATAATCATGCATTCATAGATTACAATTAATACTAGCTAATATGCAACTATGGTGCCCCAGGGAAGGGCGATGCACGGCTACGTGCATCGAACGCCTCCCTACTGGGTTGGATTGTCCCACTCACCAATACCCGGGTCGTCGTGTGATCGTCCGTCAAGATCTGCAAGACAGGGTATTCAACACGGTGAGTAAAATACACAAATACATACAAAATACGCTAGAAATACACAACACTCGGACAAACATGCATACGGGCCCGTACGCACGCGAGCCCGAGTGCCCCGACATCCTCACGCACCCACGGGCAGCCATGCGCACGGCCACCCGCACGCGCACGCACGGGTGCGCATGCACGCCCGCACACCCGCGCCCCGAGCGCACTGCCGCGCCTCAGCCCGCGCGCCTAGGCGCGCTGCCGCGCCCCTGCTCGCACACCCAGACGCACCGCACCCTCACGCGCACGCTCGCGCGTGTCTAGCCCCGGGTGCACCCGCGCGCACTGCGCCCCAGCGCAGCACCTCGCGCGCACACCCGCATGCACTGCGCCCCAGCACAGTACCCCCGCGCGCACCCCGCGCGCACCCTCGCTCGCCCCGCGCGCACTGCGCCCCCTGCGCAGCACCCGCGTGCACGCCCGTGCGCACATGCCATCTCGCCCGACTGCGCGCCTGCCTTGCCTGCGCGCACAGACCCGCGGGCACGCGCAGGGATGATCCCGCACGCGCACCCGAGCCACTCCACCACCCCCACAGCCCCCAACAGCCCCCCCTCCAACACCCCAACCACCACACATGCCATGCATACCCAAAAACACATCCTAATCAAGCATCTACACAAGAAAAGGAAGGAAAGAAAGCTCACCCATGGAGAGGAAGGGAAGGGGAGGAAATCGGGTGCTCTTCGCGCACCGATTCGCCACCTCCAAGACCACCACCACCAAGCCTTCTTCTCAGCCAAAGAAGGGCTGAAAACAGGGGAGAAAAGGAGGTAAGAGAGGAGGAAAACCAAGGGGAAATGGAGATCCAAGACCATAGAAAGATAGATCGGGTCCTCACCTATCTTTTCTCCTTCAATGGCTTCTTCTTTTGAACTCTCTAACTAGGTCATAAAGGGGAAAATAAAGAGAGGGATGAGAGGTTGAGAGAGTTGGAGAAGAAGATGAATACGGGGGGGCTCCTATTTGTGGGCGTGGACCTCATTAAGGCACACACACACACCACACACACACTCACACACTCACCACTCACTTACACTTAGCACTAATTAGGTTTAGCTAGGTTTAGGTGCACTTTGACTTGGGTCAACCTAACCACACTAGAAAACAAAAGAGTTGACCAAGTCATGGGTCCACATTGACCAAGTCAAGTCTCCCAATGACTTTTCGATTGGTCAAAACCCGGATACGATTCAGAACTGTGAAATTCTGAAACGTTACCGGAATTCGATGAAATTTTCGTGAGTGGCTTGGAATGGCACTAGGATACATAATATGCAGTTAGATTTTCAATCGGAGTCCTCAAGCTCAGGATGATAGCTAAAAGTCCAAAATTTTAGCGGTTCCGATCGAAAAAAGAAAAAGTTGAAAAACTGCCAGAATGCTCCAATGGTGACCAGAAGGTAAAAAGTGACACATATATAACATTCTTCCCCCCTTAGGAAATTTTGTCCTCAAAATAAATACAAGAACATCTAGGAAGGGAAAAGATGCGGATACGCGTCACGCATGGCGTCCTCGAGCTCCCAAGTGGCCTCGGCACCGGAACGGTGCTGCCATCGCACCTTGACCAACTAGACGGTCTTGGTGCGGAGCCTCTTCTCGGGACGGTCCAGGATCTCGATCGGCTGCTCGACGAATGACAAGTCCGGCTCGAAGACGAGCGGCTCGAACGGGATGACGTGAGCAAGATCAAGGACATAACACCTCAGCTGTGAGACATGGAAGACGTCATGGGCCTGAGCCAACTGTGGGGGCAGAGCTATGCGATAGGCCACCTCCCCAATTTGCTCGAGGATGAGGAACGGCCCAATGAAACGCGGACTCTGCTTGCCCCGCACGCCGAAACGGAAGATGCCCTTCATCGGGGACACCTTCAGGAAGACATGGTCACCAACCTCGAAGACGAGCTCACGGCGACGACGATCGGCGTAGCTCTTCTGACGGCTCTGAGCGACTCGGATACGCTCGCGAATCGTCTTGACCATCTCTGAGGTCTGGTGGATGATCTCTGGTCCCTCCAACTGGCGCTCTCCGACCTCGTCCCAACACAAGGGGGACCTGCAGCTGCGGCCATAGAGTGCCTCGTATGGAGCCATCCGGATACTCGAGTGGTAGCTGTTGTTGTAGGCAAACTCCACCAACGGAAGATGCCTCTCCCAACTGCCCCAAAGTCGAGAACGCAAGCTCGCAGCATGTCCTCCAGGATCTGAATCGTCCTCTCCGACTGGCCGTCCGTCTGCGGATGAAACGCTGTACTGAAGTGGAGGTTCGTACCAAGGGTGTGCTGGAGGCTACGCCAGAACCTCGAAGTAAATCGCACGTCTCTATCAGAAATGATGCTGACGGGAGTGCCATGGAGACGAACAATCTCGGAGACAAACAACTACGCCAGGGTGTCCAGAGAATCGGTGAGTCGGATGGGGAGGAAATGAGCGGACTTAGTCAGTCGGTCGACGATTACCCAGATGGCATCGCGACCCGAACGTGACCTCGGCAAACCCGAAACGAAGTCCATGGTGATCTGCTCCCACTTCCACTGAGGAATCTCAATGGACTGCAGCTTCCCCGCAGGACGCTGATGCTCCGACTTCACCTGCTGGCATACCAAGCAACGGGCAACGAAACGGGCAATATCCGTCTTCATCCCGCGCCACCAGTAGCCACGATGAAGGCCCCTGTACATCTTCGTGCCACCAGGATGCACTGTGTACCTCGAATGATGGGCCTCGTCCAAGATCTTCTGCTTCAGCTCTGCGTCATCAGGAATGCATACTCGGCCTCTGAACCGCAGGATCCCGTCCTCGCGAATCTGGTAGTCCGGACGCTCGCCCCGGGCGACGCCTTCAGAGAGGACTAGAAAGTGAGGATCTTGCCCCTGAGCCGTGCGGATCTCGTCGAGAAGAACGGGCTGCACCACTAGCCTAGCCAAAAAGCCACCCGCAGGAGTCTCTCGAACGCTGATCCAGCAAGCGGCCTCCTCCAGAAGCCTCCAACGACGTACAACCATGTGGGCGGCCATGCCCAAGGGCTGCCTGCTGAGAGCATCCGCCACGACATTTGCCTTACCCGGATGGTAAGCGATGTCACAATCGTAGTCCTTCAGGAACTCGACCCAACGTCTCTGACGCATGTTGAGCTCTGGCTGGGACTGCAAATAAGTCAAGCTCTTGTGATCAGTAAAGAGCTCGAACTCCTCGCCATAGAGGTAGTGCCTCCACATCTTCAGCGCAAAGATGATCGCTGCCAACTCAAGGTCGTGGGTGGGGTAATTCTGCTCATGGGGCTTCAACTGACGCGACGCGTAAGCCACAACCTTACCGTGCTGCATCAGGACGCAACCCACACCCAACCGCGATGCATCGGAGTAAACTGCGAACCCACCACTCCCAGACGGAAGGGTAAGAACTGGCGCTGAGGTGAGCCTTCACTTCAACTCCAGGAAGCTCTCCTCGCACGCTGGGGACCCTTTGAACCGGACATCCTTCCGAGTGAGGCGGGTAAGAGGAACAACTATCTTCGAGAAACCCTCGACAAACCTCCTGTAATAACCCGCCAAGCCCAGGAAGCTCCGAATCTCTGTGGGGTTCGACGGTCGACGCCAATTCGACACGGCGAGCGTCTTGTCCGGGTCCACAGATATGCCCTCGCCAGAAATCACATGGCCCAAAAAGGCCATACGCTCCAACCAAAACTCGCACTTGCTGAACTTGGCGAACAACTGATGTCGGGCCAAAGTCTCCAAGATAGTGTGGAGATGGTGAGCGTGCTCCTCAAGACTCCTCGAGTACACCAGAATATCATCGATGAAGACTACTACAAAGGAGTCGAGGAAGGGCCGAAACACCCAGTTCATCAGATCCATGAAGGCCGCCGGCGCATTCGTCAACCCAAACGGCAGTACTCTAAACTCGTAGTGCCCGTAACGGGTACGAAAGGCCGTCTTCGGAATGTCTGACTCCCGGATCTTCAGCTGATAGTAGCCCGAACGGAGATCGATCTTAGAAAAGACTCGCGCTCCCTGGAGCTGGTCAAACAGATCGTCAATCCGTGGCAAGGGGTACTTGTTCTTCACGGTCCGCTTGTTCAGCTGCCTGTAATCGATACAAAGCCGCAGCGAACCGTCCTTCTTCCGGACGAACAGAACAGGGGCTCCCCACGGAGAAACACTCGGACGTGCGAAGCCCTTCTCCAGCAACTCCTCCAACTGCTCCTTGAGCACCTTCAGCTCTGCAGGGGCCATCCGGTACGGAGCTCTCAAAATCGGCTCGGTCCCCGGAATCAGATTTATCTCAAACTCGATCGCGCGATCCAGCGGTAATCCCAGAAGATCATCGGGGAAAACCTCGGGATACTCTGCCACGACTGGAGTCTGACTGATATCTGCCTGCAGCGGTGCATCCTCCTGAGCAATGTACGCCAGAAAGCCCTCACATCCTCCTTGAAGGAGTCTCCACGCCTGAATGGACGACACGAACCCCAAAGGGGCTACGTCACGATCGCCCACGAACTGGAAGGACCTCCGACCCGGAAGGTGGAAAGACACTGACTTGGCAAAACAGTTGATGCTGGCATGACTAGCTGAAAGCCAATCCATTCCTAGGATGGCATCAAAGTCTGTCATAGCGAGCTCTACCAACTCCACTGGAAACTCATGCTCCGCAATCACCACAGTACACCCTCGGTACACAGAACGGAGGAGAATACGGTCTCCGACGGGCAATGATATCTCCAGGATAACATCAAGAGGGGCGGACGCCACGCCCGTCCGTCTCGCGAAAGCGGGAGACACGAACGAGTGCGTGGCTCCAGAATCAAATAACACATATGCAGGGAGCTAGGAGATCAGAACAATACCTCGGACCACGCTACCCGAAGCCTGCGCTTCCTCGGCCGAAAGTGCTGCAACTCGGCCCTGAACAAACTGCGGCTGAGGAGCAGGGGCATGCCTCGCAGGCTGCGCTGGCTTCCTCCTCTGGTCAACACGGTCACCCTGTGGCTGCTGCTGCTGGCGCTGAGGTTGCTGCTGCTGCTGGAGCTGAGGCTGCTGCTGCTGCTGGCGCTGGGGCTGTTGCTGGTACAGCTGCTGCTGCTACGGAGGCAGCACGCAGGGTCGGCCAGCATCAGGGCAATCATATGCAATATGCCCGATGCGTCGACAATGGTAACAGCGCCGCATCTCCGGCTGCATGGCCTGGACCGGTACTGCCGCAATGGGTGCTGGACCTCGCACTGGCACCACATCGACTGGAGTAGCGGCAGCCATTGACTGATCAAAGCGGGGCCGCTTCTTCTTGCGCTGTCCCTGGTCCTGGCTCCTGGGAGGTCTCTGGTCTGCAGAAGGGGTTGGAACCCCCATGGAGGCCCCGAGGTCTCGCTCGACTGTCTTCGCCCGAGACACCAAGTCCGAGTACCTCGTAAAGGCCAGGGAAGAGACATGCACCCGAATGGTGCTGATGAGACCCATCTCGAATCGACGACACCGCGTCTCCTCATCCATCACCAAGGCTGGGGCGAACCTGGAAAGCCTCGTGAAGCGCGTGGAGTAGTCCGCGACTGACATGGAGCCCTGCGTCAGCTGCTCAAACTCCCGCATCACGATCTGGCGCGTCGAAAACGGGAAGTACTCCTCCAGGAAATACCTCCGGAACTCCGCCCATATAAGCCGATCCACTCCCTCGGGAATGTCCACCGATCGAGTAGCCCACCAGTCTGCGGCGCTACCCTTCAGCATGAAGGTGGCCAGGGAGACTCGCTGGCGGTCGGTGCAGTGCATGGTCGAGAAGATCTTGTCCACCTCCATCAACCATCGCTCAGGGGCAAGGGGATCCGCCGTCTGTCCGTGCAACTCGGGAGGGTGGAGCTTCAGAAAGGATGTGAGGCCACTCTGGTGCACTCGCGCTGCAGCCTCTAGCTCCACCTCCCTCACCAGGGGATCCTGAACTCTCACCGCTGGAATCACCACGGGAGCAGGGGGTACATCGGGTACCACAGGCGGATCTGCCACCAAGGGGACCTGTGGAACTGCCTCACGGGCCGCCCTCAGCTCCTGAATCTCTCTAGCCTGCTCAGCTAACCTTGCCCTCGTCTGGGCCTCTAGTGCTCTGGTCTAAGCCTCCACCAGATCTGCTATCCGAGCGTAAGCACGCTCCCATGCAGGAGGCTCCTGTGCCAATCCTGGCCCCATAGCCGAGGACTCTCCAGTAGCATCCTCACCTCTGGTAGGTCCGGGAACCTCCAAAGGTCGAGAGGGACCACGTCCACGCATTCCTCTGCGAGGAGGCATATCAGCAACCTAAGAAAACCAGACACTAGGATCAGAATACTCATATAGAAATCCTAGGACTCATCTCTACGAAAAGAAAACAATTGGCTCTGACAGGACCAGGCTCTGATACCAACTTTTGTCACGCCCCAGGGCGGCCGTCCCCGGGACGCGGCAATGGTATATATGATATCAGCAGTCTATACAGAGGTCAATAATATACTCAAACAATATCAACAATGACAACACAGACAACAAAGAGGCTGACATGATATATACACAAATAGCGGAAGCTAAAACTGAGTCTGTAAATCAAAGACATATTACAGACTCGATACATAATCAACTGTCCTGTGAGAGCCAATATATACACAACATCCAAATATAACACAAACGTGTGCCCAAGCACGGAATACAATACATACAATCAAAGGGGGTGCTGATGGCCTCTCACTCGCAGAACGTGACGCTGCTCCGCTACTGCTGATGTGCCTCGGGGAGCTCCTCCTTCAGATCCGACTCAGATATCACTGGAGAAAAATATATGCGAGGGGTGAGCCACACGCTCAGTGAATAGCACAACCCATGCATCACAATTCATATTAACCACACGGGAGCAACTACACAACCTAGTGGGTCGTCTCAATGCCAACCCACTTTTCCCTTCCCTCACCCTCACCCTCACCCCTTTCCGATGGGTGACATAGGCCTCTTGGGCATACTAGACTGCTTTCCCACCCTGGTCCACCGGTAGCCTTTCCCCGCTCCGTAGCTTACCTGGTATACTCCCACGATTCAGCACAGTCCGAAACAAAATCGGAGGTGCCTACTGATGGGAGCCCTCTGTCAGGATAGCCTGTCTAACGCCAGGGAGTACCTACATCGGATCCAACCAAAAGGAGAAGACAGTCTAGTCACACGGATACAATCCTCTTGGATCCGCCGACACCGATGGTAACGCTAAATAATGTCATGAATTCTTTAAAATTCCTTCAGCGTGCATAACTAAGATGCGGGGAAGCATATATTATAACCACAAGGTTATAATATTCTCTAAGGCATGCTAATCACAAAAACTCACATTTGATTTAAATAAATTAAACTAAATGGGACACATGCGTAGGTCGAGGCTTCCCTAGCATGAAAACATGGTATCAGGATGCTTGGGCCTTTACACATATCATAAGGGTGCATATCCCTAACATGCAAGGCCTAGGGTGGCATGGATACTACATAATAATCATGCATGCATAGTTTACAATTAATACTAGCTAATATGCAACTATGGTGCCCCAGGGGAGGGCAATGCACGCCTACGTGCATCGAACGCCTCCCAACTGGGTTGGATTGTCCCACTCACCAATACCCGGGTCGTCGCATGACCGTCCGTTGAGATCTGCAAGACAGGGTATTCAACACGGTGAGTAAAATACACAATACATACAACATACGCTAGAAATACCCAACACTCGGACAAACATGCATACGGGCCCGTACGCACGCGAGTCCGAGTGCCCCGACACACTCCCGCACCCCCGGGCAGCCATGCGCACGGCCACCCGCACGCGCACGCACGGGTGCGCACGCACGCACGCACACCCGCACCCTGTGCGCACTGCCGCGCCCCAGCCCGCGCGCCCAGGCGCGCTGCCGCGCCCCTGCTCGCACACCCAGACGCGCCGCACCCTCGCGCGCGCGCTCGAGCGTGCCTGCGCGCACCGCGCGTCCAGCCCCGGGTGCACCCACGCGCACTGCGCCCCAGCGCAGCACCTCGCGCGCACACCCGCACTCACTGCGCCGCAGCGCAGTACCCCCGCGCGCAACCCGCGCGCATGCTCGCTCGCCCCGCGCACACTGTGCCCCCTGCGTAGCACCCGCGTGCACGCCGGCGCGCACGCGCCAGCTCGCCCAACTGCGTGCCTGCCTTGCCTGCGCTTGCCTGCGCACACAGGTCCGCGCGCACGCGCAGGGATGATCCCGCACGAGCACCCGAGCCACTCCACCACCCCCACAGCCCCCAACAGCCCCCCCCTCCAACACCCCAACCACCACGCATGCCATGCATACCCAAAAACACATCCTAAACATGCATCTAAACAAGAAAAGGAAGGAAAGAAGCTCACCCAAGGAGAGGAATGGAAGGGGAGGAAATCGGGTGCTCTTCGTGCACCGATTCGCCACCTCCAAGACCACCACCACCAAGCCTTCTTCTCAGCCAAAGAAGGGCTGAAAAACAGGGGAGAAAAGGAGGTAAGAGAGGAGGTAAACCAAGGGGAAATGGAGATCCAAGACCATAGAAAGATAGATCGGGTCCTCACCTATCTTTTCTCCTTCAATGGCTTCTTCTTTTGAACACTCTAACTAGGTCAAAAGTGGGAAAATAAAGAGAGGGGATGAGAGGTTGAGAGAGTTGGAGAAGAAGATGAATAGGGGGGGGCTCCTATTTGTGGGTGTGGACCTCCTTAAGTCACCACACACACAACACACACACCACACACACACTCACACACTCACCACTCACTTACACTTAGCACTAATTAGGTTTAGGTTAGGTTTAGGCTAGGTTTAGGTGCACTTTGACTTGGGTCAACCTAACCACACTAGAAAACAAAAGAGTTGACCAAGTCATGGGCCCACATTGACCAAGTCAAGTCTCCCAATGACTTTTCGATTGGTCAAAACCCGGATACGATTCAGAACTGTGAAATTCTGAAACGTTACCGGAATTCGATGAAATTTTCGTGAGTGGCTTGGAATGGCACCAGGACACATAATATGCAGTTAGATTTTCAATCGGAGTCCTCAAGCTCAGGATGATAGCTAAAAGTCCAAAATTTTAGCGGTTCTGATCAAAAACGAAAAAGTTGAAAAACTGCCAGAATGCTCCAATGGTGACCAGAAGGTAAAAAGTGACACATATATAACATTCTTCCCCCCTTAGGAAATTTTATCCTCAAAATAAATACAAGAACATCTAGGAAGGGAAAAGATGCGGATACGCGTCACGCATGGCGTCCTCGAGCTCCCAAGTGGCCTCGGCACCGGAACGGTGCTGCCATCGCACCTTGGCCAACTGGTATACTCCCATGGTCAGTACGTTCCCGAATGCATCGGTAGTACCTACCAATGGGAGCCCTCTGTCAGGACAGCTTTTCCCAACCCGGTTAGTCCCTACTCGGATCCAACGAAGGGGAGAAAACAACCTACTCTCACGGATACGATCCTCTCGGATCCGTCGACAACGATTACTAAACACTACTAAGGCAATGAATTCTCAAGAATTCCTCCAGGGCGCATAACTAAGATGCGGAGAAACATATATTATAATAACAAGGTTATAATATTTTCTAAGGCATGCTTATACTAACATATTCTCATTTTGATTTAATTAAATTAAACTAGATGGGAACATGCATACATCAAGGCTTTCCAAACATGGGACATGGTATCTAGGCATGTAGGGCTTCTATACATGATACATGGATGTATATCCCTAGCATACAATGTCTAACATGGCATGGTTACATCATAGTGAAACATGCATTATCATAAGTTTTTATTTACACAAGTTAATATGTAGTTATGGTGCCCCAGGGGAGGGCAATGCACGCCTACGTGCATCGAACGCCTCCCTACTGGGTTGGATTGACCCACTCACCGCAACCCGGGTCGTTGCGTGACCGTTCGCCAAGATCTGCAAGACAAGGGCATTCAACATGGTGAGTAACTACACAAATATACATGAAATTTACTAGAAATGCCAAAAACTCGGACAAGCATGCATACGGGCTCGCACGCATGCGAGTACGCACGTACGCACGCAAGTCCGAGTGCCCCGACACCTACCCGAACCCTCGGGCAGCCACACGCATGGCCCCCCGCACGCGTACGCACGCACCCTCGCACCCTTAGCGCATTGCTGCGCGCCCATCCGCGCGCCAGCTCGAGCACGCCCGTGCGCATTGCGCGTCCAGCCCGAGCGCACTCGCGCGCACTGTGCGCCCGCCCAGCACCCCGCGCCCACGTTCGCGCCCCTGCGCGGGCGTGCCCACCAGCGCGCCCGACTGTGCTCGCCAGCGCTCCTCTGCGTGGGCAAACGCGCGGGCACGCGCGCGGACGACCCCACGCGCGCACCTAAACCTTCCCCCCACCCCCTCCTCAGCCCTCACTCACACCCTAAACCCTATGCATGGTATGCATGGACACCCTAAGAGCCTAAATCAACCATTTAAACAAGGATAAGGGAGGAGGAGGGCTTACCAAAGGAGGGGAAAGAAAAGGGAGGAAATCGGGTGCCCTTGGCGCACCAAACTGCCTCAACCGCCACCACCAACACCACCACTTTCTCAGCCACTCCTCAAGCCTTTAATGGCTGAAATCAGGGTTTGGGGGGGGGGGGGGATGAGAGGGAGTTAGAGAGAAAAGAATCAAAACATATCAACAACAACCAAAACTTGCACACACACCTTTCTCTTTTCCTTTTAATGTTTCTTCTTCTCCTTCTTGTTCTTCCTCTTTTTTTTTTTAAACACACAAAACAAAGAAACCAGGGAGTGGAGAGAGTGAGAGGGAGAGGAGGAGAAGGGGACGCCTACACCAATCACACACACACTCACACACACACACACACCATTTATTAGTGAAAAAGGGGTTTGGTGAGACTTGACTTAGTCAACCCAACCAAGCAAAAAAACAAAACCCATTGACCTAGTCAATGGTCTTGTTTGACTTGGTCCAAGTCCACTTTGACTTGGTCAAAGTCACTCTTTGACAATCCAGTGATGACCAAACCCGGATATGTTTCAGAACTGCATAATTTCCTAAAACGTTACTGGAATTCGATGAAATCTTTATGAGTAGCACAAAATGGTACCAGGGCTCATAATATGCAGTTAGATTTTCAATCGGAGCACTCAAACTCATACTGATAGCTAAAAGTCTAAAATTTTAGCGGCTCCGATCGAAAAAAGAAAAATTGAAAAACTACCAGAAATGACCCAAAGGTGACCAAAAGGCTAAAAAGTGCATCATATATAACAGTATCCGATCCAAAAAATTTATGTATCCGAAAATATTATTATATTATTATTTATTTAATTATATATTTATATTTTTAGAATTAGTTTGAGTTTTTTATTTTTATTTTTACTTTAAAGTATGTAATGTTTTACGTATATACTTAGAATTTTGTGTTTTATACTTGGTAATTATTATATTTTTTTACATATTTCAAATATTAGATGTATGATTTTTATATTTGGATATTGAATCTTTGAATATTTTAGTCATTCCATATTTAATTTGAATTTTTGGATATTTCGGATAATTCTCCGTATCTGAATCTGGAATTACGGATCGAATACTGATATTTACTTTCAATATCTGTCGGATATCGGATACGGATATTTTTTTAGATATGTAGTTAAGATACGGATATGAGCCTATCCGATTCATATCTGTCCGATTGACAGGCTTACCCGTGAGCTAGGTGTTGCCAAGACGGACTACGTGCTCGTGGTGTTGCGTGCATCATGTTGGATAGGATGTCATATATGTATTATTGTATGTCTTGGTGGCCTTGTTGTATATTTCTTCTCTTGATATATTACATGTCTATGTGGACATACTATGACTATGATACTTTAAATACAACTGTGCTAACAGGTTGATGAAGGTCCATTCACTGAGCGTGTTGTAGCTCACCCCTCTCCTTTTCCGTCTTTCAGATATGAGGATCGAGTAGTGACATTAACTCGAAGTCGTTAGTGAGATCGAGTTTGGCTTGTCGTCCTTCATCGTTTAGCTTTGTTTTCATTAGGGTTAATAAAAGCCTTTCTTTTTTGCATATAGTAGACTTTCCTTAGCTCTATTAGTAAAATCGTAGAGATTGATAAGTTTTAAATAAAGATCATGTGTATAATCATCCAAACTTGGGATAAATTATTGTTAGATCCTAGTGACATTTTAAGTTTTAATTTATCAGTCTAGTTAGTTAATTCATTGCTTATGCTTGGATGAATATTGGTTGAATCCCTTATATTACTCTGAAATTCGAGGTTTTTGTTAAGTAGAGCACCATCTCCCTCGCCTAATATAGGTGGCATATTCGAGGGCATTACATTCCTGTAGATCAATTTTTTGTGCATACCTTATAATTCTAGTTTAATTATTGTAAAGGGTGTAATTAGTCTTTTTTTTTATACACCTTACAATCCTAGGTTTGGTCCTCTCTTGTACTTCATAATTTTTTTTGTACATCCTCTGTAATTTCAGGCTTTTAGAAAATTTTAAAGATTGTAGTTGATGTCACGCCCCAGGCGTCCCCGAGACGTGGCAAAATAAAATATAATATCAGCTATCAATACCTGAGGTCAATAAGGACACCAACAACAATACACAAGGCGGCAAAGCAAGATAATGATAATTGACTGAAAAGCGGAACCATAATATATAACAATGTCTGTAAATCAAAAACATTATTACAGACCTGAATACAGAATCAATGTCCTGTGGAAGCCAAGTCTAGACCAAAGAAAATACAACTTGTGCCACATGCACGATTTACAAAGCATAAATGACTCTAGGAATGCTGACAGCCTCGCACTCGCCACCCACCGGCAGAACGCTCCACGCCCATAAGACCACGCCACAGGAAAGCTCCAGCTCCACGCCCAACACTGCCCCTGAAAAGAAACAGTATGCGAGGGGTGAGCTACAAGCTCAGTGAGTGGGTGGAAACCAATCACCATTCTACAGTTCAATACATAATCAGTTCCCTTTTTCAAGGAAAAACATGGGTAGAAACCCAATGGATAACAGGGTCACGCGGCGGCGCGACCAACCTCACCCCCACCCTCACTCCCGGAGGGAGTCTTTTGGGACTTATGGGGAGAGACCATACCGTCGGTCGAAGAGACCCGGATTTACTTGTCTAGAGACCATACCGTCGGTCGAAGAGACCCGGACTTACTGGTGTACTCAACACAACTGGATCATCTACATCTAGATAATCGCCCATCGATGTCCTTCAACATCCATCACGAGACCAGACTCAACATCTATGGGAACGGTCGAACAACGAATGGGTCACGAGGTGACGCGTCTTCACCTCATCCACACCCTCACTTTTGAAAGGAGACATCTTGGGACTTTGGGAGAGACTTAGACTGCTCTACACTCCTGGTCCACCGGTAGCCTCTCCCCGCTCCGTAGCTTACCTGGTATACTCCCACGATCAGCACTGTCCGAACACATCGGAGGTACCTACAGATGGGAGCCCTCTGTCAGGATAGCCTGCATAACGCTGGGGCTGTATCTACACGGATCCAACAAAGGGAAGAACGATTCCACGCTCGAGACATCATTCAATAACCCTCTCCCGGGTAGTATCTACAACCCGATCTCCTCAACTCACCGCTCTTACCCTTGGTCCACCGGTAGCCTCTCCCACCCTCGTGGCCTCCGCCTAGTCCTCTGACAGGTATAGCCAACGTCGGGGAGTTCCTACATCGGATCCAACGAAGGGGAGAACGATCCAATGTTCGCAAAGCGAAACCCAATGGAAAACAACCACTCTCGATACTCGCTCATCGAGATATCACACACATGCATAACCACAACCAACACATTCATATTAACCTCAAAGTAGTCATAGTCCCTAAACGGGAGTAACTACACAAGCTAGTGGGTCATAACATCGCCGACCCACCCCACCCTCACCCTCACCCTTTAGGGGGTGACATGGGCCTCTTGGGACTGAATAGACAGCTATTCACCCTTGGCCCCACCGGATAGCCTCTCCCACCCTCGTAGCCTCTACCTGGTCCACTCCCGCTATCAGTACTGTCCGACACATCGGAGGTACCTACGGACGGGAGTCCCCTGTCAGGTCGGCCATCGCCGGGGAGTTCCTACCTCGGATCCCAACCAATAAGGAGAAGACAGCCTACTCACGCGGATATGATCCTCTTGGATCCGTCGACAACGCTTCCTAACATTTCTAATGTCATGAATTCTCAAGAATTCCTCCAGGGTGCATAACTAAGATGCGGGGAGACATATATTATAACCACAAGGTTATAATATTCTCTAAGGTATGCTTTCAACCATATACTCACATCTTGATTTAAATAAATTAAACTAAATGGGAACATGCGTAGGTCGGGGCTTTCCAATCAAGGGACAAGGTGTCTAAACATGCATAGGCCGCTATACATGATATAAGGGTGCATATCCCTAGCATACAAAGTCTAAGGTAGCATGGATACATCATATTAATCATGCATAGATCAAGGCTTTTAAGTACAGGACATGGTGTCCAGGCATGTACGGGCTTCTATACACGATACATGCATGTATATTCCTAGAATGCAAGATATCTACATATTAGTTAGGGGGCCCCATCGATGCGCGACGCGCGTCTACGCGGGTCGAGCGCATCCCTAGAGAGGGGGGGGGGGATTGGAATCAAACCACTCACCTTACGACCCGGGACCTCGCGCATCCCATCCGACGAGATCTGCAAGGTAGGGCATCCAACTGGTGAGAAACAACACAATTTACACAAAGAAATCATTAGAAATACCCAATACTCGGACAAGCATGCATACGGGCTCGCACGCATGCGAGCACGCACGTACGCATGCGAGTCTGAGTGCCCCGACACCTACCCGAACCCTCGGGCAGCCACACGCATGGCCCCCCGCATGCGCACGCACGAATGCGCACGCACGCACGCACCCCGGCACCCTTGGCGCACTGCCGCGCGCCTGCCCGCGCGCCCAGACGCGCTGCCGCGCGCACGCACATGCTCGCGCTCTCCCGCCCTCACCGCCTGTCCAGCCCTCGCGCCCCCGCTCACACTGCGCCGCCCGCGCAGCACCCCGTGCACGCCCCAGCACGCGCACGCACGCACGCGCGCGCACGCACGCGCGCGCACTGGTCCCCTGCCCTGCGCCCAGGCACATGCCAAGGCGCACTGCCGCACGCGCGCACGCTCGCGCGCATGCCCGCGCGCACTCCCGCGCGCACCCGCTCACCCGCGCGCACACCCACGCGCACCCGCGCGCACGCGCCCGCGCGCGTCTGCACGCCCACCAGTGCCTGCCAGCGCCTGCGCGCGCACGCGCGCAGACTGCGCCCAACCCGTCCTAACCTCATTTTAACCCTCCCCAACCCCTCACACACACCCTAACCCATCTACCTAGCATGCATGACTTTCCCACAACCCCTTAAGCCAAAAAACTAAGAAAAGAAGGGGAGGAGCTCACCTTGGAGGGGAAACAAAAGGGGGAGGTTCGGGGGCCCTCGACGCACCCGCGACCACCTCAACCGCCACCACCACCACCACCACCTCGGCCTCTCCTCAGCCCTCTATGGCTGCAATCAGTGGGGGGGGGGAAAGATCATGAGAAAGGGAGCTTGAGAGAGGGGAGAACAAACAACAACAACAAAACCTACCACCACTTCCTCCTCCACCATCTCCTTCTCTTCTTCTCTTTGAGGCATATCAACAAACACTTGGTGGGGGGCTTTGAAGGAGAGAAGAGAGACCAGATGTGATTCGTGGGATGGGAGGGAGAGAGAGAGAGGAGATATTTATCACAAATATCTAAGGGGGAATGACCTAGTCGCCCTTTGACTAGAAATTCTGCGCATGCTTCACTGGAACAGCCATAACTTCCTCGATATAGCTCCGAATTGCACAATTCCAAGTCCGATGGAAAGCCAAGAAGATTATCTACAACTTTCATGTTTATGCCAAGATCAAATAATCCGTCTAGCTATTCCGAAATTAGAGCTAAACATCAAGCAGGGCTGCTGCCAGAATTTCCATCCCCGGGGTATACTTGGAAAAATACCCATAACTTTTACTACAAGAATCCAGTTGATCTAATTCCACTTCTGTACGAAAGCTAACTCAAAACTGGACATCTCATAGTAAACTCATATTTAAACCTCTTCATCTTGGATTTTAAAAAAATCAAATCCAAATACCAAATCAGGAATACATAACTTCTAGGAAAAAAATTATGTACCCAAATTTTCAAACAGAGCGCTCCAAATGACACAGGCACAACATTCTTCCCCCCTTAGGAAATTTAGTCCTCGAAATTTAAGGAAACCCAAAGGGAAGACCGAAAGTATCATGCATAGACCTTTTGCTCCCAAGTGGTCTTCGCACCGGACTGGCGCTACCAACACACTATAATCAAAGGAACGGTCTTAGCGTGGAGCCTCTTCTCATGCTTGTCCTTGACCTCGATCCACTGCTCCACGAACGACAAATCCACCTCGAGGATGAGGCGGTCGAACAGAATGACATGAGCAGGATCGTGGACATAACGCCTCGGCCATTGGACAAGGACGACGTCGTGGGCATGAGCCAGCTGTGGGGGAAAGGCTACATGATAAGCCACCTCCCCAATCCACTCAATGACGAGAAATGGTCCCATTAAAGAGCAAACTCAGCTTGCCCCGAACGTCGAAACAGAGGGTGCCCTTTAACCAGGACACCTTCTTGAAAATATGGTCGCCAAACCCAAAGGTAAGCCCCTGGCGACAATGACCTGGGTAGCCCTTCTGTCGGTTCTGGGAGGTGCAGATGTACACACGAACCAACCTGGCCACCGCAAGGTCAAACAACTAACTTATGGCCCCTCCAACTGGCGCTCCTCAACCGTCCCAACACAAGGGAGGTATAAAACTGCGCCTGTAGAGTGCCTTTCACAGATCCATCTGGGTGCTCGAATGGCAGTCGTCTTGCAGGCATACCCCAACAAATGGGTGGTGCCTCACCCAACTGCCCTCATCATCGAGCACGCAGGCACTTAGCATGTCCTCCAAGGTCTGAATCGTCCTCTTTGTCTGGCTGTCCATCGGCGATGAAACGCTATACTTAAATGGAGGCTCGCGCCAAAGGCTGCGCCACAACCTCAAAGTAACCCTCGCGTCTCAACCAAAAATAGCGCCGACTGGAGTGCCATGAAGACGAACAATCGCGAAGGTGAAAACCCACGTCAAGGCGTCCAGAGACTCAATCAGTGGGATAGGGAGGGAAGCGCGGACTTAGTCAGTCGGTCAATGATCACCTAGACGGCGTCGTGACCCGAACGTGACATTAGCGAGTCCGCAACAATCCCTGATAACCCACTCCACGTCCACTGAGGAATCTCGATGGACTGACGCTTTCCACGCGATGATGATTCTCGAACTTGCCTGAGGGCATGCAAACCTGGGGAAACAAGGTCACCCACATCACCTTATCATCACACCACAGCAACTCAATGAAGACTACCCAAAGTAGTCCACGGAACCCAATAAAACCTTTGAGATCCACAAGGCATCCGGCGCATTCGTCAACCCCGACGGCAGTACTTAAAACTCGTAGTGCCTGAACGGTCACGAAAGGCCATCTACGGGATGTCCAACTCTCGGATCTCTAACTTGTGGTACCCTTGTGCGAAGATCGATCTAACAGCAGACACTCGCTCCCAGAGCTGGTCAAATAGATCATCGATTCGCGGCAAAGGTAATTGATCTTCAACCTCCACGGGGAGATCAAAACAACACCACGAACAATTAAGTCCAGATTCTGCTCCTCGAGCATGGCTGGCGCTCATGATGACACTTACACGCTGGGTAAGCAGCTCAACCGCACTTAATCCACAAGACACGCAATAAGGGGTCGTCGAACCTCGACAATGCCTATGCGACGTCATCTATCTGATAGGGCGGTTGAGTCCCATCACGAACGCTAGCATCGCGTCTCCTTATTGCGACCAATGTGGGGCAAAACGCGACAGTATCCACAACTGTGCTTCACATGCCGCCAGAGATAGGTCGCTCATCTACAACCATTGGAACTCCAGCATCCTGCACTCCATGGGCAGATTCATCACGGGGAGTCCACGCTCTCGACATATTTAGCAGCACTCTCCCTGTGTGGCCTCTACCTGGTAGCCTCCCAAGCCCGCTATCTCTGCCATATGGGCGCACCACAAGCATAGACTCTGGGAGCACCTCACAGGGCTCTGGCCTCAACCGGGCAGCTACAACGCACAATGATATATCGAAGCGACTCCAGATGCCACTATGGAACCCTGTCCACTAGCGATCGCCCACTGAGCTGCAATAGGACGCACCCAATCCCGATCGTACGCATCACCACTCGCTACAGCACCTTCCAAGTGAGAGGGAAAAATCCACCATCAATTTGATGCTTCTAAGGTAGTCCTTGACTGGGAAAAGAAACCTTGGCAGGGCACCATGAGGTCCCGATATAGGATATCCCGACAACCAAACAAGGAACACGGAGTACCCTAGCCCGGGTCTCAACGCTGACCCTGCAAGGCCCCTTAATCCTGAGTAGGAAGTCTAGAAGAAGACATCATCCCTTAATGAGCAATACGCCACATCCTCAACACTTTACACTGGCGCCGCACGCGAACTCAATGGTTACCAGCGATACCGATACACGGGAAAGAGCTCCATTATCGAGACGCAATCCATACCTTAGAAATTGCAACCAATTCATCACTATCACACTACTGGGCATAAATCTCCTACCCAAACCTTAATCCCGCACAAGAGATCTAACAACTGACCCTAACCAGTCGACCCAGTCGACAACTTAAGGGTGGTTCCAGGGGGTCACGTCCACGTCAACGGATGCGAGGAGGCATGTCAGCAACCTAAGATAACTTCTAAAACAAGAGTACGCGGATGACAATCCTATGACGCATCATCTATACGACTAGACCAGGCTCTGATACCAACTTTTTGTCACGCCCCAGGCGTCCCCGAGACGTGGCAATAATAAATATAATATCAGCTATCAATACCTGAGGTCAATAAGGACACCAACAACAATACACAAGGCGGCAAAGCAAGATAATGATAACTGACTGAAAAGCGAAGCATAATATATAACAATGTCTGTAAATCAAAAACATTATTACAGACCCGAATACACAATCAATGTCCTGTGGAAGCCAAGTCTAGACCAAAGAAAATACAACCTGTGCCACATGCACGATTTACAAAGCATAAAATGACTCTAGGAATGCTGACAGCCTCGCACTCGCCACCCGCCGGCAGAACGCTCCACGCCCATAAGACCACGCCACAGGAAAGCTCCAGCTCCACGCCCAACACTGCCCCTGAAAAGAAACAGTATGCGAGGGGTGAGCTACAAGCTCAGTGAGTGGCTGGAAACCAATCACCATTCTACAGTTCAATACATAATCAGTTCCTTTTCAAGGAAAAACATGGGTAGAAACCCAATGGATAACAGGGTCACGCGGCGGCGCGACCAACCTCACCCCCACCCTCACTCCCGGAGGGAGTCTTTTGGGACTTATGGGGAGAGACCATACCGTCGGTCGAAGAGACCCGGATTTACTGGTCTAGAGACCATGCCGTCGGTCGAAGAGACCCGGATTTACTGGTGTACTCAACACAACTGGATCATCTACATCTAGATAATCGCCCATCGATGTCCTTCAACATCCATCACGAGACCGGACCCAACATCTATGGGAACGGTCGAACAACGAATGGGTCACGAGGCGACGCGTCTTCGCCTCATCCACACCCTCACTCCTGAAAGGAGACATCTTGGGACTTTGGGAGAGACTTAGACTGCTCTACACCCCTGGTCCACCGGTAGCCTCTCCCCGCTCTGTAGCTTACCTGGTATACTCCCACGATCAGCACTGTCCGAACACATCGGAGGTACCTACAGATGGGAGCCCTCTGTCAGGATAGCCTGTAGTATCTACAACCCGATCTCCTCAACTCACCGCTCTTACCCTTGGTCCACCGGTAGCCTCTCCCACCCCCGTGGCCTCCGCCAAGTCCTCTGACAGGTATAGCCAACGCCGGGGAGTCCCTACATCGGATCCAAACGAAGGGGAGAACGATCCCATGTTCGCAAAGCGAAACCCAATGGAAAACAACCACTCTCGATACTCGCTCATCGAGATATCACACACATGCATAGCAGCAACCAACACACTAATATTAAGCTCAAAGTAGTCATAGTCCCTAAACGGGTATAACTACACAAGCTAGTGGGTCGTAACATCGCCGACCCACCCCACCCTCACCCTTTAGAGGGTGACATGGGCCTCTTGGGACTGACTAGACTGCTATTCACCCTTGGTCCCACCGGGTAGCCTCTCCCACCCTCGTAGCCTCTACCTGGTCCACTCCCGCTATCAGTACTGTCCGACACGTCGGAGGTACCTACGAACGGGAGTCCCCTGTCAGGTCGGCCATCGCCGGGGAGTTCCTACCTCGGTTCCCAACCAATAAGGAGAAGACAGCCTACTCACGCGAATATGATCCCCTTGGATCCGTCGACAACGCTTCCTAACATTTCTAATGTCATGAATTCTCAAGAATTCCTCCAGGGCGCATAACTAAGATGCGGGGAGACATATATTATAACCACAAGGTTATAATATTCACTAAGGCATGCCAACAACAATATACTCGCATTTGATTTAAATAAATTAAACTAAATGGGAACATGCATAGGTCGGGGATTTCAAATCAAGGGACAAGGTGCCTAAACATGCATAGGCCGCTATACATGATATAAGGGTGCATATCCCTAGCATACAAAGTCTAAGGTAGCATGGATACATCATATTAATCATGCATAGATCAAGGCTTTTAAGTACAGGACATGGTGTCCAGGCATGTACGGGCTTTTATACACGATACATGGATGTATATCCCTAGCATGCAAGATATCTACATATTAGTTAGGGGGCCCCATCGATGCGCGACGCGCGTCTACGCGGGTCGAGCACATCCCTAGAGAGAGGGGGGGGATTGGAATCAAACCCCTCACCTTACGACCTATGACCTCGCGCATCCCATCCAACGAGATCTGCAAGGTAGGGGCATCCAACTGGTGAGAAACAACACAATTTACATAAAGAAATGATTAGAAATACCCAATACTCGGACAAGCATGCATACGGGCTCGCACGCATGCGAGCACGCACGTACGCACGCGAGTCCGAGTGCCCCGACACCTACCCGAACACTCGGGCAGCCACACGCATGGCCCCCCGCATGCGCACGCACGCACGCACCCCGGCACCCTCGGCGCACTACCGCGTGCCTACCCGCGCGCCCGCGCTCACCGCGCGTCCAGCCCTCGCGCCCCCCCGCGCACTGCGCCCCCCCGCGCAGCACCCCGCGCACGCCCCAGCACGCGCACGCACGCGCGCGCATTGGTCCCCTGCCCCGCGCCCAGGCACATGCCCAGACGCGCTGCCGCGCGCACGCGCACGCTCGCGCGCGCCCGCGCTCACCACGCGTCCAGCCCTCGCGCCCCCGCGCGCACTGCCCCCCCGCGCAGCACCCCGCGCACGCCCCAGCACGGGCACGCACGCGCGCGCATTGGTCCCCTGCCCCCGCGCCCAGGTACGCGCATTGGTCCCCTGCCCCCTGCTCGCGCCTGCACCCGCGAGCACCCGCTCACCCACGCGCACACCCGCGCGCACGCGCCCGCGCGGGTCTGCGCGCCCGACTGCGCCTGCCAGCACCCGCGCGCGCACGCGCGCAGACTGCGTCGAGATCGCGCCCAGCCCGTCCTAACCTCATTTTAACCCTCCCCAACCCCCCACACACACCCTAACACCTCTACCTAGCATGCATGACTTTCCCACAACCCCTTAAGCCAATAAAACCAAGAAAAGAAGGGGAGGAGCTCACCTTGGAGGGGGAACAAAAGGGGGAGGTTCGGGGGCCCTCGACGCACCCGCGACCACCTCAACCGCCGCCACCACCACCACCACCTCCTCGGCCTCCTCAGCCCTCTATGGCTGCAATGAGTGGGGGGGAAAAAGATCATGAGAAAGGGAGCTTGAGAGAGAGGGGAACAAACAACAACAACCAAACCTACCATCACTTCCTTCTCCACCATCTCCTTCTCTTCTTCTCTTTGAGGCATATCAACAAACACTTGGTGGGGGGGCTTTGAAGGAGAGAAGAGAGACCAGATGTGAATTCGTGGGAAAAATGGGAGGGAGAGAGAGAGAGGAGATATTTAACTCACAAATATCTAAAGGGGGAATGACCTAGTCGCCCTTTGACTAGAAATTCTGCGCAATCTTTACTAGAACAGCCATAACTTCCTCGATATAGATCGGAATTGCTCAATTCAAAGTCCGTTGGAAAGCCAAGAGGATTATCAACAACTTTCATGTTTATGCCAAGATCAAATAATCCCTCTAGCTATTCCGAAATTAGAGCTAAACATCGAGCAGGGCTGCTGCCAGAATTTCCATCCCCGGGGTATACTTGGAAAAATACCCATAACTTTTACTACAAGAATCCAGTTGATTTAATTCCACTTCTGTATGAAAGCTAACTCAAAACTGGACATCTCACAGTAAACTCATATTTAAACCTCTTCATCTTGGATTTTAACAAAATCGAATCCAAATACCGAATCAGGAATACATAACTTCTAGGAAAAAAATTATGTACTCAAATTTTCAAACAGAGTGCTCCAAATGACACGGCACAACAGTTGAAAGTCGCCCCTCATGAATGAATTCCTAGCTCCACTGCTGGGCATCTGGACGGTCTTACTCACCTACCATCTTGAATAAGTGTATTAACAGTGGCCTCATGCATAGGATCAAACAAAGATATTCCCGTTTAAGTCTAAATAACACCATTGTCCTCAATCCAGTGATCATATAATAGGTTAATATACACAAAAAATGATGAACACTGATTCACTCAATTCGTTTTGCATCAGCCATGTCACAGACGTGGTATATAAAAATCACCAACGCAATATATAATCCACTATCAAAATATATACATATTATGAAAAATATAAAAACATATACCTATTCAATTCATAAGAGCAAGTACATTTTTTTTATATGAAAGAACATACTTCATTAGAAAAGTACACAGCTCAAAAAAATCAAAACGTTTGCAGAATGCAAGCAAGGTGGAACATAACATTTTCCAAAAATGATAACCATCTAACACTTGCATAATGTTTTTTTTTAGATCTATGAGTCCCCTTGTCAATAATAGAACTTTGAGTGATACTATATTAAACAAAAATGAAACCTACATCAAAGACCTAGACATAAATATCAATCTTAACCACCCTTAGCCGGGCGGATAACTGCGCCTCTGATGACTAACCCATGCTTCCAATGCGACCCATGTTGAAACATCAAAAATTCTATATCCCCCTGAATATCCTTACTAGTCAAAAAGGTCCCCACGAGAAGTTCGGACCACTTGTTTTTAAGGTTGTTATCATTCAAGCTCACCTTGTGTTCCTGTTTGTCCCCTCCCAGATACATGAGGCTCAGAGTCACCGGTTCATACCAACCATTCGACGAGTCCCTCATCATCACAAGAAATGCGACCTCGTAAGTCACCCCCGGCGATAGATGTGATGCGTCAAGCTTCCCCTCCACCTCGAGCCAGCACACATTTTGCAAGCTTGCAATCACGATATCCGCCTCACTACACGAGGGAATGAAAACAATCATAGATTCATACGCATGGATAAAGAAGACTAAGCTAGCGTTTGAAAACGAGTTTGTACAGTTTTAAGAGATTTTGCATGAATCATATGTCAAATGCCCTCAATGGTTCCAGCTTTTAAAGAAAGTGAAAAACAACTTAGTTATACAAAACCAGTTGTTAAGAAACTAACAAAACATGTTCCTGAAAATTTATTTTTTAAAACTGCTCCAAATGAAAACAACTTTCTAGGAAGTATAGCATACTTTTATTAGATTAATGAAAAAACTATTTTTTTAATTAAAAGTTTTTTTTTCAAAAGTTGGGACTGCTGAGGCATTCGAAAACGAGTTTCCATTAAGTATGATTTTGGCAGAATCACAATCTCTAAAAGCTGTCCAAACTCGTTTTCCAAATGCTACCTAGACTCACCTTGAAGAATCATTTAGAGGAAGCCAATGCCAGTAGCGTTGTTCGCTGCTCCAAATGATACCAAGGTTCCTCGCATACACTGCAAAATAGTTGAAGCCTGATTCATCTACCCAATATTCCTGCATAAAAATGAATATTTATGTGTAAGAAATGCATCAAAGAAGAGAGTGCTGCCTTCTTTTTGTGATTCAAGAAGATGCCAGAGCAGAGGATCCGCTGAAGGTCTCCCTGCTCATCATCGGCCTCCTTCACGATGGCTTCGAAGTTGTGAGGAAGCCTTTTCTGTGACCATTGTGTCTTCACATCTTCTGGGGCATTCTTGGGCAAAGCTCGTGCAAGAGCAGGTCCCATTTTCTTCTAGTTTTGCTTCTTCCATGTGTATGCTAAGAATTTATAACATGAACTGATACAAATTTCATAATTAAAGTTGATGCTGCACCCATGTATCATGTATGTTGAAATTATTTTCCACATTTGACATGTTTGTTGTCACGCCCCAGGGCGGCCGTCACCGGGACGCGGCAAGTGTATACATGATATCACCAGTCTATACAAGAGATCAATAACATACTCTAAACAACAACTAAAATGACAACATAGACGAAAGCAAGGCTGGCATGATATATACACAGATAGCGGAAGCTAAAAGACTGAGTCTGTAATTCAAAAACATACTACAGACTTGATAGATAATCATCTGTCCTGCGAGAGCCAATATACACGAATACATCCAAGGAATATACAAACGCTGCCCAAGCACGGAAATATAATACATACAATCAAAAGAAAGAATGCTGCTGGCCTCTAACACTCGCGGGACGTGGCGCTGCTCCGCTACTGATGAAGTCTCTCGAGAAGATCCTCCTTCAGATCCGACTCGGTGATAACTGGAGAAAATAATTATGCGAGGGGTGAGCCACACGCTCAGTGAATAGCACAACCCACGCATCACAATTTATATCAACCACAAATAATTAATCAAGCGTCAAAGTGGCAGGAACTACACAATCCAGTGGGTCGCTACATCGCCGACCCACCACACCCTCACCCTCACCCCTCAATAGGTGACATAGGAAATTGGGACTGACTAGACTGTTAATCACCCTTGGTCCACCGATAGTCTCTCCTCCACTCCGTAGCCGCTTGGCCCACTCCCACACTTCAGCACAGTCCGAATCCAAATCAGGAGGTACCTACTGATGGGAGCCCTTTTACGAGACGGTCTTTCTAACGTTGGGGCAGTCTCTATACGGATCCAACGAAGGGAAAAAAACAGCCTATCCATACGCATACGATCCACTCGGATCCGCCGACACCGATCTCAACTTTTAAATGTCTTGAATTCTTTCAAATTCTTCCAAGGCGCATAACCAAGATGCAGGGAAACATATATTATAATATTATCGGGAAAAGAAACCTTGGGAGGGCACCATGAGGTCCCGACGTAGGACATCCCGACAACCAAACAAGGAACACGGAGTACCCTAGCCCGGGTCTCAATGTTGACCTCGCAAGGCCCCTTAATATTCCCTAAGGCATGCTAAAATACCATAAGTTCGCATTTAATTTAATAAATTAAACTAGTAGGACACATGCATAGGTCGAGGCTTCCTAGCATGAGAACATGGTGACAGGATGCATGGCTCTTACACATATTCTAAGGTTGCAAGTCCCTAACATACACGGTCTAGGGTAGCATGCATACTACATATTAATCATGCTTGCATAGATTACATATTAAACCGGTTAATATTAAACTACGGTGCCCCAGGGGAGGACAGTACACGCCCAAGTGCATATAGCGCCTCCCTACTGGGTTGGGTTGTCCCACTCACCGATAACCGGGTCGTCGCGCGACCGTCCGTCAAGATCTGCAAGACAGGGTAATCAACTCAGTGAGTAAAATACACAAATATATACAAAAATACACTAAAATACCCAACACTCGGACAAGCGTACATACGGCCTGTACGTACGCGAGTCCGAGCACCCGACTCACTGTCGAACCCCCGGGCAGCCGTGCGCACGGCCACCCGCCCCGGGCGGACAGCCGTGTCACGCCCCAGGGCGGCCGTCCCCGGGACGCGGCAAGTGTATATATGATATCAGAATCTACATAGGAGGTCAGTAATATATCATACGCAAACAACTAGAATGACACACATGCAACAAAAGGGCTGACATGATATATACACCAAATGCGGAAGCAAAAGACTGAATCTGTGAATAAACATTCTACAGACTCGATACTCAATCATCTGTCCTGTGAGAGCCAATATACACAAATACAACTGAACATATACAAACACGTGCCAAGCACGGAAATCAAATACATACAGTCAAGAAGGGATGCTGATAACCTCTGGCACTCGCGGAACGTGGCGCTGCTCCGCTACTGAAGGAATCCCTCGGAAAGCTCCAATTGCTGCTCTGGCTCTAGCTCAAGCTCAGTGACCACTGGGGAAAAACATATGCGAGGGGTGAGCCACACGCTCAGTGAACAGCACAACCCATGCATCACAGACAATATTTACCACAATTCCATTATTTATCCAGTCTCTACGACATAACAACATAATCTAGTGGTTTGTACCTCGCCGAACCACCACACCCTCACCCTCACCCATCAATGGGTGACATAGGCTATTGGGACTGATAATCACCCATAGACAAATCCAGCGGGTCGCTCATCGCCAACCCACTACACCCTCACCCTCACCCTACCACGGGTGACATAGGATTTTGGGACTGACTAGGCTGTTGGTCACCCTTGGTCCACCGGTAGTCTCTCCTCCACTCCGTAGGCCGCTTGGTCTCCACCCACAACTTCAGCACAGTCCGTCACAATCATCGGGAGGCGCCTACTGATGTGGGTCCTCCGAAGGATGGCCTTTCTAACGCTGGGGCAGCCTCTACCGGATCCAACGAAGAGAACAGAACAGCCTATCCATACGCATATGATCCACTCGGATCCGCTGACAACACATCTCTACAATTCTAATGTCATGAACTCTTCAGAGTTCCTCCAGGGCGCATAACCAAGATGCGGGGAACATGTACAGTAATTAGCAAGGGTGGAATATCATTGGGGGAAAGAAACTCGGGAGGGCGGCGTGAGTTCCCGATATAGGATACCCCGACAACCAAACAAGGAACACAGAGTACCCTAACCCGGGTCTCACCGCTGTCCTCGCAAGGCCCCTCCCCTATAATATTCACTAAATATGCTAATATTCATAAAGTTATAATACATTACTTATAATATTATTGGGACTAGAAACCTTGGGAGGGCAGCATGAGGTCCCGATACAGGACATCCCGACAACCAAACAAGGAACACGGAGTACCCTAACACGGGTCTCAATGTTGACCTCGCAAGGCTCCTCCCTATAATATTATCTAAGGCATGCGATTTAACATACACTAGCATTTAAATTAATAAACAAACTAGTAGGACGCATGCATAGGCCGAGGTTTCCTAGCATGAAAACAGGGGGGGCATGGTGCATGGCTCTTACACCTATCCTATGGGTGCAAGTCCCTAACATACAAAGACTAGAGTAGCATGCATTCTACATTTAAATCATGCAAGCATGGATTACATATTATTGCTGGTTAATATTCATCCATGGTGCCCCAGAAGAGGTCGGTATACGCCCAAATGCGTATAACGCCTCTCTACTGGGTTGGATTGTCCCACTCACCGGTTATCTGGGTCGTCGCGCGACCGTCTGTTCAGATCTGCAAGACAGACATTCAATATGGTGAGAACAATACATAAATACTCTAAAATACCCAAACATACAAAACCCACAACTAAACACCTAACACTCGGGCAAACGTGCATACGACCCGCACGCACGCTAGCCCGAGCACTCCGGCTACCACCCGCACGGCCGGCAACCACCCGCACGGCCGCTCGACCGCCCGGGTGCACCGCCGCGCCTCAGCCAACGCACCCCGCGCACCGCCGGACCTCCCGGGTGCACCGCGCGCCCCCTGCGCCCCAGTGCAGCCTCCCGTGCACACCCCGCACGCCTCACGCTGGCCCGCGAGCACCGCGCACCCCCCGCGCGCAGCGCCTCGCCCCGCACGCACCCCGCGCGCACCACCTCGCCCCGCGCGCACCACGCGCGCACCACCTGCCTCTACCCGCGCGCACCACCCGCGCCTCAGCCCAGCACCCGGGACCCTCACCCAGCGCCCAGCACCCGGGACCCTCACCCAGCGCCCACGCGCACGCCCGCGCAACACGCGCCCAGCGCGCCCGGCAGCACGCGCCCAGCGCGCCTGCCAGCCTGCCCGCGCTGCTGCCCGCGTTGCCTGCCTGCGCACGTCATCGAGTGGCCCGAGCACCGTTCGCCTGCACGCCCGGGGCACTGCCCGCCTGATGCCCGAGCGCCCCTGCCCTGCTCGCCTACGCGCCCAACCTGCTCGCCCGGCCTGCCAGCGCGCACAGCCACTGCCCGCAGCCAGCCTGCACCGCACACCTCCCCTGCACCCCCCGAGCGCACGCCCGCGCGCGCACCCGCGCGCACGCCCTTGCGCGCTCGGCAAACTGGTGCACCTGCTCCCAGCCTACCCGAGCTAGCCCTACCAGCCTGCCCAGCGCGCACGCCCAGCTCTGCTGGCTCCCAGCGCCAGCCGAGCGCCCGCACGCCCAGCCCTGCTGGCCCCCAGCACCGCCCGAGCGCACGCACGCGCGCACGCCCGCACGCACGCGCCAACCACTGCTCCTGCACCACCCTGCGCTGCTGCCCTGCCCGAGACAGCAGCCCGCCAGCCCGAGCTGCAAGCCTGCCAGCCCGAGCTCCTCTACCACCCACCTCCGACCACCCCACGGCCTCCGACCACCACCACAGCCCTCCGACGGCCACCCACCGCCACCAACCTCCACCCAACCCCATTTCCACCCTCCTAGCATACATCTAAGCAAGAAAGAGAGGAAAAAGAGGTTTACCAAGGGGAGGAAAGGAAATCCGGTTGCTCTCCGCGCACCGAAACCTCTCCCAAAAGGTTTCCAACGCCCGGATCTACCTCCACCACCGAGATGGCTCAAATCAGGGACGAAGAGAGGGCGGACGGAGGGGCAAATCTCGCCGGAAATGGGATTTGAAACCACCGGGGTGTAGATCGGGACCCGATCTACACTTCCTAGGTTTTAGGTTTCAAGCTTTGAGGGGTCTAAGGGCCTCTAATGGAAGAAAAACGGAGGAGAGGAGAGAGAGGGCTCAAGGTAGGGGATGATGAATAGTGCCAGATATTTTTAGCTCACCTCTTATATAGTAAGCGACTTAAAATACCCGGATACGCCCCGGAACTGTGAAATTTCAGAAACGTTACCGGAATTCGATGAAATTTTCGTGAGAGGTCTAAAACGGCACCAGGACACCAAATATGCAGTTAGATTTTCAATCGGAGTCCTCTAACTCAGGACGATAGCTAACAGTCCAAAAATTAGCGGTTCCGATCGAAAACCGAAAAAATTGAAAAACTGCCAGAACGCTCCAACGGTTACCAGCAGGTTAAAAGTGACACAAATATAACAAGCGCACAGATGCGCCCCAGCCCGCGCGCCCAGACGCACTGCCGAGCCCCTACCCGCATGCCCAGACCCACTGCCGATCCCCCCCCCCCGGGTGCACCGCGCGCTCACTGCGCCCCAGCGCAGCAACTCGCGCGCACACCCGCACGCCTTGCGCCCCAGCGCAGCACCCCGCGCGCACCCCGCGCGCACCACCAGCTCACCTCACCGCGCGCGCACAGCACGCACTGCGCCTCTGCGCAGCGCTCCTCGCGCACGCCCCGGCACGGCCCCCTGCGCGCAGCACCCGTGCGCACAGCACGCACTGCGCCTCTGCGCAACGCCCCCGCACGCCCCCCCACGGCGCCCAGCACGCAGCACCCGCACACACCTGGCGCGCACGCCCGCGCGCACTCGCGCGTGCCCTGCCAGCCTGCTCTGCCCGCCCTGCCTGCCAACCCACTGCCTGCGCTGCCAGCGCTGCCAGCCTACCCGAGACAACCCTACCACCTCCCCGACGGCCACCAATGGCCACCAACCGCCACCAACAGCCACCAACAGCCATGCATACCCAAAAACACCCTCCTAACATGCATCTAAACAAGAAAAGGAAGGAAAGAAACCTCACCCAAGGAAGGAAAGGAAGGAAGGGAAGATCGGTTGCTCTTCGCGCACCGAAACACCACCTCCAAGACCACCACCACCGAGATCTCCTTCAGCCCTAAAAATGGCTGAAATCAGAGGAGAAAAGGGGGCATGAGAAGGGGTCACACATGTGGGAACTCGAATCCGAGACCACCGGAAGATAGATCGGGACAAAACCTAACCTTTCTCTTCTTAGGGTTTTTGGTTTCAAGACCTCCTACTAGATCATATGGGGTTTTTAAAGAGAGGGAGAGAGAGAGAAATTTTGGAGAAGATGATGAATAGTGGGGGGTTTGAAGTCGTGGGATTTGTTTATACTCACACCCACACCACACACACTCACACCCTCAATTAGTGAAAAAAAGATTAGGTTAAGCTAGGATTAGGGAGGTTTAAGTGCACTTTGACTTGGGTCAACCCATCCACACTAGAAAACAAAGGGGGTTGACCAAGTCATGGGCCCACATTTGACCAAGTCAAGTCTCCCAATGACTTCTCGCTCGGTCAAAACCCGGATACGCTTCGAAACTGCGAAATTCTGAAACGTTACCGGAATTCGATGAAATTTTCGTGAGTGGCTTGGAATGGCACCAGGACACATAATATGCAGTTAGATTTTCAATCGGAGTCCTCAAACTCAGGATGATAGCTGGCTGCCTCCTCTGGTCAGCTCGGCCACCCTGTGGCTGTTGCTGCTGACGCTGAGGCTGCTGCTGCGGCGCTGAGGCTGCTGCTGCTGCTAGCGCTGAGGCTGCTGCTGCTGGTATGGCTGCTGCTGCAACTGCTGCTGCTGCGGAGGCAGCACGCGGGGTCGGCCAGCATCAGGGCAATTATACAAGATATGCCCGATGCGCTGACAGTGGTAACAGCGCCGCGTCTCCGGTCGCCTGGCCTGGACTGGCACCGCCGCGATGGGTGCTGGACCTCGCACTGGCACCACATCTGCTGGAGGAGAGGCAGCCGCTAACTGATCAAAGCGGGGCCTCTTCTTCTTGCGCTGTCCCTGGTCCTGGCTCCTGGGTGGTCTCTGGTCTGCAGAAGGGGTCGAAACCCTCACGAGGATCCCAAGGTCTCGCTCGACTGTCTTCGCCCGAGACACCAAGTCAGAGTACCTCGTGAAAGCCTGGGAGGTGACATGCACCCGAATGGCGCTGCTGAGACCAAGCTCAAAATGACGGCACCTCGTCTCCTCATCCATCACCAAGGCTGGGGCGAATCTGGAAAGCCTCGTGAAGCGCGTGGAGTAGTCAGCGACAGACATAGAGCCCTGCGTCAGCTGCTCAAACTCCTGCATCACGATCTGGCGCGTCGAGAACGGGAAGTACTCCTCCAGGAAATACCTCCGGAATCCCGCCCATAGAAGCTGCTCCACTCCCTCGGGGATGTCCACTGATCGGGTAGCCCACCAGTCGGCAGCGCTACCCTTCAGCATAAAGGTGGCCAGGGAGACTCGCTGGCGATCGGTGCACTGCATGGTCGAGAAGATCGTATCCACCTCCATCAACCAACGCTCTGGGGCAAGGGGATCCACCGTCTGGCCATGGAACTCGGGAGGGTGGAGCTTCAGAAAGGCAGCGAGGCCACTCTGCTGCACTCGCGCTGCAGCCTCTAGCCCCACCTCCCTCTCCTGGGGATCCTGAACTCTCACCGCCGGAACCACCACGGGGACTGGGGGTACGTCGGGTACCACAGGCGGATCTGCCACCAAGGGGACCTGTGGAACTGCATCACGGGCCGCCCTCAGCTCCTGAATCTCTCGCGCCTGCTCAGCCAATACTCTAGTCTGGGCCTCCAGTGCCCTGGTCTGAGTCTCCACCAAATCCGCTATGCGCGAACGCGCGCTCCCATGCAGGAGGCTCCTGCGCCGATCCTGGCCTCACAGCCGAGGACTCTCCAGTAGCATCCTCGCCTCTGGTAGGTCCGGAAACCTCCAAAGGTCGAGAGGGACCACGTCCGCGCCGTCCTCTGCGAGGAGGCATATCAGCAACCTAAGAAAACCAGACACTAGGATCATAATACTCATATAGAAATCCTAGGACTCATCTCTACGAAAAAGAAGACAATTGGCTCTGACAGGACCAGGCTCTGATACCAACTTTTGTCACCCCCCAGGGCGGCCGTCCCCGGGCGCGGCAAGTGTATACATGATATCAGCAGTCTATACAGGAGATCAATAACATACTCTAAACAACAACTAAAATGGCAACACAGACGAAAGCAAGGCTGACATGATATATACACAGATAGCGGAAGCTAAAAGACTGAGTCTGTAATTCAAAAACATACTACAGACTCGATACATAATCAACTGTCCTGTGAGAGCCAATATACACGAATACATCCAAATATAATATACAAACGGTGCCCAAGCACGGAAATATAATACATACAATCAAAAGAAAGGATGCTGATGGCCTCTAACACTCGCGGGACGTGGCGCTGCTCCGCTACTGATGAAGTCTCTCGGGGAGCTCCTCCTTCAGATCCGACTCGGTGATAACTGGAGAAAAATTATGCGAGGGGTGAGCCACACGCTCAGTGAATAGCACAACCCATGCATCACAATTTATATTAACCACAATAATTATTAAAAGCCTCAAAGTGGCAGGAACTACACAATCCAGTGGGTCGCTACATCGCCGACCCACCACACCCTCACCCTCACCCCTCAATAGGTGACATAGGATATTGGGACTGACTAGGCTGTTAATCACCCTTGGTCCACCGATAGTCTCTCCTCCACTCCGTAGCCGCTTGGCCTACTCCCACACTTCAACACAGTCCGAATCCAAATCAGGAGGTACCTACTAATGGGAGCCCCTTGACTGGACGGCCTTTCTAACGCTGGGGCAGTCTCTACACGGATCCAACGAAGGGCACAGAAACAGCCTATCCATACGCATACGATCCACTCGGATCCGCCGACACCGATCTCAACTTATAAATGTCATGAATTCTTCAGAATTCCTCCAGGGTGCATAACTAAGATGCGGGGAGACATGTATTATAATATTATCGGGAAAAGAAACCTTGGGAGGCACCATGAGGTCCCGACATAGGATATCCCGACAACCAAACAAGGAACACGGAGTACCCTAGTCCGGGTCTCAATGTTGACCTCGCAAGGCCCCTTAATATTCCCTAAGGCATGCTAAAATACCATAAGTTCGCATTTAATTTAATAAATTAAACTAGTAGGACACATGCATAGGTCGAGGCTTCCTAGCATGAGAACAGGGTGACAGGATGCATGGCTCTTACACATATCCTAAGGGTGCAAGTCCCTAACATACAAAGTCTAGGGTAGCATGCATACTACATATTAATCATGCTTGCATAGATTACATATTAAACAGGTTAATATTAAACTACGGTGCCCCAGGGGAGGACGGTACACGCCCAAGTGCATATAGCGCCTCCCTACTGGGTTGGGTTGTCCCACTCACCAATAACCGGGTCGTCGCGCGACCGTCCGTCAAGATCTGCAAGACAGGGTAATCAACTCGGTGAGTAAAATACACAAATATATACAAAAATAGGCTAAAATACCCAACACTCGGACAAGCGTACATACGGCCTGTACGCACGCGAGTCCGAGCACCCCAACTCACTCCCGAACCCCCGGGCAGCCATACGCACGGCCACCCGCCCCAGGCGCACAGCCGCGCCCCAACCCGGGCGCCCAGACGCACTACCGAGCCCTTGCCCGCATGCCCGGACCCACTGCCGACCCCCCCCCCCCGGGTGCACCGCGCGCTAACTGCTCCCCAGCGCAGCAACTCGCGCGGACACCCGCACGCCATGCGCCCCAGCGCAGCACCCCCGCGCACCCCGCGCACACCACCCGCTCGCCTCACCGCGCGCGCACAGCACGCACTGCGCCTCTGCGCAGCGCTCCGCGCGCACAGCCCCTTCCGCGCAGCACCCGCACGCGGCCCCGCGCGCACAGCACCACTGCGCCTCTGCGCAGCGCCCCGCGCGCACGCCCCCGCACGGCGCCCAGCGCGCAGCACCCGCACGCACCTGCTCCACCCGCGCGCACGCTTGTGCGCACGCGCGCGTGCCCTCCCAGCCTGCTCTACCCGTCCTGCCTGCCAGCCCGCCTGCCTGCGCTGCCAGCCTACCCGAGACAACCCTACCACCTCCCCGACGGCCACCAATGGCCACCAACCGCCACCAACAGCCATGCATACCCCAAAGGAAGGAAAGGAAGGAAAGAAACCTCACCCAAGGAAGGAAAGGAAGGAAGGGAAGATCGGTTGCTCTTCGCGCACCGAAACACCACCTCCAAGACCACCACCACCGAGATCTCCTTCAGCCCTAAAAATGGCTGAAATCAGAGGAGAAAAGGGGGCATGAGAAGGGGTCACACATGTGGGAACTCGAATCCGAGACCACCGGAAGATAGATCGGGACAAAACCTAACCTTTCTCTTCTTAGGGTTTTTGGTTTCAAGACCTCCTACTAGATCATATGGGGTTTTTAAAGAGAGGGAGAGAGAGAAATTTTGGAGAAGATGATGAATAGTGGGGGGTTTGAAGTCGTGGGATTTGTTTATACTCACACCCACACCACACACACTCACACCCTCAATTAGTGAAAAAAAGATTAGGTTAAGCTAGGATTAGGGAGGTTTAAGTGCACTTTGACTTGGGTCAACCCATCCACACTAGAAAACAAAGGGGGTTGACCAAGTCATGGGCCCACATTTGACCAAGTCAAGTCTCCCAATGACTTCTCGCTCGGTCAAAACCCGGATACGCTTCGGAACTGCGAAATTCTGAAACGTTACCGGAATTCGATGAAATTTTCGTGAGTGGCTTGGAATGGCACCAGGACACATAATATGCAGTTAGATTTTCAATCGGAGTCCTCAAACTCAGGATGATAGCTAACAGTCCAAAATTTTAGCGGTTCCGATCGAAAAACGAAAAAAACTGAAAAACTGCCAGAATGTTCCAATGGTTACCAGAAGGCTAAAAAGTGACACATATATAACATTGGTGGTAAGAGAATATAATCTGATCCCCACTAAAAGAGGAAATTGTTCCATGCGTCTGAATCTTGATAAATAAAGAAGTGGACTTGCCATTATCATGGAAGGCATTAGAAACAATATAATATTGCAGCCTAGTGAAAACAAACAGATACTAGTGGTACTAAGATTCTATAATATGGATGAAAGATATATGCTCTATGCATCCAACAAACGAAAACGAAAACTCACCATTCATAAAGAAGGCATTCAAGATAATTAAAATAAACCATTTCAATATAATTATTCTTGTTGGTGTGGAGAGAAAATCCTATCTTCCTTAACTTTCTCTCACTTTTCCTCTTCTAGGGTGGGAGAAAATTCCCCCCCTCAATCATTACAAGACAATAATAAAGATAAAGTGACAGAAATTTTTTCTTTTACTTGTTTGACACAAACATTGATTTTTTAGTGTGGTTAAAGGGAAAGATTCTGCTTTCATCATTTTTCCTCACTTTCCACGTGGCACAAACACACCTTTAGAGCATTTTCAATGGATATGTTAGCTAATCAAAATATTAAAGTGCCATGTCAACACTTTATATCTCAACTACACCCTCATTTACTACACCCCTATTTAGTTAATTATTGTTGCTCCAATGGACTAGTTAAATAAACTAGCCAAAATAATAGTGGACCCCGCCTCTCCACCCATGTTAGCTCCCTTTTAACATATTCATTAAAGCAACATTTTTACATGTTATGTAACATCTTGACACTAACATGTTAGTTAACATATTCATTGGAGATGCTCTTAATCGTTTCGGACTCGCAAGAGACAATAATGTCTCTTGGACCACACCTTCACTGAGTTTCCTTAATCGTGCTTGTACATTACCATTGAAGTTGATAACCTGAAATAACAAAGCTAAAAAAAACATAATTAATAAATGCTACATCATGAAGACAAGGAGGAAGCAGAAATGATTTCATCACCATGTCAAGACCGCCCAAGAGCGACTCCTCACAAAATCTTATGGAGCTATAATTTTTGAAATGCGAGCTTTGCGAGGGAGGCGAGGAACACATCTTTTGTCTTTCAGGTTCACAACATTGAGAACATTATACAAAAAATTTTACCAACTTTCCAAAAAAAAAAAAAAAAAAGTTTTGCTTTGAGGTCTAAATGAATTCTAGATTTTTTTATTCTTATTCTTGATGTTCTAACTAATTAATCTATATCATTATCTTTTATTAATAGAGCGTCCGATGTGCTTTCATAAGTCAGATAGGTGTAGGATATCAATAGGGTGTGTCTTATTAATAATTTGACCTGATCCAACCCTATTCTTTTTTTATGGGTAATCAAAATTTTGTATTGCAATAAAAAGTGAGTTTTACAAATAGACTGTCACGCCCCAGGGCGGCCGTCCCCGATACGTGGAAAATATATGTAATATCAGCAGTCTATACAGGAGATCAATAAAATACTCTAAACAACATCGAAAATGACAACACAGACAATAAGGTAGCTGACATAATATATACAAATAGCTGAAGCTTAAACGACTGAGTCTGTAATTCAAAGACATATTACAGACCCGAATACATAATCAACTATCATGTGAGAGCCAATATACACAATGACATCCAAATACAAGTGTGTGCCCAAGCACGGATAACAATACATACAATCAAGAAGGGGATGCTGGTGGCCTCTCACTCACAGAACCCAACACGTGACGCTGCTCCGCTGCTGCTGTGGTGCCTCGGGAAGCTCCTCCTTCAGATCCGACTCAGATATAACTGAAGGAAAAGAATATGCGAGGGGTGAGCCACACGCTCAGTGAATGGCACAATCTATGCATCACAATTCATATTAACCTTAAATAATTTATAGTCCCAAAAACGGGAGCAACTACACATTCTAGTGGGTCGTTTCATCGCCAACCCACCTCCCCCCTCACCCTCACCCTTTACGGGGGTGACATGGGCCTCTTGGGGCATACTAGACCGCTCTCCACCCCTGGTCCACCCGGTAGCCTCTCCCACACTCCGTAGCCTCTACCTGGTATACTCCCACTATCAGTACTGTCCGACGCATCAGAGGTACCTACGGACGGGAGCCCTCTGTCAGGTCAGCTTTCCAACGCCGGGGAGTCCCTACATCGGATCCAACCAAAAGGAGAAGACAACCTACTCACGCGGATACGATCCTCTTGGATCCGTCGACAGCGATTTGTAACACTAATAATGTCGTGAATTCTCAAGAATTCCTCCAGGGCGCATAACTAAGATGCGGGGAAACATATATTATAACAACAAGGTTATAATATTCTCTAAGGCATGCTTATAACAATATGCTCTCATTTTGATTTAATTAGATTAAACTAGATGGGAACATACATAGTTCGGGGCTTTCCAATCAAGGGACATGGTGTCTAGGCATGCATAGGCCTCTATACATGATATATGGGTGCATATCCCTAGCATACAAAGTCTAATGCGGCATGGTTACATCATATTAATCATGCATTGCATAGTTTTACATTTATTACAAGTTAATACACAATTATGGTGCCCCAGGGGAGGGCAATGCACGCCTACGTGCATCGAACGCCTCCCTACTAGGTTGGATTGTCCCACTCACCGAAACCCGGGTCGTTGCGTGACCGTCCGTCAAGATCTGCAAGACATGGGCATTCAATATGGTGAGTAAACTACACAAATACATAAGAAATTTACTAGAAATACCCAATACTCGGACAAGCATGCATACGGACCCGCACGCATGCGAGCACGCGCGTATGCACGCGAGCCCGAGTGCCCCGACACCCTCCCGAGGCGCGCACCGCGCGCCCAGCCCAGCGCGTACCCGCGCGCACTACGCGACCGCGCAGCACCCCGCGCGCACGCTCGCGTGACTGCGCGTACGCGCGTGCGCCCGCCAGCGCCCCCGTCTGCGCGCTACAGCACCTGTCTGCGCGCGCAGACGCGCGCGCCCGAGCCCCTTACACCCCCTCCTCAGCCCACCCACAACCCCCTAACACCCATGCATAGCATGCATAACCATTTAAACCCCCTAATCAATCATCTAAGCAAGCTAAGGGAGGAGGAAGACTTACCCAAGAAGAGGAAGAACAAGGGAGGGAACTCGGGTGCCCTTTGCGCACCAAATCGCCACCACCAAGACCACCACCACCTCAGCCACTCTCAAGGCCTAAAAATGGCTGAAAACAGAGGTGGGGGAAGCCATGAGAGGGAGGTAGAGAAAGGGGAAATCAAAACAAAAACCATGGAAAGATAGATCACATCCTTACCTTTCTTTTTCCCTTCTAGGGTTTTCTTCTTCTTCTTCTTCTACTAGCTCTAATGGAAGCAAATAAGAAGAGGGAGTGATGGATTTGTGAGTGAGAGAGAGAGAGATGAAGAGAAGAGGAAATAAGGGTGGACGCCCAAGATTAGTGACACACACACTCACACACACTCACTCACACTTGGAACAATTAGGTTTTGTGGGGGTTGACCAAGTCAATGGTCAATTTGACTTGGTCCAAGTCTTCTTTGACTTGGTCAAGTCCCCCCTTTGACATTCCCACTCGGTCAAAACCCGGATACGATTCGGAACTGCCAAATTCTGAAACGTTACCGGAATTCGATGAAATTTTCGTGAGTGGTTTGAAATGGCACCAGGACACATAATGTGCAGTTAGATTTTCAATCGGAGTTCTCAAGCTCATGATGATAGCTAAAAGTCCAAAATTTTAGCGGTTCCGATCGAAAAAAGAAAAAGTTGAAAAACTGCCAGAAATGTCCCAAAGGTGACCAGAAGGCTAAAAGTGACACATATATAACATAGACAACTCTTTACATAAAATAAAAATATAAATAGAGCTTTCAAAAAGAGGCAATTCCAATGTCAGACTCCCTTGCCTTTTAGTTAAAATGCTTTGGTGCTTGAATAAGCAAGGAGAACCTGGAGCTTTAACTGACACGTAAATACTCCTTCATGGATTTGTCATCATCAATTGCTGACCTGAGTTCTGACCAAAGGTGACCAGGATAGAGAATTGTTTCACCCCATGTTGATTGGTGAGCCGCCAGCAGGTCCGCAGGGCAGTTTCCTTCTCTGTGTATGTGAGTAGCCCTCCAACAATCCAGAAGATCCAAACTGAGGTGAAGATGTCAAAGAGAGGGAAAGGCACTCCATGGAATCTGGCCTCGACCATGAATCCAAGCAATTGGAGTCATAGAATCAGATTCTATCCATAATTTCTTGGCTGCGACAGTGAGGCTCATCCCTGTGCCTTGTTCTATCGCTTTGAGCTCCAATAGGTTAATGGTAGGCAGGTCAAGGCGCCCTGCCAACCCAATAATAAATTCAGCATGGTTGTTTCGAATAAGCGCTCCATAGCCTCCTCTATCTTCAGCGAGGGAACCATCCGAGTTCAACTTGAACCAACCCTCTTTTGGTGGTAACCACATTACAGAAATGGAATTTGAAACCTTTTCTTTTAGATGTAAAACAAAGGAATCTGCAATTTTCCTATGATCCAAGGAATCCAAATATAGAGTGCGCACCCTGATGCAATCTTTTACTTTTAATAGCAAAACTAATTTATGTAGTCTTTTCCCTTTGAAGAACCTTCGGTTATGTTCGAGCCAAATATGCCAGATTGTGGTAGAGACAACCACAAAAGCAATTTCGCGACAGAAAGGATCAGCAAGGTGTGTGGCCAGCCAAGGTGGAAGATCATTAAGTCGATGAGGTAGGGGTGACCTGATGAGAAGGTCCTTGAACAGAGAGATCCATAGATATCTTGAGAAGGAGCAGCCCATAAGGAGGTGGTCAATGTCTTCAATATAAGAGGAACACAGTGAGCATGTGGTGTGCAGGACTAGACCCTTTTTCTGAAGCCTGGATAAGGTTGGGAGTTTGTTGTGGAATGCTTGCCAGGCACACGAAGAGTGCTTTTGGGTTTGAATTGAGTGCCAAATCCATTTGGGCCACTGGATATCAGCGCCCCTTGTTCGAACAGCCTTCCAAGCTTCTGCAAGGCCTCGGTGGCCTGTTTTACTTGCATGCCAAATAAGAATGTCCTCTCCCCTGCCTCCAGCTTCTAACTGTTGAATTTCATTCCAAAAGGAGTCTATCTCCGCAGGGTGCCTGTCAGGTTTTACCCATTTCCCATCACGTAGAAGAACATTCACCGTAGTAGTTAGTGGAGGTCCACAAACAAAGGAGACTCTGCCCATTAGTTGCTGCAAACTCTTTCCATTGATCCAAGGGTCATACCATATATTTATAGAGCATCCTTCAAAAATCACAAAGTGCACGTTTGGGGCCACCCACCCCCTTGCACAAAGAATAGCTAACCAGGTAGAAGAGTAGCCTGCTCGAGCTTGCGCGTGCCACAGGTTTTCTTTTCGAAGGTATCGGTCTTTCAGCCACCTAACCCACATAGATGGAATGTTCTTGGCAATTTCCCAGAGTCTCATCCTTGCTGCGCCTGAAGACCAGTCCTTAATGGATTTGATATTTAGACCCCCTTCTGAGTAAGGCATACAGATAGAAGCCCAGCTAACATGGTGTGCTTTTCGCTCTGTAAAGTTTCCTTGCCATAAGAAATCTCTTAACATTTTTTCAATATCCTTTTGGGTGTGGCGAGGAATGCAGAAGGCCGAGGACCAAAAAATGTGGAATGATAATAAGACCGATCTGATCAATTTTATTCTCCCTGCCCTTGAGAGGGAATGACTAGTCCAAGAGGAGAGCCTCTCCCGAATCTTATCTACGAGAGGGGAGCATAATTTGTGAGATAGAGTTCCATGAAAGAGAGGGAGACCTAGATACCTGACAGGCAAAGAGGAAACCCCAATTTGCAAAGCGTGGGAGAAGAATTCCGAGGGTGGCCCCTTGCTAGCAAAGATTTGGCTCTTGTTCAAATTTAACTGAAGACCAGACATATGAGCAAATTGAGCAAAAGCAATCCTCAGGGCTTGAGCTGATTTCAATTTTGTGTAAGTGAAGACCAAAAGATCGTCTGCGAAAGCCAGGTGAGAAATATTCAATTTTCCCCGAATGAATGTGCCCACTGACCCTTCATTGACCAGGCTCTTGAGGTGAGAAGAGAATGCTTGTATGACCAAAGTGAACAATAGGGGGACAACGGGTCACCCTGTCTGATACCGGAACTAGAAGAAAAGAATCCTTTCGGTGAGCCATTTACTAAGACAGAATAACGAGTTCTAGTGACACACTCCATACATAGATTTACCCAATGATCATTTAGTTTGCAGCCCTTAAGAACTTGTTCCAGAACTGGCCACCTGATGCTATCAAAAGCCTTTAATGCAGGCGCGGGACGCCCCTTGTATGCTAAGATATTTTACTAGTTCATGGGCCAAAAGTGTCACGCCCCAGGGCGGCCGTCCCCAACAACTGCCCAACGATGTCTTTGAACATCGATACGCAATCGGACCCAACAACTATGGGAACGGACGAACAACGAATGGGTCATGCGGCGACGTGTCTTCACCTCATCCTCACCCTCACCCTTTAGGGGTGACATAGGACTTTTGGAACAGACTTAGACTGCTCTACACCCTTGGTCCACCGGTAGCCCTTTCCCCGCGTAGCCTCTACCTGGTATACAGCCACGATCAGTACTCTTCCGAATGCATCGGTAGTACCTACAGATGGGAGCCCTCTGTCAGGAAATCTTTTCCAATGCCGGGGAGTTCCTACATGGATCCAACGAAGGGGAGAACGATTCCACGCTCGCAATATCATTCATCAGCCCTCTCCCGGGTAGCCTCTACCTGGTATACCCCCCATGATCAGTACATCTTACCGCATGCATCGATAGTACCTACAAGTGGGGGCCCTCTGTCAGGACAGCTACAACCCGGGCCGCTTCAACATGGACGACATTGGGAGGAAACACTCCATGTTCGCAAAGCGAACCCAATGGAAAAACAACTACTCTCGATAATCACATATCGATAATATCAAATACTATTGTACTCCCACACGGTTGCGTCGCTTGGACACAAGGGGGTTGCCTCTGCTCTCACGCAGAAATAATCCCAAGGCACATAACCCAACAGGCGGTTCATATACTCGCCTAGCACGGGTAGGCCTAGCTTAATGCCACAACTACCGGCTTAACAAAACCGATAAGATAATGAATTCTCCTGAATTCCAAATGAGTGCATCTCTCGGATGCACGGGGGCGATTACATCGCTAGCGCTCTAACTAATAAGGTACAACCTGACAGCGGGTCATACCCACACCTATTTCAGATAGGCCTATCAGTTTTAACATGCGCATATATATATATCCAGGAGAATTATATCTATCTATGTGCATGAACCATATGCACAATCATCTAATAATTGACCATAAGGGTGACCCCTAACATGGATTTACATCATAAACAACAAATCATACAACATGCATACATGATATGGCCCACTTAAACATGCATACGTGGCCATTAATCATATAAGCACACAAGGCATAACTTAAGCATGCGTTGGATATCACCAACTTAAAAGAAAGGGTCAAGCGCGATCTCGCGCACTAACAGGTGCATGCCAATATTCCAAACGAACCTGAGTCGAGTAGGAAATTGCATCTACTTACTCAGTTCGTGCAGAGGGAGAGGGCGAGAGAGATCATCTCATGAAACTGGTCATAGCTTTGCTCCATTAGCATAGGCGCAACAACTACACCACGCCCTTGAGTCTTATCGCAAGGGAATATTAGGCAGGTGCCCATTATTAACCCAGACTTAATCATGCTGGATATTCCAATTAATATGGTGGGAGTAGTATTACAATACTACCTAAGGCATGCCATATTCTATACATCCATACACATTACAGAAATACATGCCCATACTAGAGAGGCGCATGCAATACAATCATACATACATGGATATAAGCCTAGCATGCAAGATATCTAACATATTATAGTTTAAGCATGGCCATACTACTTATCTACACAAGTAGTATGGCTAGGGGGCCCCATCGATGCGCGACGCGCGACTACGTGCGTCGAGCGCATCCCGAGGGGGGGGGATTGGATCAAACCACTCACCGATACCCGGATCGCCGCGCGTCCGGTCTACGAGATCTGCAAAACACAACCAATGATCCATAATTAAATTATGGAACCTCCTATCACACATATAATCCTACTTCATGAAGACCCTAACCCCTGATACTTCCATATTATCACACAAGACACATGCAAACAACTCCTTGACACTCAACCAAACAAAACTGCCAAACCTGCTGCAACCAGCCCTACTAATTGATCTCCACAGCACCCAATACACTTCAAAATTATGAAATAAAACGTGCACATTCTCTGATATGCTGGGATCATAATCCATGAAGACATTAGAACCTAATTTTGCCTCTACAAGCCCGAAATAAATTATTTCCAGAAGCAGGTCAATTCCTACGCGAATCTGGACAGGCCATGCAAAACAGGTTCTAACTTACACCACAAGTATCATAATGAGCCAAAATTTAATATATAACAACTAGACATATAGATGATCATATCATATAAAGACATAATCCTAAAAATGTGTCTCGAAATACTAGATGCACTGAGATCTTTAAAATATAGAGTGCTGCCTTACCAAAACAGGGGAGGGAAATGGGGAGATGCGGGGTTCTCGACACACCCACGACCACCTCAACCACCACCACCACTACCACCACCTCATCACCATCTCCTCAAGCCTTTCATGGCAGAAAAAGGGGTGCAAAGGGGCATGAGAAGGGGATAGAGAGAAGAGAAACAACAACAACAACAACAACACATACTCACCCTTTCTCACTCTTTCTTGTGCTTCTTCTTCTTCATCTTTTCCTTCAATTGCTTCTTCCTCCTCCTTCTTCACACACAAAGAGGAGAAAAAAAAGAGACCAAGAGAGGGAGAGAAGGTGTTCCACGAAATGGGAGAGAGGGGGAGAGAGAGAGGGCAAAAAAGTCATTTTCATGCCAAATAGTGCCTAGGGGTGACCTTAAGGGGGGGGGTGAGGTTAGGGTTAGGCTCACCCACTCACATATCAAATAACCAATGGTTTCTTCATCCCCAAGCAAGGTGGGGGTAAGGTTACCTAGGGTCACCACATCCCCAAAATATCTCACACTATTCGACCAACCAGGAACTCTCAAAACCCGGATACGGTTCACAACTGCATATTTTTCAAAACATTACCGGAATTCGATGAAATTTTTATGGGTAGTACGAAACAGTACCAGGACCCGTAATATGCAGTTAGTTTTCCAATCAGAGTACTCCAACTCCCGTAGGTGGCTAAAAGCCAAAATTTTAGCGACTCCGATCGAAAAGAAAAATGCCCTGAATGACCTAGATGCAACCAAGGCTTAACCAAAATGGCTCCAAATGACACAGGCATGGGCCAAAAGAATGTTTTGGTGGATGCTCCTGCCTTTGATAAATGCTGCCTGGTGTTCACTCACAAGCTGAGGGAGGAGGGGCTTCAATCTCAGTGCCATGATCTTTGTTATTATCTTTTACAGGGTGTTGCAGAGGGAGATGGGTACGTAGTTGTCAATGGAAGCATCATTTGTAGATTTAGGAATTAAGGCTATAAAAGAATGATTCACTTGCCTAAGCAGACTACCATATTGGAAATAATGATGGACTGCATCAACCAAATCATGATGAATTATGTGTCATAACAGCTAGAAGAAACGCTCCGGGAAACCATCAGGGCCAGGTGAACTCAGCAGCTTCAAGCTAAAGAGATGGATTTCCTCAATCGAGATGGGGGAAATAAGGCCCAAATTTTCTTCATCATAGATAGATCCAAATGACACAAGGGGGGGGGGGGGATTGGGGTGCCACTTTCCTTGTTCAGTAGATCCGTATAGAAATTCACTATATGGTCCTTTATCTCCCCGGGAGTAGAAAGGTCAGCACCTTCTAGAGTATAGAGACAAGAGATGTTATTAGTAACAGAACGACTCTTGGTAGAGTCATAGAAAAACCTGGAGTTTTTATCTCCAGAGCTGAGCCACATTTGCCTTGACTTTTGTCTTAAGAAGCATTCTTCTTGGGATAATTTTTGCAGGTAGGACTTGTGGACTGGGGTATTCTTTTTGGTATTAGTAGCCTGTTTATTTTCCCTGATCCTACCTTACACTGATCAGTCTTGGACTCTACAATAGGTATGTGAGGGATAGGGGCTGGATTTACAACATGGGGGGCAGTGGCAACAGGGAAGTCAGAGTGACTTAGATCAACTACAAGCTCGCCCTCAATATTGTTGGGTGTATCTTGAGCATGGGCCATTCCCACAATTGGGCAGTCCCCTTTGGGCACTACAAGGGCAGTCTCTGCCGACCCAGAGCCGCCCATTGTTTCCTTGTAGGGAGAAATGATTTTCACAGCATTTATAGCATTTTCTCCCTTAGAAATTTGTTTATCTTGGATTGAGCCTGCTTTGCTTTGGCCTGCCACAGAGTGGATAGCAGTACCTCCATTTGAGATTTGCTCCTCTTCCATTGATCTGCCATTGCTTTCACCATTTACTAGGACCTCTTCAAAGTTTTCTTCTTGGAGTGCAAAATACTGATTTGAATGCTTACGACCTTTCTCGCTTTCATTCTTTGAAGCAACGGGACCGGGTTTCACTACACCATATTTCAATTGGATTACGCTTTTGTCACTTCCAATATTTGAAATGGTGGGTGCAGATTTCATTGCATCAGACAATAGCTTCCCTTTGTTTGGATTTGGTGGCCTGTGAACCTCTTGCCATTGTGAGACAACCTTGTCTTTGCCTTTAGCAAGGATAGCTGAGTTGGGAAGAAGAAGAAGCCTTATCTCTCCCTTTGGATTCCACAATTTCTTCAAAAATTGTAAGAAGGGGGTATAGACAGGTAGCTTACCAATGACATAGCCAACAATCGCTTGATTCCGTTGTTGAATGTGTCGGGCATAAGAATCCGGCTTAAGAGACGCTACAGAGTCGGGTCCTTCAAGCGTTGGTTCTATATATCGCAAACAACCCACCTTGGGGAGTTTTTGCTCCTCCTGAAAAAGGGAGCCCCTGCTTCGAACGACCTAGGCCGAGGAAGGTGGCTACACTGGGACTGCTTTACGTTGTTTTTTGGGGTTTTGTCCTCCCCAAATAGAGTCCCCAAAAGAAGGGAGAGCAAGGTAGGAATCATGGGAAGCTGATAATGGTTTGGGTAGAGCGGCATGGGAGGAGGAGGGGGGAAAGAGTGGTTTGGATGGGCCAGGGGCAGACTGGGCTTTGGTGGGAGGGGGTGCCTTTGTGGTGGGGCAAGGGGGTTGAGTGGCAGAAGGGCCGGGATAGAGAGGAGAGGGGAATGCCGAAGCTCTCATGTGGAAAGCTTGAAAAATACTGTCAATGGTGCCTCCTTTTGGAGGAGGTGGTCCTTTAGGTTTAGATGGGCCAGAAGAAGGGGTTTCGGAGGAAATCACACTTGTGGAAGCAGGAGGAGAGAAAGTGGAAGGTACAGGAGGATGGCCCTAAGGGGCCATCGAAAGGCGGCCGCCGACCGACAGAGAATCCCACGCCAAAGGTTTTTCCGCTCAGGACCAAGCAGCTCAAGCTCCTCAGGCTCAAGCTCAACCCTATTTGGACCAGTAAATTTCATGTTTTTCAAAATTGTCTCAATTTGCCTTAGTATGTTGTGAGTTGGATTTTGATCTTGTGTTTAAAACCAGATTCAACCTTCTAACATGACCTAAGATAAGTCAGTAAGATTTAGGAACTACAAAAGAAATTATTCCTATGACAGTCAAAATCCAATTGTTGTCATCCATATTTTCTATTTATCCAATCATTCACCTTCCTCTCACAAAAAAATTCAAAAGTACATTCACCACTACATACAGTTAATCGTCCGTCCATCACGAACGAACAAAAGACATCGTCTGATATTTTGATGCTCAGTACTTTTAAGATTGTTTTTTCCATTTTTCTTTCAACATACAAGACAATAAATTTATTTATTGAATTTTATATGTAATTTGATTAGATGAACTATATATGTCCAGTATTATGAGACGTTTTGATTAACTTTCAAAATATTTTATATTTTGAGGTTTTATCATTATATTATATTTTACAAGAGATTGTAGTTGTCTATATCTCTTCCATGTTAAAAATATTTGATTTACTACGCAATCCAAATAGCCTTAAACAGGAAGTGATGGGACAAATGTGGATTTTAAGATGTAACACCCAAGATGAGACAATGGTATAGATTTCTAGTTGTGGAACCCGAAGTGGGGAAGACAGGTATAAAACCGAATAGTTTGGAGCCGGGTTGAAATTGAATTATGTGAAACTTGACTCCAAAATTAAGTTAGTAACCCACTGCCATTTCTAGGTCACATGTTGGGCCATCTGGATGGTCTTACTCACCTATCTTGAATAAGTGTATTAACAGTGGCCTCATTCATAGGATCAAACAAAGAGATATTCCCTTATGAGCGTAAATAACACGTCCTCAATCTAGGGATCATACCATAGTCCGTAGGTTAATATACTGACCATTGTGTATAATATGGCTGATTTTGCTGATTATGATTTTCTGACTTCCAAATTTTTTTAATATATAGGTGCTGCTGTTATTCTCAACTTCCTAGATTACAAGTGAATAGAGATATTGCTCTTGAAGTAGGATTGATTCCCTCAAAGATTCTCCACCCAATTCTATCTTTATATATAGGTGGATGTTCTGGAAGATTCTCGGCCCATTTTCCAGATGGTCCTTTGTTCTGGAAGGCCAGAAATTATCAAAATTTGGAGTTAGTTTTTTTAAAATCATGGTTTTTAAGGAATTTTTGACCTCCATGTTTCTTAGGTTGAAAATTTACTTAGATTTTTAAATTTTTTAGTTATGTTGCTTTTTCATATTGCTATTTTTCATATTCCCAATAATCAGACATTCAAAAGGTATCTTTATCACGCCCCAGGGCGGCCGTCCTCGAGACGTGGCAATAATGAAATATCAGCTATCAAGTACAAGAGGTCAACAATGACTCTAATAAATAACACAAGCTGGTAAAGCAATGATAACTGATAACTCAACTGAAAAGGCGGAAGCATAAAATATCAATAAGTCTGTAAACCAAAAATATCATTACAGACTTGAATATACAATCAATGTCCTGTGAGAGCCAAGTCTAGTCCAAATAAAATACACCCTGTGCCACATGCACGATTTACAATACATAAAATGACTCTAGGACTGCTGACAGCCACCCGCCGCACAGAACGCTCCACGCCCATAAGACCATACCACAGGGAAGCTCCAGCTCCACGCCCAACACTGCCCCTGAAAAGAAACAGTATGCGAGGGGTGAGCTACAAGCTCAGTGAGTGGCTGGAAACCAATCACCATTACAACAGTTCAATGTTAAGGCAATTTCCTTTCAAGGAAAACATGGGTAGAAACCCAATGGATAACAAGGTCACGCGGCGGCGTGACCAACCTCACCCTCACTCCCGGAGGAAGACTCTTGGGACTTTTGGGGAGAGACCATACCGTTGGTCGAAGAGACGCGGAATTACTGGTCCACACAACACTACTGGATCACCAACCTCACCCTCACCCTCACTCCCGGAGGGAGACTCTTGGGACTATTGGGGAGAGACCATACCGTTGGTCGAAGAGACCCGGAATTACTGGTCTACACAACACTACTGGATCATCTACATCGAGATAACTGCCCAACGATGTCTTTGAACATCGATACACAACCGGACTCAACAACTATGGGAACGGACGAACGACGAATGGGTCACGCGGCGATGTGTTTTCACCTCATCCTCACCCTCACCCTTTAGAGGTGACATAGGACTTATGGAAGAGACTTAGACTCCTCTACACCCTTGGTCCACCGGTAGCCCTTTCCCCGGGTAGTCTCTACCTGGTATACTCCCACGATCAGTACGCTCCCGAACGCATCGGTAGTACCTACGGATGGGAGCCCTCTGTCAAGAAAGCTTTTCCAACGCCGGGGAGTTCCTACACGGATCCAACGAAGGGGAGAACGATTCCATGCTCGCAATATCATTCGTTAGCCCTCTCCGAGGTAGCCTCTACCTGGTATACTCCCACGATCAGTACGCTTCCGAACGCATCGGTGGTACCTACGGATGGGAGCCCTCTGTCAGGACAGCTTTAACCCGGCCCACTTCAACACGGACGACATTGGGAGGAAACACTCCATGTTCGCAAAGCGAACCCAATGGAAAAAAACAACTACTCTCGTTATTCGCCTAACTTAACGCCAAAGCTACGGGTTTAACAAAACCGATACAACAAATGAATTCTCCTGAATTCCATTCAAGTGCATCACACGGATGCAGTGGCGATTACATCGCTCGCACACTAACTAATGAGGTACATCCCAACGACGGGTCGTACCCACGCCTATTTCAGATAGGCCTAATTAGTTTTAACATGTGTGCATATATAACAGGAGAATCATATCATAGCTATGTGCATGAACCATATGCACGATCATCTAACAATTGATTTTAAGGGTAACCCCTAACATGGATTTACATCATAAACAACATGCATACAAGGTATGGCTTAAGCATGCGTTGGATATCACCAACTTAAAAGGGAAGGGTCAAGCGCGATCTCGCGCACTAACAGGTGCATGCCAATATTCCAAACAAACCTGAGTCGAGTAGGAAATCGCATCTACTTACTCAGTTCGTGCAGAGGGAGAGGGCGAGAGAGATCATCATCTCGTGAAGTTGGTCATAGCTTTGCCCCATTAGCATGGGCGCAACAACTACACCACGCCCTCGAGTCTTATCACAAGGGAATATTAGGCAGGTGCCTGTTATTAACCCAGACTTAATCATGCTGGATATTCCAATTAATATGGTGGGAGTAGTATTACAATACTACCTAAGGCATGCCTATTCTATACATCCATACACATTACAGAAATACATGCCCATACTAGAGGGGCGCATGCGATACAGTCATTCATACATGGATACAATACATGCAATATAAGCCTAGCATGCAAGATATCTAACATATTATAGTTTAAGCATGGCCATACTACTTATCTACACAAGTAGTATAGCTAGGATGCCTCATTGATGCGCGACACATGACTACGCGCGTCGAGCGCATCTCGAGGGGGGGGGGGATTGGATCAAACCACTCACCGCAACCCGGGACCTCGCGCATCCCATCCGACGAGATCTGCAAGGTAAGGGCATCAAATTTGGTGAGTAACATCACATTATAACACTTAGAAATTACTAGAAATGCCAAAGACTTAGACATGCACGCATACGGGCTCGCACGCATGCGAGCACGCGCGTACGCACGCATGCCCGAGTGCCCCAGCACCTACCCGAGCCCCTGGGCAGCCCCGCGTGTGCCCCTGCACGTGCACGCACGCGCGCGCGCGCACTGGCACCCTGCCGCATGCCCAGGAGCGCCCAGACAACTTGCCCCGCGCGCGCGCACCCTCGCACGCGCCCTTGCGCACTCACGCGCACGACCTGCGTGCACCGCGTGCGCTACCAGCGCCCGCGCACACTTGCGCACGTGCACGCGTCCGCCTGTGCCCCTCTGCGCGCACAGACGCGCGCACGCGCGGGGACAGACCCGCGCGCGAGCCCAGCACTCCCCAACCCTCCCCCCCTGCCCCTACATGCACCCAACTCAAAACACCTCACATGCATGCCCTCCCAACCACCCTAACATGCAATAAAACCAATAAAGAAGAGGGAAAACTCACCAAAAGAGAGGGGGAGGGAAGGGGGAGATGTAGGGGCTCGCAAGCGCACCCTTGACCACCTCGACCGCCACCACCACTACCACCACCTCCATCTTTGCTTCTCTTCTTCATGGCTGAACCAAAGGGGAGGGGAAAGAAAATAAGGGGATCCACCATGGTAGGAGGAGAAGGAGGAGAAACAATCAACATTACAATGCACGCACACACACTCACCTAGTCTTGCACTTGCACTTCCTCTTCTTGCTCCATCTTCTTCTCCTTGGCATTTCATCAAACACATGGGGGATGTGTGAAAGAGAGAAAGAGAGCCAAAGAGAGGGAGACGTAGGGAGTGAGAGAGAGAGAGAGAGATTTTTCTCACTTGGGGGGGGGGGGTGAGTGTAATGGAAAAAGGGGGGGGGGGTAAACCTAACCTAAACTCACCCACTAACACACTAACTAACCAAGTGGTTGCTTCACCACTAAGCAAAGAGGGGTAAGGTTACCCAAGGTCATCACATCCTCAAAATATCTCACACTATTCGACTAATCAAACCAGGAACTCTCAAAACCCGGATACAGTTCGGAACTGCATATTTTTCAAAACGTTACCGGAATTCGATAAAAAATTTATGGGTAGTACGAAACAGTACCAAGACCCATAATATGCAGTTAGATTTTCAATCAGAGTACTCCAACTCCCGCAGGTGGCTAAAAGCTAAAATTTTAGCGACTCCGATCGAAAAAGAAAAAGGCCCTGAATGACCCAGATGTGACCAAGGCTTAACCGAAATGGCTCCAAATGACACAGGCATAACAATCTTTGTATATTTTTATGATTAATTATTATTTTTATATATTTTCAAGCTTCATTTTTTTCTGTTTTTTGTGATGAAAAATATTAAGATTGCAAGATTTCATTTAATTTATCATATATTTTTTGTTCTTTTACAAGTATAATTTCCTCTTTACCTATTGTATCTTTGGCCCTTGGCCCCCCTTGTTCTAATTCTTGGTTCCACCCATGTATATATCAATTATGAAATTGGATTAGTTTCAACGCGCATTGGATAATTAAATTGTCCAACACGTCCATGTTGTCTAATGCGTATAAATTGCTCAATGCGTCTATGGCCATCCGATCTTTTCACCTCAAGATTGACAAAGTTGAGAAGAATCCTAAAATCAAAGTATTATAATTTAATAGAATCCTACTTTTAATTTTGAAATCTCAAAATACTCTTAATCACAATGTCTATCTTGGGTGATAAGATTAGATGGCAGGGCGGCGCCACATATAATGTGGTGGGATCAATTGACCCCATTACATTTTTTTTTTAAAAAAAATTTAAATTACTACATGTTCCACTCTAAAACCATGGCAATCCAACCCACCAATTGACCTTATCTGGCCCCGATTTTATATTAAAACACCAAAATTACCCATGCGGTGTTACCCTAACATTAAATTTGAATAATATTTTTTTCTCTCCCATCTCCACAGTCCACTATTCGCCATGATCACGCGGCCCCTCTCATTAGACACATCCGTTAATGTTAACAAGAAAATTATCATGCAATAATTTTAAAATATGAAATCTCGTCAAAGACAATTATAAAATTTACATATTGGAAATCTTTCATCTCCTTTCTTTGATGATTTATTTTTTAATTAATGTAAGTTGTTCTATTTTAAAAAAAAAAGTTTATGTTTTTCTTAAATATATGATAAGAGTAGAGTTTTTAAAATTTTTATAAAATTTATGTTTTTTAAATGATCCCATCTATAAAATTTCCCACTAACAGACAGCCATAAACAATCCACTTTTACGATGTGTCTTGGATTTAAAGGACAATCTAATTAACACCAATTTAGAAGGACAAAAAATACCCAAAATAATCTTCTAGATTTTTTGGGATACCCCAATAGATCAATTTTAGAAATTCTACAAACAAAATGTCTTTTTTTGGATATTTATTAACCTAAATTGACTTTATTTATCTTAAATCATATGCTAAAACTCTTTCTTCATTTAATATATTCAAATCCTCGATCAGTTGAGACTTAGAGAAACATTAGTAAAACAGAAAAAAATAGTTTTTTTTATATGACAATGATTTTAATATTGTTTTTTATAATCATGAGTATCTTATATGACAACAGTACAAATTTTAGAAGATCTGTGGGCATTCTTATATTTTAGAAATTAATAAAAGAAAATTTTTTAGTAGAATTCTTAAAAATGAATGGTTTACTATTTTTTAAATTAAGAATTTTTTAGAAATTTTAAAATAGGATAATTTAAATATTTCTAAACTTTAGATAATTTTTTAAAATCCTTAAAAATATTTGAGTTTGACATTTCTTAAGAATAATTTTTAGTATATTTTCTATTTGGGCAACAAAAAGGACAATGGAAGATGAACTAAAAGGAGAATATTTGAAAGATAGACTCAACCATAGATAAGACTTTAGAAGATTTGTTGCACATTCTTAAATTTTAGAAATTAATTAAAGAAAAAATTTTGGTAGAATTCTTAAAAATGAATGATTTGGTATTTTTAAAATTAAGATTTTTTTTTTAGAATTCTTAGAAATGGATGATTTGGACTTTTCTAAATGTAGAACACTTTTTTAAAATTCTTGACAGTCAGCCTAGCTATAGAAACTCTCTTGGATGTGGGTCGTGGGCCAACCAAGTCGGTTCGAACGGGGTGGTTCGGTGGGCTTGGTTTCAGGTTGCTGGGGGTGATTTACCCTCTCGGGTAGAATCCGGTCAGAAGGATCTTGGGAAGGGAGGTTTGATTTTGGACCCTTATTTCATTGACCAATTTGGACGGCGTACGCTTCGGTCCATTGTGGTGGGCGGGGCGAATCAGTTGTCTCAATCGTTGGAGGGTTCGTGCGGGATTTCGATGGAGGACTAGGAGGCTGTTAGTGGAGTCTCCTTATTGGAAGGGGAGGCGGAGTCGACCACAACATTCGTAAATAACGGTGCCTCCTCTCCATCTTTTTGCGTCACCTCAATTAGGAGGGAGGATGAGGTGTTTCATCTGGTTGGTGGTAGTTTGGAGGAAGCTGAGGGTGATAGGGAGAGTCCCTCTTCTGGCACCCTTGAAATAAGGCCCGAAGTGCATTCTCCTCTATCTTCTCCGAGGGGGAGGCTCCTTGCAGGGCTCGATGCTGGTTTCTCTGGTGAAGCAACATGCGGAAGGGCTCATGACACCGGCGTTCGCTTATAAGGTTGGGGGGAAAAGCACCAGTTTCTTTCGTTTCTCCGAGGGAGTCAGAGTCGGGGTCGGCTCCACGTTGAGTTGATTGTCTGTTGGTTTTTTTGGATGATTCAGTGGGAGGGTTTTTAAGGTATAGTTTGACAATTTGTCTAGAAGTACTTCTACAAGAAGTTCCTTCTGGATGAACTTACTTTTAAAGAATGAGTTTCTTGTTTCTGGAGTAGAAACTGTTTGAGAACACATGTTGATGAATGTTTTCAAAAAGTACTTTTATAATAGAAATCACATGAATTGTCTTAAATACCCTTGCACCCATATTATAAAATTATCTTAATAAATCAATATAAATAAATAAATATAATCAACTATATAGATCTTAAATATTAACAAACTTTTTCTAACCACAATTGGTTACAATATCAAACTAACAAATCCTAACAATTAAAATACTAACAAAAAAAAAATTTTGTGTGAAAAAAAGGTAGATATTACTAACAAATTTATTCTAACAATTAAAAGATACTGACAAAATTATTCAAATTTAAAATAGAAATGAACCTAAACTAACAAATCTAAAATATATCCTAGATTTGTCCTACATCACCTAATGAGATAGGTGAGAGAAAATTTGTTTTATATAATACCTAAAGCCTATGTTTAGTTCGAGAATATGGTTAGTATAAATGGGAATAAATAGGAATAGTTTCAAAATGAGTGGTTGGAAAGCTGGAATAAATGAAAATCTGTATGCCAGAATTAACTGGTATAAAATGGTATATGGATTCTAGCCAATCCTTGGACTTAAGTTATTCCAACCAAATAAAAAAATCATTTTATTCTTATTTATACTAGAATAGACATAAATCTCAATATAACTTAATTCTAACTAAATATGGGCAAAGGGGTTTTAAGAATTTGTAAAATTTCATAAGGGTATTTTTGTTAAAACAATAACTTTTTTTTAACTTATGCAAAAGTAGAAAAACTCCTTCCTCAGAAGGAGTTATTTTCTCCTTCTGAGAAAATGAGTTTTTCTCCTTCTGTTGAAGGAGAAGTGGTAGTTATTGGGTTTCCAAATGCGATCACTTCTCCTTCTGTAGAAAGAGAAGTCGCCCAAAAGTACTTCTGAGCTATTGCCAAACGCACCCTAAGTTAACCCATGTTGAAATCCATTTGTTGAAATGTTCGGGGGCTCCATGACCTTCGAAAGAAGGAGGTTGTTTGGAATTTGGTTTTGGAGCATTTGGTGGACTTATGTTGTATATAGGAATCGAAAATGGGGGTGGTTGCTCCTGCTACTATCAGAGCAATAGGCGGAGGTTGGTTGGGTGAATTCAGATTTAAACCGTCGGAGAGGGTTTCTAGGGGTATTATTATTTGTTGGAACCCTTCAAGATGGCGGTGTGTTGATCATCAGATTGATTCCTTCTCCCTCTCTGTGCTATTGGAAGATGTTGCTTTTGGATGGTGCTGGATTTGTTCAAGTGTGTATGGCCCTCTTAAGGGTGAGTCGAGGGCACTTATGTGGGAAGAGTTGAGCGAGGTTAAACAGGGCTAGGGAGCAGAGCACCTTGGTGCTTAATGGGTGACTTTAATGTCACAAGGGTGGTGGAAGATCGCAATAGGGGTCGTATTTCTGGGGAGATGCGAGATTTCTCATATTGGATTATGACTGAAGACTTGATTGATCTCTCTTTGTCTAATCAAGCTTTTACGTGGAGCAACTTCAGAGATGACCTTGCTCTTTTAAGGTTGGATAGGGTCCTTGTTGATGTTGATTGGGAAGATTGTTTTTCGAATTGTTGTGTTCGTGGTTTGTCGAGGAATATCTTAGACCACTGCCCATTAATGTTGATTGGGTGTCAACCAATTCAGAGGAGATCTCAGTTCAGATTTGAATCATGATGGCTCTAGGTGGACGGCTTCTGAGATGTTGTCCATAATTCGTGGATATCCCCTGTTCTTACTGTCTTAGGAGCGCAAAGATTGACTTTGAATGTGCGACGACTTAAAATAGTGTTGAAAGGTTGTGGCAAAGGAAGGAAGGCTTAGAAGGTCAGCCGAGAAGCAGAGGTTGGTAGCGCTTATTGTTGGGCTTGATACTCTCAAAGAATGCAGCTTGTTGGATGAGGTGGGGTGGGAAGACAGGAACTCTCACAAAGGTGCTATGATGCGGATTCTACTCATGGAGGAGGCCGAGTGGAGTACTCATTCTTGTGCTCTTTGGCTTAAGGAAAGGGATAATAACACGTGATTTTTTCATAAGACTACTTCTCTCAGGAGACGTTCCAATCATATAGTTGATCTGTGGGTTGGGAAGTCCAGGTTGGAGACGAAAGCTAATATTAAGGAGTGCTTGGTGGAACATTTTCGTGAGATGTTCAAGACTAGGAATGGCCGAAGAAATAGCTGGGTTGACAAAGATGTGAAACGTATCCCTCCTGATGTGCAGGTTCAGATGGACCAACCTTTCTCAGAGCTTGAGGTTTGGAACGCAGTCTTTGATTTAGAAGGAGACAAGGCACCAGGTTTGGATGGACACAACGCTCGTTTCTTTCAAGAATTTTGGGTGATTATGAAGCAAGATATCTTTCAAATGTTCTCAGATTTCTGTAAGGGATCTAGGGGAATTGGTTGTCTCAATCCATGTTTCTTGCTCTTGTCCCAAAGAAGCAAGGGGCAGTAGAGATTGGTGACTTTTGTCCTATAAATTTGGTTAACACTTGTTATAAACTTATCACAAAGGTTTTGTCAATTAGACTAAAGGAGAGCTCATTGAGGAGAACTAGACCGCCTTTGTCCCGAGGAGATCATTGCAAGAAGGCTTCTTTGCCGTCCAAGAATGTATTTCTTGCGTCTATTGTTCAGGGGATGCAAGGGTTCTTATTAAGCTCGATTTTCATAAAGCTTTTGAATGTGTGGATTGAAATTCTCTTCTCCATTTGATGCATAGTCATGGTTTCAGTGAGAGGTGACTCTCGATGGTCTCAAATTGGTTCCCCACTACGCATTCTTTGGTGTTAGTAAATGGGGAGCCGTGCAGCTTCTTCCCAATCTGGATGGGCCTACGCCAGGGGGATCCGCTCTCCCCATTTCTGTTTATTTTGGTTACCAAAGCTTTAAGCCTAATGATAAAAAAAATGCAGAAAATGCAAGGTGTTTGCATGGGATGAGGTGTGGCAATTTGGAATTTTCTCTCTCGCATGTCCAATATGTGGACGACACAAAGCTCCTGTGTCATGGGGTGGATCGTGACGTGCAAGGGGCTTTGTTCGTCTTGAAAATCTTTGGGTGGTTGTCAGGTCTAAAGGTGAATTGCACAAGAGTGCGGTTTTTTGGGGTGAACGTGGGGGAGGAGACACTAAGCGGGATTGCTGGGTGTCTGGGGTGTCCTGTGGGGTCCTTCCCTACAAGAGACCTCGGGTTGCCATTGTCTTTAAGGCCAATTGCTTGAAGTGATTAGGCTCCCTTGGTGAATCAACTCGAAAGTAGATTAGATGGTTGGGCTAGAAGGATGCTTAGTTTGGAAGGTGTTTGGTTCTGCTTCAAACGGTGTCATCAAATCTCCCAGTATGCCACCTCTCTTTGTTTTGGATTCCTTGAAACAGTGTTGGGCCGAATCAAGTTTGCAAGGCGAGAGTGAGGCGAGGGGGGGTTTAGGGGTCCTAAACCTCAATGTGTTTAATTCTGCGCTGTTGTCAAAGTGGGTATGGAAGTTTAGCACAGATCATTCCTCGCTTTGGCGGCAGGTGGTGTCGTTGTGTTTGCAAGGCAACAAGCAGAGCTGCTCGCATCTTCCACGGCCTGGGCGTGGGTCCTCGCGCATTTAGAGATCCATCTGTCGACTGGGGGACCATATCCGGGGTTCTATTCAGTGGAGCCTGGGGGATGGAGATTTGATTCGCTTTTGGGCGTTTAATTGGTGTGGCTCTGGTCCTCTTATGGAGGTGTTCCCGGAGCTTTATGCTTTAGCCCGAAATAGAATGGGCATAGTGAAAGAGTTCTAGGTGTCGTCCCCTAATGTTGGAGGATAGAGTTTGCTTTTGAGGAGGAGCCTGTTTGACGAAGAATTCCTTCGATACATTTTTTGCGTTCTGGCTAACTTTAGCAATTCCACAAACGTGAAAGACTGTCCTATGTGGTTGCTAGGGGGGCTTGCGGGCTTCTCTGTCAAATCTGCCTACTCATGGTGGAGGGAAGGAGGTCTTCAATGCCTAGTTAGCAAGGTTGGCTCAAGACCTATGCAGGATTAAAATTCTGTTGAAAGGTCTGTGTTTTTTATCGCTTTTGTTACAAGGGAGGCTCCTCATGAAGGCATATAGGGCACATTGGTGCCCAAGGATTCCATTATTTGTGTGCTATGTGGGAGAGGTGCGTAGACTGTCTCCCACCTGTTCTGCAAATGCAGGGTGGTCGAGGAGGTTTGGGGATATCTGATGACGGTGTAGGGGAGGACCTGGATGGTTAACTCGGTGGAGCAGTTGTGGAATGGGTAGAAGATCTTCTTGGCATGGGGACAGAAGCATTCAAAGTAAGGTCTTACATCTTTCAATTCCAGCGTGCCATTGGACAATTTGGTTTGGTCGAAATGAGGTTGTTTTCGGTGGTTCAATCGTCTCTGCGGACGGCATATGGGAGAACGCCAAAGGTCTCATTGTGGCATGGGGATATTTTTGTGCCGGGGCTTCATCAGTGAGGGTGCTTCGCTCTTTTATCATAGCGTCTATGTGATTTATGTTGCCATTTTGGGGAGGGGGGTGGAGGATCATGTCTTTTAATCCTTCATATTCCTTTTCTCCTCCTAGCCATTTTTTATGTTCTTGGTCTGTACTTCCTTTGTACTTCTTTTAACTTGAATGCAAAAAAATAGCTAGCCTATCAATTTCATTTAAAAAAATAAAAATAAAAAAAATACATAGATCGATGGGGGGATCGCTTTTGTAATGCAGACGGGATTGCAAATCATAATGTGTATCAAAGCTTTAAATAAACACCCCACACACAAAAAATGGACACTCATTCACTCAATTCATTTTCCAGCATCATGTTACTAATGTAGTATATAAAAATCACCAACCTAATATATAATCCACTATCAAAGTATATACATTATTATGAAAAATATAGAAATATACATATTCAATTCATACAAGTACGTACATTTTTTATACAAACGAGCATACTTCATTAGAAAAGTATATAGTTCAAAAAAATCAAAATGTTCACATGATACAAGCAGGGTGGAACATAACATTTTCCAAAAATGATAACCATCTAACATGCATAAATTGATCTACGAGTCCCCTTTGGATGGGGGCCCTAAATTGTTGCCCAGTCTGCCTAGGGTCAAAGCCAACCCTAGTCAATAATAGAACATTGATTGATACTATATTACACACTAATGAAACTTGCATCAAAAACCTATTCATAAATATCAATCTTAAACACCCTTGGCTGGCTGGATAGTTGCGCCTTTGATGACTAGCCCACGCTTCCACGCCCCACATTGAAACATGGAAAATTGTATATCCCCCTGGATATCCCTACTAGTTGTAAAGGTCCCCACCTGAAGTTCGGACCACTTGTTTTTAAGGTTATCATCATTCAAGCTCACCTTGCGATCATGCTTGTCCCCTCCCGGATACTTGAGGCTCAGAGTCACCAGGTCATGCCAACCAGACGACGAGTCCTTCATCATCACAAGAAAGGCGACCTCATAAGTCACCTCCGGCGATAGATGTGATGCATCAAGCTTTCCCTGCACCTCGAGCCAGCACACATTTTGCAAGCTTGCAACTGCAATATCCGCCTCACTACACGAGGGAATGAAAACAATCAATCTTCATAAATTCATACGCATGGATAAGAAGACTAAGCTAGTGTTTGAAAATGAGTGTGTAATTTTTAACAATTTTGCATGAATCATATTCCATACGCTCTCAATTGTTCCAGCTTTTGAAGAAAGCGAAAAACAACTTTTAGTTATAAAAAACAGTGTTTTAAGAAATTAACAGAATGCGCTTACTAAAAAATTATTTTTAAAACTGCTTCAAATGAAAACAACCTTCTAGGAAGCATAGCATACTTTTATTAGATTCATGAAAAAAACTTTTTTTAATTAACAGTTTTTTTTTTCAAAGTTGGGACTGCTAGGGGATTTGAAAACGAGTTTCCATTTAAGTATGATTCCGGCAGAATCACAATCTCTACAAGCTGTCCAAACCATTTTCCAAACGCTACCTAAACTCACCTTGAATAATCATTTAGAGGAAGCCAATGCCAGTAGCGTTGTTCGCTGCTCCAAGTGATACTAAGGTCCCTCGCGTACACCGTAAAACAGTTGTAGCCTGATTTATCTACCCAATATTTCTGCATAAAAATGAATATCAAACATGATGAGTATTTACGTGTAAGAAACGCATTAAAGAAGAGAGAGTGTTGCCTTTTTTTTGTGATTCAAGAAGATGCCGGAGCGGAGGATCCGCTGAAGGTCTCCCTGGTCATCATCGGCCTCTTTCACGATGGCTTCAAAATTGTGAGGAAGCCTTTTCTGTGACCATTGTGTCTTCACATCTTCTGGGGCATTCTTAGTCGTTTCTCGCGCAAGAACAAGTCCCATTTTTCTTCTAGTTTTGCTTCTTCCATGTGTATGCTAAGAATTTATAACATGAACTATGACAAATTTCATAAAGTTGATGCTGCACCCATGTATGTTGAAATTATTCTCCACATTTGAGTTGTTTGTGGGAAGAGAATATAACCTGATCCCCACTAAAAGAGAAAATTGTTCCATGCGTCTGAATCTTGATAAATAAAGATGTCGACTTGTCATTATCATGGAAGGCATTAGAATCAATATCACAGCCTAAGGACAAAAAAGAAATATTAATAGCACTAAGATTCTTTAATATGGATGAAAGATGCTCTATGCATCCAACAAACAAAAACGAAAACTCGCCATTCATAAAGAAGGCATTCAAAACAATTAAAATAAACCACTATTAGGGGTAAGAAAATATTAGTGAAGATGTAAGAACAGTGAACTACTGAGTTTAACCGTCATGCCAAAGGTAAAAGTCCCTTTGAATCAAATTTGGGTTGATAAAAAAGCCTAGTTTTTTTTTAAAGATAACTTGGGGTGCCTATTTGGATCATAACAATGATGTCCACCAGCTTAGATTGAAGAAATCCGCTTTTCCTTCATTTAATTCCTCTGTTGTTCCTGAGTAATTGAAGTGGAAGCCAAGTCTTCTGCTGTCACAGGCCTATGCAACTACATACACGCATAAAGATCTGTGTTAGATGATGTGAAAATTGTTTCAAGAAAACATTCTTCACTGAACAAATAAACAGCTTGAGTTCCCTGATACAAGAAACATAATTAGGGCTTATAGTATAGCTTACAGTATTTAGTAACTTGATGTGTAATTGAGTTAAACTGAGCAAATTCATGTGGGTATATATACAAACAGGCCCGGCCTTAACCCTAAGCGGGCTGGGGTCCCCACACAAGCACACAGGGAGTGCTCTAAAATCCTAGAAGCATTTGCGGATCAGGGTGTTTGTACCTTGACATAATCTGAAGGTTGGTATTAGAGGTAGGGTGCTCATATTTCGATGTCTTCCAAAATTTGGCTCTTTGGAGGAGCATGGCATGCTCATGCCCAAACGTGATTCGAAATTTCGCTATTTTAAGGAGTATGGCACTCATTCCTTGGTGTGACCAACAACTTTTTTTTTTCCCTTGAAGCATTCACTTTAAATGACATCCCCAAATGAGGGATCACCAAAAAATAAACAAGACCCAAACAATGTACAACAGCTGCCAGCCCCCATTTTCTCATTGAATCTGTCCTTTTCCATTTGACCCCCATAATTTTGGAAGGTGAATCCCCCCCAAGAAGCATGATGATTCAAGGAATATTTTAAGAGCATAGTGGTTGCTCAAACCTTGAGAAACTTATGGTTTGGTCTAGTGGGTCTAATGTGGGCCACAAGCAAAATTTGTAGTTCATTTACTCGCTTATTTGAATTTTGTTGCCTCACAAGTCTGGAAAACCATGTTTGGTTATCACTCAAACATTAAGCTAAGGCATATTGCGTTAGTTTGTCATCATGACATCCTAACTCGGGACCTCACAGTCAGGTATTATACTAGATATAATGCACTCATAGGACATGATAACGGCATAGCGCTTTAAAGTTTGCATTATTATTTTGATTTTTGAATTACATATATGTTGTTCGGTCTTTGAATGGCCTTGAGCTACATTTATGACTTCCATTGTTATATCTTTTGACACTTATTTTAGAATTATATCAACTTTGTTATTCATTGTCATGAACAAATTCTTCTTCCTCTTCTTTTTCTTTTGAAGATTGGAACATGTTATTAAAAGGTGTCCCCGAACAAAGAGGATGACAAATCTACTTACAAAGTAAAAGGATAAGAGAATAAAAAAGAAGGAAAAAATGGGTCATCGGTCATCCCCAGCAGAAAACCCGTAATATACATGTTTCATTATTGGCCTCTTAATTATTCTGTATAATGTTATTGTTACATATTGGTGACAATCGCTCCTGGGCACAACACACATCCATCTCTAATTTTGCATGCTTAGGAGTAGATGGTACTGGTATTCCCTTCCCTAGATGAAACATATGAATGCCATGCATATGTCATTAAATTGCATCCATTACTTCAGTTTTATAGGTGGCATATATGCCTACAGCATCAGAAGTATGAAACTGATAACATTTTATCACACAGTTCAAGGAGTACTTATAGGTTAGGAATTAGGATCATATCCAGTCTCACCCTGTGGGACAGATCCAATTGGAATTACCTAAAAACTATAGTTAGGCAGTTAGCAACAGACAACATAATGTCAATGAATACTATAACACAAGAAAGTTATGAAAGTTATAGGACTAAATTAGTAGCTTTCCTACAAACAAGATGTGGGATGATTAAAAGTCTACTCACAGGTGTGCAAGCCCATATTTTCCTTGTTTATTTTACAGTTCACTTATTTTCAACATATCTAATCTAGACCTCCAACCAACAGTCAGATGCTTCAAGTGTGTTCAATGACCCACGTTTTACCTATAGTTGAAGAATTTGAAAATCAAATATAAATTTCATGTTCAAGAAAGAAGAAATGGCAAACATCACTGATAGTGACTCTCTGGCAAATGAATAACTAAATCCTACTTTGAACCAAAAAGAACCTTTGTTTTCGTAAGGTAGAAAAAAAGGAGTATTTAACATGACAGTGTGTTATGTGGAGAACAACTGGGCCTCTATTATATGCTTCCACAAGTAGATCATGGTTGGGATTTTTTTTTAGTTTTGTCACAATATTGTTAAAAGGAGAGATTGCTAGTGTCAAATCTTTGTGCGCTGGCAATAACCGAGTAAAAAAAATAAACGTAAAGGACTTTGGACTAACTATACCTATATTCAAAAGGCAGTCAACATATCCATTTCTGGGGAGATATCATCTCTAATTGAGTGAGGCTATTGTGAGAGGAGGAACCGTGTATAATATAACTCTCATGTCCTACTCCATCATAGACTTTTGTGAGGCTTTTGCATTTTCCTTACTCATGTTTTGTTTTTGGTTAGGCTAGTAAAGAAACTTGAACTCCAGACATCAATTTGCAAATTCTATTGTCAACCATTGAGCTACTGGACCAAGCCCCTTAATTCAATCATGCAACATATGTAGATTAAGGTTTCTAATAAAAAACAGTTATACATTTCTTTATTCGACGCACAGTATACCGTGACCAAAAAAATTTTGTTTTTGTGTGTTACCTAGAAGAAACAGTAGCACTTAAAATTTAAAAACATAAAAAATACTCACAGCATCAGCGACGGCAAACCAGTGAAAACATCGCGGCAAAGCATCTTCATTTGATGGGACATCATCATGATTATAATATGTCAGATTCCCAAACCTTGCCCTTGCCTCCCAATCATTCGAGTCCAACGAATCACCACTTTTCGGACCTTTCATCTTCTTCCCCAACACAAATCCTATACAGAATCACATTCCCTTACCAAAAAATAATTATACCCCCCAAACCAAAAGAAAGCAACACCGAATTTGATCCGATGGACATACCGCAATAATCATCATGAATCGAAACGGTGGTCCCCTGGAGCTTCCGTCCTCTGAAAAACGCTTCCTTTACAACCATCTTGTCCACGACTTCACCTGTTTCAGTCTTTCAGATGCTAAATCAGATCCATTTTCGACCGTTCGATCGAGATCAGATGAATGAGAGGTGGGGGGGGGGGGGGGGAGTGGACCTGTGTTTCTGGGTTTGAAGTAGTCGGAGACCGGTTGGGGTCCGTCGTGCTTGACGGAGCAGGGGAGGAGGTGGACGTGGTCCGTCAGATCGGTGGATCCGCCGCTGCCGTGCAAATCGATGGTGCCGATGATTCCGTTTTTCACCGTCGGAGGAGGTTGGGTCAGGTCTTCTCCTTCCATCGTTTGAGGAATCAAAAAAAGTTCAAGACGAAAACCTAACCCTAACATTTATGGTTTCCCCATTTTGGGTTCTCCTGTCCGTTGTCGATCGTTATTTTCCCGCGCTTTTGGAAATGGAACCCTAATGTATGTCGGTGGCCATACAGTGCGTAAAGATATCCAAACACCCAAATGGTGACCTGTTTGGATGTGCTTTGGTTAACTTGGCCATTAATAATCTATATCTATATCTATATTATATCTATACTTACTACTTATAAAAGAACGATCTTAAAAAAACATTCGTTTGACAGATTTAGTCTTATCAAATTCTGAAATTTTAACTCTACCCCAAATGAAATTAATTCACCGATTTATCCCACGTTTCCTTGATCTTTCCATTCAAATGATAAATTATTTTAAGAGGCATCTCATTATTAATTATTAAAAAAAAAACAATAGACGTCTCATCATCTTCCCAAATCGTTCACCATTCTTCGTTTTTTATTTTCCCTCTTTTCATCTCCAAACAGAACCCCCCTCCAACAAATATCCAAACAGAGAGGAAGTGGATGCTGAACCGAAAGAGGTACACGCGAGGGTGGCGGCGTCTGTCCTCGTCGTGGCATTCGGCGTCGGCATCGGCATCGTGTGTGATATAGAGGTACCGCGGCATCGGTGTCGGCATCGTGTGTGATATGGAGGTAGCGCTCGATGGATTTTGATGATCCAGGTAAGGAATTAAAAGATAGGCTTTTGTTATTGAGATTCATTATTCCCTTTTTGTGGTAGTTGTTCAGCATGTTTGTAGGTACATGTGTGAGATGTGCCTACTGTTGATGAACCATTTTGAATGTGAGAGACATTCATTTTGACTCTTTTTTTTTTTTTGTTGAATAGCTCAATATAACAGCATTTCAGTTGTTTCTCTAAGAGACTTGTGTGAGTATTTTTATTTGAAGGTAATTTTTTTTTTGGTTTTGTCACTCTTCATCTCCTTTGTTTTGTTCTGATTGTTGGATTGTTTTAGTTTTTGTAGGATTTGTTTTGGGTTTCTTTTGTGTTTTTGCTTACTAGGTAAAATATTATTTAATTTGATCACCGCTAAGTACATTGAAGGTAAGCTTGTATGGTGTATGAATATATGAATGAATAATATAACAAGAGGGACATGCACAGAGAAAAGATTACTCAAATCTTAATTTATCTATATCTATGCTACTTATAAAAGCACCGATCTTGAAAAAACATTCGTTTGACAGATTTAGCCTTATTAAATTCTGAAATTTTAACTCTACCCCAAATGAAATTAATTCACCGATTAATCCCACGTTTCCTTGATCTTTCCATTCAAATGATAAATTACTTTAAGAGGCGTCTCATTATTAATTATTAAAAAAAAAACAATAGACGTCTCATCATCTTCCCAAATCGTTCACCATTCTTCGTTTTTTATTTTCTCTCTTTTCATCTCCAAACAGAACCCCTCTCCAACAAATATCCAAACAGAGAGGAAGTGGATGCTGGACCGAAAGAGGTACACACGAGGGTGGCGGCGTCTGTCCTCGTCGTGGCATTCGGCGTCGGCATCGGCATCATGTGTGATATAGAGGTAGCGCAGCATTGGTGTCGGCATCGTGTGTGATATGGAGGTAGCGCTCGATGGATTTTGATGATCCAGGTAAGGAATTAAAAGATAGGCTTTTGTTATTGAGATTCATTATTCCCTTTTTGTGGTAGTTGTTTAGCATGTTTGTAGGTACATGAGTGAGATGTGCCTACTGTTGATGAACCATTTTGAATGTGAGAGACATTCATTTTGACTCTTTTTTTTTTGTTGAATAGCTCAATATAACAGCATTTCAGTTGTTTCTCTAAGAGACTTGTGTGAGTATTTTTATTTGAAGGTAATTTTTTTTTGAAGGGAATAATAATTTTGTTTTCTTGAATAAGTATGTTTTTAGAAGGGATAGTGGTATGTAGTGTGTGTTTATGATCACGGTGGGAGTGTTATAAGCATGCTTTATATGACAAGAAGAGTGTGTTTATGTAGCTTTAAGCATGGTGAATAATTTTGATTTGTTCTTTAGAGATAGACCACGGTGGGAGTGTTCATGGGTTAAAAAGAGGTGTATTCATGCTTTGTGTATATTTGAATATTTCATGCTTGTACATGTATATTTATTTCTCTAAGCATGGTTTAGAATGAAAATTTCGTTTAGGATTCTCACCTTGCGGACGTCTTTCATTTTGGACTAACCCCCTTTCTTCTGTTGTTTTAGCGGCTGAACCGTAATCGGGCCTTGTGGCACGAGACAAAGAGATGGTACTCCGCCTTGGGGCAGGAGAAGAGAGACTTGGTGGACAAAGTGGGCTTCCGTTCCTTCTTCTTGATCGAGCCCTACCACGTCCATCATCCTTATCTGGAGGCATTGGCAGAGAGATGGGATCCGGAGAGCTGCACATTTATCCTCCACACTGGTGCAGTGATGCCGACACTCAAGGATGTGGAGCGGATTACGGGCCTCCCAGCCTTGGGCGAGGCGGTGATAGCGGCTACCAGTCCTGACTACAAGGCGCTCTTCCGAGAGTTGATTGGTGACTGGGAGTACGTGGAGCGGGAGAGGACGTTGAACCGGATCCCTCTCGGACAGCTTTTGAGACAGTATGGCCTTGGTTCATTCACGCGCCATCAAAAGGGTGAGGCCGCGGCTAGTTTTGAGAGGAGGAGGCTGATGATCGAGGCCAAGGAGGCCGCTGCATGCCCACAGAGGGCTCGGAGGGAGTTGAGGGCGTTCTTCCTCTATTTCTTCGGCCAGGTCCTCTTCTCGACGGCCTCCGACAAGGTCTCCTCCCACTTCTTGTTGCTGATGGGGGACTTGGCGATCATGGGCCGCTTCACCTGGGGCGTGGCCATGTTGGCTCACCTCTTTGTGGAGCTATCGAAGAAGGTGAAGAGGGCCGGGGGCAAGAATCTCGGTGGCTTTGCAGCGTTTCTACAGGTATAGTTTAGTGAAGATAGAAATGATTTGATTTAAGTTTATTAACTTCACCTGACTTCGGTTTTGACTTTCTCTCTGCAGATTTTCGGGTATGAGCACTTCGCCATTGCTCGTCCGACCCAGCTAATCTTTGACCGTGCCCTTCCTTGGGCCATGAGATGGGCACCTCCGGGGGCTTCTCGCTTGCGTCGCCTTGCTCAGTTCCGGGAGGCCTTCCGCGCTTTGAAGGAAGAAGAGGTATATTTTCTGAATTTTCTACCTTGTACTTGATTTTCTTTCGACTAAGCTCTCTTCTCATTTCGTGGTATTCTTTGTTGGAGATGACCTGGAGGCCATATACTGAGGAGGCAGTGTCACGCCCCAGGGCGGCCGTCCCCGGGACGCGGCAAGTGTATATATAATATCAGAATCTACACAGGAGGTCAATAATATATCATACTCAAACAACTAGAATGACACACATGCAACAAAAGGGCTGACATGATATATACACCAAATGCGGAAGCAAAAGACTGAATCTGTAAATAAACATTCTACAGACTCGATACTCAATCATCTGTCCTGTGAGAGCCAATATACACAAATACAACTGAACATATACAAACACGTGCCAAGCACGGAAATCAAATACATACAGTCAAGAAGGGATGCTGATAACCTCTGGCACTCGCGAAACGTGGCGCTGCTCCGCTACTGAAGGAATCCCTCGGAAAGCTCCAACTGCTGCTCCGGCTCTAGCTCAGGCTCAGTGACCACTGGGGAAAAACATATGCGAGGGGTGAGCCACACGCTCAGTGAACAGCACAACCCATGCATCACAGACAATATTTACCACAATTCCATTATTTATCCAGCCTTTAATACATAACAACATAATCCAGTGGTTCGTACCTCGCCGAACCACCACACCCTCACCCTCACCCATCAATGGGTGACATAGGCTATTGGGACTGATAATCATCCAACGACAAATCTAGTAGGTCGCTCATCGCCAACCCACTACACCCTCACCCTCACCCTACCACGGGTGACATAGGATTTTGGGACTGACTAGGCTGTTGGTCACCCTTGGTCCACCGATAGTCTCTCCTCCACTCCGTAGGCCGCTTGGCTTTCACCCACAACTTCAGCGCAGTCCGAAACCAAATCAGGAAGTGCCTATTGATGGGAACCCTTGGAAGGGACGGCCTTTCTAACGCTGGGGCAGTCTCTACCGGATCCAACGAAGAGAACAGAACAGCCTATCCATACGCATATGATCCACTCGGATCCGCCGACAGCACATCTCTACAACTCTAATGTCATGAACTCTTCAGAGTTCCTCCCGGAACGCATAACCACGATGCGGGGAACATGTACAATAAAAGCAAGGTTGTAATATCATTGGGGGAAAGAACTCGGGAGGGCGGCGTGAGTTCCCGATATAGGGCACCCCGACAACCAAACAAGGAACACGGAGTACCCTAACCCGGGTCTCACCGCTGTCCTCGCAAGGCCCCTCCCCTATAATATTCACTAATATGCTAATAATCATACAAGGGGTAAACCATTATTTAACAATTTGAGGTGTAATATTATTGGGACAAGAACCTTGGGAGGGCAGCATGAGGTCTCGATACAGAACATCCCGACAACCAAACAAGGAACACGGAGCACCCTAACCCGGGTCTCAATGTTGACCTCGCAAGGCCCCTCCCTATAATATTATCTAAGGCATGTAATTAAACATTTACTAGCATTTAATTTAATAAATAAACTAGTAGGACACATGCATAGGCCAAGGCTTCCTAGCATGAGAACAGGGGACATGGTGCATGGCTCATACACATATCCTAAGGGTGCAAGTCCCTAACATGCAAAGTCTAGGGTAGCATGCATTCTACATTTAAATCATGCTCGCATGAAATACACATTACAACGGTTAATATCAATCCATGGTGCCCCAGGAGAGGCCGGTATACGCCCAAATGCGTACAACGCCTCTCTACTGGGTTGGATTGTCCCACTCACCGAAGTTCGGGTCGTCGCGCGATCGTCCGTCAAGATCTGCAAGACAGGCATTTATACGGTGAGTAAAATCCACAAATACCCCAAAATACATTAAAAATACTCTAAAAATACCCAACACCTGGGCAAACGTACATACGGCCCGTACGCACGCGTATCCGAGTATCCCGACTCACTCCCGAACCCACCGGGCAACCGCACGCACGGCCACCCGCCTCGGGCGCACAGCCGAGCCCGGCCCGCGCGCCAAGGCGCCCTGCCGAACTCAGCCCGCACGCCCGGACACCACCGGCGTACTGCCGCACGCCTGCCCGCGCACCCCGACGCACTGCCGCACGCACGCGCACGCTCGCGCGCGCGCGCGCACCGCGCGTCCAGCCCAGCGCGCCCCCGTGCGCACTGCACGCACGCCCCAGCACGCGCACGCACTGGCCCCCAGCACCGCGCGCACTGGTCCCCAGCACCTCGCCCAGGCGCATGCCCAGGCGCCCTGCCCAGCACCCAGGCACAGTGCCCAGGCGCCCTGCCCGCGCGCCACTCCGCGCGCACCCCGCGCGCGCCGCGCGCACTCCCGCGCACACCCCCGCTCGCGCCAGCACCCGCGCGCACGCACCCGCGCGCGACTGCGCGCCCGCCAGCGCCCAGCCACACCCGCGCGCACGCGCGCGCCCCTGCCAGCTGCTGCGCTGTGCTGCCTGTGCTGCTGCCTGCTGCCCGGGACTGCCAGCCCGAGCTCCTCTACCACCCACCTCCGACCACCCCAAGGACTCCGACCACCTCCCACAGCCCTCCGACGGCCACCCACCGCCGCCGACCACCACCCAACCCCAAATCCACCTCCTAACATACATCTATGCAAGAAAAGAGAGGAAAAAGGGGCTTACCAAGGGGAGGAAAGGAAATCCGGTTGCTCTCCGCGCACCGAAACCTCTCCCAAAAGGTTTCCAACGCCCGGATCTACTCCCACCTCCGAAATGGTTCAAATCAGGGAAGAGAGAGGGCGGATGGAGGGGCAAAACTCACCGGAATTCGAATTTGAAAGCACCGGGACCCGATCTACACTTCCTATGCTTTAGGTTTTTGGGTTTGAGGGGTCTAGGGGGCTCAAAAGTGAGAAAAAGAGAGAGGGGAGAGAGAAAAACTCATTTGGTAGGGATGATGAATAGTGTTTTTGAAATTAGATCCCACCCTTATATAGTGAGCGACTTAAAAACCCAGATACGCCCGGAACTGTGAAATTTCTGGAACGTTACCGGAATTCGATGAAATTTTCGTGAGAGGCCTAAAATGGCACCAGGACACCAAATATGCAGTTAGATTTCCAATCGGAGTCCTCTAGCTCAGGACGATAGCTAACAGTCCAAAAATTAGCGGTACCGATCGAAAACCGAAAAAAACGAAAAACTGCCAGAACGCTCCAACGGTTACCAGCAGGTTAAAAGTGACACATATATAACATTCTTCCCCCCTTAGGAAATTTTGTCCTCAAAATATGCAAAAACATCTAGGAGGGGAAAAGATGTGGATACGCGTCACACCTGGCATCCTTGAGCTCCCAAGTGTCCTCGACACCGGAACGGTGCTGCCATCGCACCTCGACCAACTGGACGGTCTTGGTGCAGAGCCTCCTCACGCGGCGGTCCATGATCTCAATCGACTGCTCCACGAATGACTGTCCGGCTCAGAGACGAGCGGCTCGAACGGGATGACGTGAGCAGGATCGCGGACACACCCTTACCCACTGCGAACCCACCACTCCAAGACGGAGAGGTAAGAATTGGCGCTGAGGTGAGCCTCCGATAAAACTCCAGGAAGCTCTCCTCGCAAGACGGGGACCACTCGAACCGGACATCCTTCCGAGTAAGGCGGTTAAGAGGAACAGCTATCTTCGAGAGTCCCTCGTCAAGCTTCCTGCAATAACCCTCCAACTCGGGAAGCTCCGAATCCTTGCGGGGTTCGACGGCCTAGCCAATTCGACATAGCAAGCGTCTTACCCGGGTCCACAGATATGCCTTCACCAGAAACATCAGCCCAAAAGGCCTTAACCTCTAACCAAACTCGCACTTGATCTCTCATCTATCTGATGCTTCCATGGTATCCCTTACCTGGGAAAAGAAACCTCGGGAGGGCACCATGAAATCCCGATATAGGATACCCCGACAACCAAACAAGGAACACGAAGTACCCTAGCCCGGGTTCCAACGCCGACCTCACAAGGCCCCTTAATCCAGAAAGGAACACTGGAAGAAGACATCATTTAAAGAACACCACTAACCCCTCCGGATCATCTGCCTCTAGGTGATCACCCAACGATGTCCTTCAACATCAACAACAAGACCGGACCCAACATCATTGGGAACGGTCCAACAGAAATTGGGTCACGAGCGACCCGTCTTCGCCTCATCCACACCCTCACTCCCGAAAGGAGACATTTTGGGACTTTGGGAGAGACTTAGACTGCTCTCTACCCCTGGTCCACCGGTAGCCTCTCCCCGCTCCGTAGCTCGCCTGGTCCTCTGACCGGGAGCCTGTCTAACGCCGGGGCTGTACTACGCGGATCCAACGAAGGGGAGAGCGATTCCACGCTCGCGACACCATTCAATAACCTCTTACCGGGTAGCCCCTACCTAGCATACTCCCAAATTCAGTACCCCTCCGACTGCATCGGTGGTACCTACTGATGGGAACTCGCTGCCAGGACGGCTATAACCCGGCTTCCTTAACCCAAACAACCGCTCTTGACACTCACTCATCCAGATACCCCACACTTGCATAATAACCACCAATTACACACACACCTATCCTTATACTAGAGAGCTGGGAACACAAGATGATACCTCGAACCATGACACCCGAAGGCTGCGCCTCCTCGGCCGTAAGCGCTGCAACTCTGCCCTGGACCAACCGCGGCTGAGGAGCAGGGGCACGCCTCGCCGGCTGCACTGGCTGCTGCTGACGCTGAGGCTGCTGCTGCTGCTGCTGGCGCGGAAGCTGCTGCTGCAAGAACTGCGGCTGCTGAGGTGGCACTCGGGGTCGGCCAGCATCAGGGCAATGGTATCTGATATGCCCGATGCGCTGACAATGAAAACAGCGCCGCCTCTCCAGCTGCATGGACTGGATGGGCACTGCTGCAATGGGTGTTGGATCCCACCCTGGCACCGCATCTGCTGGAGGAGAGGCAGCCGCTGACTGCTCGAAGCGGGGCCTCTTCCTCTTGCGCTGCCCCTGGTCCCGACTCCCGGAAGGACTCTGATCTGCAGAAGGGGTCGGAGCCCTCACCTGGATCCCGAGGTCTCTCTCGACGGTCTTCGCTCGAGACACTAAGTCGGAGTACCTCGTGAAAGCGTGGGCGGTGACGTGCACCCGGATAGCGCTGCTGAGACCGAGCTCGAATCGACGGCACCTCGACTCCTCGTCCATCACCAACGCTGGAGCGAATCTGGACAGCCTCGTAAAGCGCGTAGAGTAGTCAGCAACCGACATGGAGCCCTGCGTCAACTGCTCGAACTCCCGCATCACGATCTGGATCGTCGAGAACGGAAAGTACTCCTCCAAGAAATACCTCCGGAAACCCGCCCAAGAAAGCTGCTCCACTCCCTCTGGGATGTCCACCACTCGGGTAGCCCACCAGTCGGCGGCGTTACCCTTCAGCATAAAGGTGGCCAGGGGGACTCGCTGGCGATCAGTGCAAAGCATGGCCGCGAAGATCGTGTCCACCTCCCTCAACCAACGCTCTGGCGCAAGAGGATCTGCCGTCTGCCCATGGAACTCGGGAGGGTGGAGCTTCAGAAAGGCGTTGAGGCCGCTCTGCTGCACTCGCGCCGCCGCCTCTAGCTCCTCCTCCCTCTGCAGGGGACCCTGAACTCCTACCGCCGGAATCGCCACGGGGACTGGGGGTACATCGGGTACCACAGGCGGATCTGCCACCAAGGGGACCTGCGGAACTGCCTCGCGGGTCGCCCTCAGCTCCTGAATCTCTCTAGCCTGCTCTGCCAACATCCGCGTCTGTGTCTCCACCAAATCAGCCAACCGAGCGAAAGCACGCTCCCAAGCAGGAGGCTCCTGCGTCAAGGGCTCTCCGGTAGCATCCTCGTCTCTGGTAGGTCCGGAAACCTCCAAAGACCGAGAGGGACCTCGTCCGCGCCGTCCTCTGCGAGGAGGCATATCAGCACCCTAAGAAAACCAGACACTAGGATCAGAATACTCATATAGAAATCCTAGGACTCATCTCTACGAAAGGAAGACTATTGGCTCTGACAGGACCAGGCTCTGATACCAACTTTTTGTCACGCCCCAGGGCGGCCGTCCCCGGGACGCGGCAAGTGTATATATAATATCAGAATCTACACAGGAGGTCAATAATATATCATACACAAACAACCAGAATGACACACATGCAACAAAGGGCTGACATGATATATACACCAAATGCGGAAGCAAAAGACTGAATCTGTAAATAAACATTCTACAGACTCGATACTCAATCATCTGTCCTGTGAGAGCCAATATACACAAATACAACTGAACATATACAAACACGTGCCAAGCACGGAAATCAAATACATACAGTCAAGAAGGGATGCTGATAACCTCTGGCACTCGCGGAACGTGGCGCTGCTCCGCTACTGAAGGAATCCCTCGGAAAGCTCCAACTGCTGCTCCGGCTCTAGCTCAGGCTCAGTGACCACTGGGGAAAAACATATGCGAGGGGTGAGCCACACGCTCAGTGAACAGCACAACCCATGCATCACAGACAATATTTACCACAATTCCATTATTTATCCAGCCTCTAAGACATAACATCATAATCCAGTGGTTCGTACCTCGCCGAACCACCACACCCTCACCCTCACCCATCAATGGGTGACATAGGCTATTGGGACTGATAATCATCCAACCACAAATCCAGTAGGTCGCTCATCGCCAACCCACTACACCCTCACCCTCACCCTACCACGGGTGACATAGGATTTTGGGACTGACTAGGCTGTTGGTCACCCTTGGTCCACCGATAGTCTCTCCTCCACTCCGTAGGCCGCTTGGCTTTTCACCCTTAACTTCAGCGCAGTCCGAAACCAAATCAGGAGGCGCCTACTGATGGGAACCCTTGGAAGGGACGGCCTTTCTAACACTGGGGCAGTCTCTACCGGATCCAACGAAGAGAACAGAACAGCCTATCCATACGCATATGATCCACTCGGATCCGCCGACAACACATCTCTACAACTCTAATGTCATGAACTCTTCAGAGTTCCTCCAGGGCGCATAACCAAGATGCGGGGAACATGTACAATAAAAGCAAGGTTGGAATATCATTGGGGGAAAGAAACTCGGGAGGGCGGCGTGAGTTCCCGATATAGGATACCCCGACAACCAAACAAGGAACACGGAGTACCCTAACCCGGGTCTCACCGCTGTCCTCGCAAGGCTATAATATTCACTAATATGCTAATAATCATACAAGGGGTAACCATTATTTAACAATTTGAGGTGTAATATTATTGGGACAAGAACCTTGGGAGGGCAGCATGAGGTCCCGATACAGGACATCCCGACAACCAAACAAGGAACACGGAGTACCCTAACCCGGGTCTCAATGTTGACCTCGCAAGGCCCCTCCCTATAATATTATCTAAAGCATGCAATTAAACCTAGCATTTAATTTAATAAATAAACTAGTAGGACACATGCATAGGCCAAGGCTTCCTAGCATGAGAACAGGGGACATGGTGCATGGCTCATACACATATCCTAAGGGTGCAAGTCCCTAACATGCAAAGTCTAGGGTAACATGCATTCTACATTTAAATCATGCTCGCATGAAATATACATTACAACGGTTAATATCAATCCATGGAGCCCCAGGAGAGGTCGGTATACGCCCAAATGCGTATAACGCCTCTCTACTGGGTTGGATTGTCCCACTCACCGGAATTCGGGTCGTCGCGCGACCGCTCGCCAAGATCTGCAAGACAGGCATTTATACGGTGAGTAAAATCCACAAATACCCCAAAATACATTAAAAATACTCTAAAAATACCCAACACTCGGACAAGCGTACATACGGCCCGTACGCACGCGTATCCGAGTATCCCGACTCACTCCCGAACCCACCGGGCAACCGCACGCACGGCCACCCGCCTCGGGCGCACAGCCGAGCCCGGCCCGCGCGCCAAGGCACCCTGCCGAACTCAGCCCACACGCCCCGACACCACCGGCGTACTGCCGCACGCCTGCCCGCGGCCCCGACGCACCGCCGCACGCACGCGCATGCTCGCGCGCGCCCGCGCGCACCGCGCGTCCAGCCCAGCGCGCCCCCCGCGCACTGCACGCACGCCCCAGCACGCGCACGCACTGGCCCCCAGCACCGCGCGCACTGGTCCCCAGCACCTCGCCCAGGCGCCCTGCCCAGCACCCAGGCACAGTGCCCAGGCGCCCTGCCCGCGCGCCACTCCGCGCACCCCCTCGCGCGCCCGCGCACTCCCGCGCACACCCCCGCTCGCGCCAGCACCCGCGCGCACCCGCGCGACCACTCCGCGCGCACCCGCGCACCCGCGCGCACGCACCCGCGCGCGACTGCGCCCGCCAACGCCCAGCGCACCCGCGCACGCCCGCGCGCACGCGCGCGCGCCCCTGCCAGCTGCTGAGCCTATGCTGCCTGTGCTGCTGCCTGCTGCCCGGGACTGCCAGCCCGAGCTCCTCTACCACCCACCTCCGACCACCCCAAGGACTCCGACCACCTCCCACAGCCCTCCGACGGCCACCCACCGCCGCCGACCACCACCCAACCTCAAATCCACCCTCCTAGCATACATCTATGCAAGAAAAGAGAGGAAAAGTGGCTTACCAAGGGGAGGAAAGGAAATCCGGTTGCTCTCCGCGCACCGAAACCTCTCCCAAAAGGTTTCCAACGCCCGGATCTACTCCCACCTCCGAAATGGTTCAAATCAGGGAAGAAGAGAGGGCGGATGGAGGGGCAAAACTCGCCGGAATTCGAATTTGAAAGCACCGGGGTGTAGATCGGGACCCGATCTACACTTCCTATGCTTTAGGTTTTTGGGTTTGAGGGGTCTAGGGGGCTCAAAAGTGAGAAAAGGAGAGAGGGGAGAGAGAAAATCAATTTGGTAGGGATGATGAATAGTGATTTCGAAATTAGATCCCACCTATATATAGCGAGCGACTTAAAAACCCAGATACGCCCCGGAACTGCGAAATTTCAGGAACGTTACCGAATTTCGATGAAATTTTCGTGAGAGGCCTAAAATGGCACCAGGACACCAAATATGCAGTTAGATTTCCAATCGGAGTCCTCTAGCTCAGGACGATAGCTAACAGTCCAAAAATTAGCGGTACCGATCGAAAACCGAAAAAAAATGAAAAACTGCCAGAACGCTCCAACGGTTACCAGCAGGTTAAAAGTGACACATATATAACAGGCAGTCCCCGAGGAGCTATCACGGGACATCTGGCTGATCTTCTTTAATGAGGTGGTCTTTCATGCGATCAGCTGGGTGGTCTGCCAGCAAGGGTACCACCAATGGGTGCTGGATCTCCTGCCGAGGCGGCCTCCGATTCCGGTGGCCAGAATTCCTCGGGATACGAACCTCCCGAGGAACTATGTAGTGTACGTGTGGGGATGGGTCAAGAGGGGAACCTTGGTTGAGGGTCGTCCCAAGGTTGTTAGCAGCGAGGAGTACATGACCTAGTTCCGCCAAGAGTATGTCGACATCCTCGGGATCATGGCGGAGGAGATCCCGGATGCCTATATAAGAAAACTTTCTCTTTTCCCTTCTTGCTTCTTCTCTTTGTGTTCTAAATGATGCCTTCTTTTGTAGGTTGAGCTGAATGAGTTGGAGAAGAAGCTCGAGACCGCCAATGAGCACCTCCAAGCACGGGCCAGGCAAGTAGAAGGGTTGCGGGTGCAGAGGCGATGCTTGCAGAACCAGGTTCGGGTCCTTGAGGCTCAGGTGGATGCTCTGTCGAGAGCGAGAGCCGACGGTGCTTCCTACTCCTCTGCTCCTCCTCCAACCAGTGCCACCGATCAAGAGCTCAAGTTGATGAACGAGCTGGGCATGGTCTGCAGCGAGCTCCTGGCTACTCGGATGGAGTTTGATCAGACGAGGGAGAGGGCCGCAAGGGCTGAGGATGAGGTGGACCAGTTGAGGTCCGAGAGGGCTCCTGGCTACTCGGATGGAGTTTGATCAGACGAGGGAGAGGGCCGCAAGGGCTGAGGATGAGGTGGACCAGTTGAGGTCCGAGAGGGCTCTAAGAGAGGGGGAGATGGACCAGCTGCGGTCCCGTATCGTGCTGAGGGAGGAGGAGTCTTCCATTCTAGGTCGTGAGCGGGACTCCCATCAGGCTAGAGTGTTGGAGTTGGAGATGTCGGCTAGTGTGCCTGGGGGATTGATGGGAGACCTGGTCTGTTCTCTCCAAGCAGCTGGGGATAGGGATCGGGAAGCTCTCAGTCTCGGAGGCGAGGGCACGGGAGCTGGAAGAGAGGCTGAGGGCGGCCGAGGACCGATCCAGGAGCATGGAGAGTCGGCTTCGTCAGAGGTTGGAGAGAAGAGATCGGGACATGCAGCAAGTCCACCTCTGGGAGGCCACTATGAGGGGGAAGCTGGTCGGGGGTGGGTCCATGACGGAGGCGGATCTTGATCTTCTTCCTCTCGAGCCTGACCACTCGGTCTCCGCCTCTTTAGCTACGGTGGTGACCTTCAGTCGGGCCTCTCGTCCTTCGGCGACTCAGAGTCGTGGGATATATGCGAGGGCGGCTTCTTCGGTCCGAGAGACTCCTGCTGCTCCGGATGCTCCAGAGTTTCAGTCTTCTCCTCAGCTACCGCCTCCTCAACAGAGTCAGGATGTTCCTCCCAATCAGCCTTCCGGGGATGACGACACTCTGAGATATTTTTTTTGTTATCTCTTGGTTTTGGCAGAAGTAATGTATATATGCAAGGAATTCATGCTTTTCTTCTTTTCTTTTGGCTTAGGTGATTGTTTTGATGATGCACAGCTCAAGACATCGGAGTTTGAAGCCTTTGGTGGACCTATCTTTTCTTTTTCTTTATAAAGACTTTCTTTCATATAGTTTTTATGTTTTAGGGACAATTTATGTTTATGCCCTTTGTGGGATAATTTCCTAGTATATGCATGGTTTGGTGTAATTAATGTGGAAGTTTTGGTGTTTTGAAAAGGTATGTGGATGCGTATGTGTATGAATGAATTTTGGTTTATAGGTTTGATTCATGGATGGACGTATGATTTCGAAATATAGTTGTTTTTGAAGCATATTTATACAGGTTTTATGAATGTATATGTGTATGAAATGCGTGTGTCCAGGTTTTAGGAAGAAATATTCCTAATAGGTCTCAAAGGTTTGAAGAGTTGATTTAAAACTGGACTGACAGTGCAGGTTGGGCAGCAGGTGAGGGGCGGCTAGTTGTGTTTAGCCGCCCCAGAACTGGTAGAATATACCTGTAGGGCAACGGCTAATTGGTTTCAGCCGTCTAATGGCAGGCGGCTAGTTGGGTTTAGCCGCCCCTAGCATGGGACAATTTTCTGATTCTGCTATTTGTTTGCTGCTGCTAAATGTCCTTGTGAATGTGTTTGTTCAACCTTCAAAACCTGTAAAAACATTCTTTCCATGGACCAAGTGTTAAATCTGTCCAGATTGTGCCCCTGCACTGACTTTCAAATCCTTCTTTGTTTGAATTGTCAAGGGCTACAACCCATCTAAGGTAAGTAAGGAAAAAAGTGTGAGAAACCATGCTCGGCATAAAAAGGAGGGAGCCTAGATGGCTCTGAGTGTGATTTTGTGAGAATAAAAGAGACTCTCAGGTGTGTATGAGAGTGGGGCAATTTTTCTTTCTCAAATGTGTGTGGAAGGGTATGAAATGGAAGTAATAGGGGCAATTTTCTTTTGGCATGGGAGTTAATTGTGGTATTTTGGAAAAATTGAATGCATTAATGTTTGGAAAAGGAAAATACAACCTTATGCATAAGTGTGAGTGACATAAGGAAGTATTTTAGTTTTTCAAAGGATTTTTCATGTAAGAGGGAAATGTTCCCAACTTTCTTAAAGTAAAAGATACCATCAAGTCCCTGGAGAAGGGTCCTTGTGGTCACTCATGTCAAAACCAGGATTGTATTTGAAAGGTGTTGGCTTTAGGTGTCAATTTCTCAAGTTCATGGTTCTCAAATGCTTGATTACATTATTCTAAACATGCTGGGAAATCCATGAATGCACCAAGATTTAAGTCAAGCAGACTTCCTTTAGATAGGCAAGTGTTTTAAGTGAACTCATGTGAGTGTGTGCTATTGTAAACAAAGAAAAGCTTATCTTTGGTTGAGATTTTGCCTTTCCGAGCAGACATAGTTCAATTCGAACTCCATAGCAGGAAATAAAAGGGTGGGGGTGAATGAGGTAAGAGTAATATCTTCCTTTGGGACAATATTTTAGAATTGTCCCAGTCTGGCATATGTCTTTACTTCCTAGGTCCCTCTGGCTTTCTTCTTTTTACCACTTCTTTATTTGGGTGGAGAGTACAGCCCGCCAGGAGTATACCCCTATTTTGAGTGGAGAGTACAATCTGTTTGCTTGGATGTGTACAAGTATAGCCTTTTGTTCAACATATACTGTGCGTAAAGGCGTTCATGCCTGCTAAAGTAGAGAGTTTAACCCGTTGTCTGGGTGTTGTTTTGATATTTGGCCTCTCATTGCCTTTCTTTTGTTTTGTTTTGATTTGAGGGGGGGGGGGGGCTTTTCTGTTTTTCACCCCTGTTCTTTCTGCTTGCCCTCTAGAAGTGTTTATACAGTGCTAGAGCTAATTTTGGGACATATGCCAGGTCCAGGGTAATTCCTCATTTTGTCTTTGGGTTGATACGAGTGGGGGCGAAAATAAGGGGAGATGCTTTGGGTTTATAAAATTGTCCCAGTCTACAAGGTAGGCAATTTCTCCTTTTATCAGATAAACCAATTCCTAAGTTATACTGGTTTGATGAAGGTGGCATGAGTGGTGGATATATAAGTTCAAGTAAAATTAAAGTTTATCTTTCAGAGTCTTGCAATTCTTTCATCAGGAAAAATAATATTTCTCAAGTATTCAGAGTTTCTATGCATGGAATTTCTTTAGATAAAGTGCATTCCACGAACTTGAGACTTCGACTCCTTCGGCGTCCACCAAGCGATAGGTATTCCCGGAATAGGCATGGGTGATCACATAGGGTCCTTCCCATGTGGGTTGCAGCTTGCCTTTGGGGTGGGGCTGCCTTGATGGCATGATTTGCTTGAGTACTAGCTCCCTAATTTTAAATTTTCTCTCTATTACTTTCTTTTCAAATGCCCTTGTCACCCTCCTCTGGTAGGCCTAGGCATGGTCCGCGGCCCTTAATTTCTTTTTGTTTTCTTTTTTGTTGTTTTGTTTTGTTGTTTTTAGGAAATCATGTAAACAAATATGTACAGGAATGATGAATGGAAGCTGTTTAGCATTGTTTTGGTTGATTTTTTTTTCTTTGAAAAGCATGGAAACAAATATGTATAGGAGTGAGGAATGAGCTGATAAACAAATCTTTTTTGTTTTGTTTGTTTTGAAAGCATGTAAACAAATATGTACAGGAATGAGGAATGAAGGCTTACTTGGGTGGATCACTCCCAAGCTTGTGGATTTGAACCACTTCTTCGAGTCGGCTAGCTATTGTAGGCCGACTCATCTCTGGTGGGGGTTCTGCAGGTTCAGCTCATTCTTCTTCCCTTGTTCTCTTGGGTTTTCGCCCTTCACCGAGCATATCTTCGGGCGAGTAATTCTTCATCCCGTATGAGTACATCTCCCACTTGATGTGCATGGCGCAGATGGTCCAGTTGTGGACTCGTGCTCCATTGAAGCGTGACTCACCCCAGACAGATACCACTTCTCCATGATACGGGAAGCGGAGGCATTGGTGCCGGGTTGACGAGACAACTTCGATACCGTTGAGCCAGGTCCTTCCGACAATTAGGGGGTGCAGTGACCTGATGTCCATCACCATGCAATTGACTATGGTGGAGACTGGACCAATTCTTAGAGGAAGTATCACTAATCCGCAGACGCCTCTCCGTGTGTTCCCGAAAGTGAAGATGAATTCATCCGTCGACTACTGCTTGTAGGTCCAGCTTTTGATCTGGTTGTAGGCTGAGTAGGTCAGGACATTGGTTTCTGCCCCGGTGTCCACCAAGATGTGTCGGAATTCTCTCCCTCCGAGGCTTGCAGTTATCATGAGGGGTGCTGAGCGTACTCCAGCTGGTGCGACCTCGTCGGGTAGGAAAGCAATGGGGTTGGGACCCATGTTGTTGTTAGCTGAATTCATGGTCCCAACTGGTCCTTCGACTGGACATAAATCGTTGTGGGGTGATCTGGGCGAACTGTCACCTTCGGATTCAGCTCCTGGATGTACGGCGAATGTGAACATATTATGCAGTACCCAGTTGTCTTCATTCTTGTATCGGAGGCGTGCTTCCCCCCAGATGGTCAGTATGTGACCCATGAATGGTAGTCGGAGACATTGATGTCTTGGGGAGCAGATGGCTTGGATGTTATTTAGCCATGGACGCCCTAGCATCAGAGGGTATCTCGTGTCGATGTCAGCTACGAAGCACTCCATCTCGCAAATCAGGGGACCAACAGCCAATTCAAATATCCCAGGACCGTAGATGGTCTTTCCGGAATGGTTGAAAGCCTGGATAGTGGAGTGTACCGGTTGAACAAAAGGACCACCTCACCTGGGCATTTCTTGGTAGGTGGAACAAGTCATGATATTCATCCCTGATCCTGGATCGATGAAGATGTTGTTTAGCAGGATGGCCTAGAGTCGCCTGCGAATATACTCGCAGCCTTCGATCAGGAAGGTCTTTGTTGGTGAAGGAGATGGTCATTGGAGGGCAGGAACCGTCTACTGTATCAGTGCTTTTGGAGGACTCGTTGTAGTCCAGATGCAGATCATCTGAAGTACATTCCCCTTCTTCGGGTCCTTCGCTTGCTCCTTCGGGAACCTCTTCGAATGGTTCCTCCTCTTCCTCCTCTTCTGGGTTGTTCAGTCCGCTTTCATCGTACTCTATGTTGGGGACTTCAGGCAGGATGGGGACTACTTGTTCTTCTTCGCTGTACAGTATGGCGAGGTTGTGGTCATCGAGGTTCAGCTGGAAAGGCTCGCCCTGCCCTTCCTCCTCGGACTCTTCTGATGAACTGCCGTCGGTAGTGCTCTCTGAGCTACTCAGCTCTGGTGATGGATGTCTCTCCCTCCTAACCATGTTGATAGCGTGGGCTCTGGAAGTGGAGGCTTGGTCGTGATCTGGCATAGGGTCAGTGAATATGCCAAGTGGCTTGTTTGCTTGGGGATTGCCCCGGCTCAGATGGCCTTTGATCATGGCCCAATCAAGGCGCCTGTCATCATTTAAATCATAAACAAAGTCCTGAAAGACAATGCATTGTTCTACGGTGTGGCCTTGCTGTTGATGGTATTGACAGTAACGCGTGGTGCTGGCCCTGGGGAGTGAGGGCCTAGCAGCAGGGAGGGAGATTATATTGGTGTCCATCATTACCATAAAAATCCTTGTTAAGGTTTTTGGGAGGGGTGAGTAAGAGTCCCTCTTTCCCATCCGTCTTGGGCCATAGGAGGTTGGAGGGGAGACTTCATTATAGGAGCTTTGTGTAGGCTGTCTAGGGGTTATGTTTTGCACTCTCGGGAGAGCGGAATAAGCAGGGGGTGTCCCAGTTTGGCCTTGGCTTTGAATTATGGGGCTTTGGACTAGAGGACTTTGGACTACTGGGTTTTGTCGTATCTGCACCGGGGCGGGTACTGATCGAGGAATGAAGTTTTAATTGGCTTGCCGAGGTGGCACATATCCGGACAGACCGGGTGTATACTGTCTCGGAGCTGGTCCTTGATCAGGAACTCGCGCTCCGTTCGGGTAGAGTGCCGAAACTTGTGTTGTTGTGCCTGTGTCATTTGGAGCGCTCTGATTGAAAATTTGGCTACATAATTTTTTTTCCTCGAAGTTATGTATTTCCAATTTGGTATTTGGATTTGATTTTGTTAAAATCCAAGATGAAGAGGTTTAAATATGATTTTATTATGAGATGTCCAGTTTTGAGTTAGCTTTCGTACAAAAGTGGAATTAGATCAACTGGATTCTTGTAGTAAAAGTTATGGGTATTTTTCCAAGTATACCCCGGGGAGGGAAATTCTGGCAGCAGCCATGTTCTATGTTTAGCTCTAATTTCGGAATAGGTGGAGAGATTATTTGATTTGGCAAAAGCATGAAAGTTGTAGATAATCTTCTTGGCTTTCCAACGGAATTGGAATTGTGCAATTCAGAGCTATATTGAGGAAGTTATGGCTGTTCTAGTGAAGCATGCGCAGAATTTCTAAGTCAGGGATGAATAGGTCATTTCCACCCCTCTTTAGATATTTAGGTGCAACAAATATCTTCTCTCTCTCTCTCTCTCTCTCCCTCTCACTTCCACGCCTAGCTCATTTTAGCTCTCTCTCTTCCTCTCTCTCAAGCACCCCAAGTGTTTGATTTAATGTCTAAAAGAGAAGGAGAAGGTGGAGGAGAAAGAAATGGTGAGGGTTTGTTCATGTGTTGATCTTCTCTTCTCTCAAGCCCCTCTCATATCTTGTTCTCCCCCCCTGATTTGCAGCCAAATGGGGGCTGAGGAGAGGCCGAAAAGGTGGTGGTGGTGGTGGTGGTTGAGGTGGCCGTGGGCGCGTCGAGAGCCCCGCATCTCCCCCTTTCCGTTTCCCTCTTTTGGTAAGTCCTCTTCCCCTTCTTTTTGATTTTTAGGGTTGTTGGGATGCTTAGGGTGTTCGTGCATGCTATGCATAAGGGTTAGAGTGTGTGTGAGGCGTTGGGGAGGGTTAAAAAAGGGTAAGGGTTGGCTGGGTGCACGTTGGGGGCGGTCTGCGCGCAGGCGCGCGTGCAGACGCCCGCGGGTGCGTGCGCGCGAGCGCGCGGGTGCGCGCGGAGTTGTCGCGCGGGTGCGTGCGGGTGCTGGTGCGAGCGGGGGTGTGCGTGGGCGCGTGCGGAGCAGTGCGCCTGGGCATGCCCCTGGGCGCGGGGCTAGGGACCAGTGCGCGCACGCGCGTGCGTGCTCGTGCGTGCACATGCTGGGGCGTGCGCACAGGGTGCTGCGCAGGGGCGCAGTGCGCGCGGGTACGAGCTGGGCTGGACGAGCGGTGCGCGCGGGTGCGCGCCAGCGTGCGCGCTGGCGCGGCAGCGCGTCTTGGCGCGCAGGCAGGCACGCGGCAGTGCGCCGAGGGTGCTGGGGCGCGTGCGTGCGTGCGTATGCGTGCATGCGCGTGCGGGGGCCATGCGTGTGGCTGCCCGAGGGTTCGGGTAGGTGTCGGGGCACTCGGACTCGCGTGCGTACGTGCGTGCTCGCATGCGTGCGAGTCTGTATGCATGCTTGTCCGAGTATTTGGTATTTCTAGTAAATTTCTTTGTGTAAATTGTGTTGTTACTCACCAAATTGGATGCCCCTACCTTGCAGATCTCGTCGGATGGGATGCACGAGGTCCCGGGTTGTAAGGTGAGTGGTTCGATTCCAATCCCCCCCCTCTCTAGGGATGCGCTCGACCCGCATAGACGCGCGTCGCGCATCGATGGGGCCCCCTAGCTATAATATGTAGAAACTATGCAATGCATGTTTTAATATGATGTAACCATGCCATATTAGACTTTGTATGCTAGGGATATGCATCCATATACCATGTATAGAGGCCCATACATGCCTAGACACCATGTCCCTTGATTGGAAAGCCCCGATCTATGCATGTTTCCCATTTAGTTTAATTTAATTAAATCAAAATGCCATTATATTGTTATGAGCCTGTCTTAGAGAATATTATAACCTTGTTGTTATAATATATGTTTCCCCGCATCTTAGTTATGCGCCCTGGAGGAATTCTTGAGAATTCATGACATTATTAGTGTTACAAATCGTTGTCGACGGATCCAAGAGGATCGTATCCGTGTGAGTAGGCTGTCTTCTCCTTTTGGTTGGATCCGATGTAGGGACTCCCCGGCGTTGGAAAGCTGACCTGACAGAGGGCTCCCATCTATAGGTACCTCCGATGCGTCGGACTGTGCTGATCGTGGGAGTATACCAGGTAGAGGCTACGGAGTGTGGGAGAGGCTACCGGGTGGACCAGGGGTGGAGAGCGGTCTAGTCTGAAAAGGCCCATATCCCCCAGCTAAAAGGGGTGAGGGTGGGATGGGTCGGCGATGTTACGACCCACTAACTTGTGTAGTTACTCCCGTATAGGGACTATGACTATTTTAAGGTTAATATGAGTGTGTTGAGTATTGTTATGCCTGTGTTTTGATATCTCGATAAGTGAGTATCGAGAGTAGTTGTTTTCCATTGGGTTCGCTTTGCGAACATGGGATCGTTCTCCCCTTCGTTGGATCCGATGTAGGAACTTCTCAGGTTTAGCTGTCCTGACAGAGGGCTCCCATCCGTAGGTACCACCGATGCATTCGGAAGAGTACTGATCGTGGGAGTATACCAGGTAGAGGCTACCCGAGGAAAGGGCTACTGGCGGACCAAGGGTGTAGAGCGGTGAGTTGAGGAGATCGGGTTGTAGATACTACCCGGGAGAGGGTTAACGAATGATGTTGCGGGCGTGGGAATCGTTCTCCCCTTCGTTGGGTGTAGAGCAGTCTAAATCTCTTCCAGAAGTCCCAAGAGTCTCCCTCCAGGAGTGAGGGTAAGGATGAGGTGAAGAATATCGCCGCGTGACCCATTCGTTGTTCGACCGTTCCCATAGTTGTTGGGTCCGGTCTTGAATCGATGTTCAAGGACATCGTTGGGCGATTATCTAGATGTAGATGATCCAGTAGTGTTGTGTAGACCAGTAAATCCGGGTCTCTTCGACCGACGGTATGGTCTCCCCAAAAGTCCCAAAAGACTCCCTCCGGGAGTGAGGGTGGGGGTGAGGTTGGTCGCACCGCCGCGTGACCCAGTTATCCATGGGTTTCCACCCATGTTTTCCTTGAAAGGAAATTGTTTATGTATTGAACTGTAGTATGGTGATTGGTTTCCAGCCACTCACTGAGCTTGTAGCTCACCCCTCGCATACTGTTTCTTTTCAGGGGCAGTGTTGGGCGTGGAGCTGGAGCTTTCCTGTGGCGTGGTCTTATGGGCGTGGAGCGTTCTTCCGGCGGGTGGCGAGTGCGAGGCTGTCAGCATTCCTAGAGTCATTTTATGCTTTGTAAATCGTGCATGTGGCACAGGTTGTATTTTCTTTGGTCTAGACTTGGCTCTCACAGGACATTGATTGTGTATTCGAGTCTGTAATAATGTTTTTGATTTACAGACATTGTTTATATATTATGCTTTCGCTTTTCAGTCAGTTATCATTATCTTGCTTTGCCACCTTGTGTATTGTTGTTGGAGTCTTTATTGACCTCAGGTATTGATAGCTGATATTTTATTAATTTTGCCACGTCTCGGGGACGCCTGGGGCGTGACATGTGTGATCCCCTCTACCGTTCTTTCACGGTGGTTGTCCAACCCTATGGCTGATAGGTGGGGACTGGGTCTGGACTACTTGGGCTGCACAATGGGAGATCCTGTTGTGGCGGTCAATGAGAAGCTGGTACGTGGTGCAGTCTCGGTATGAAAGACTCGTACGGAGTTCTAGACTCAGGCTCTGCAGCATCGTGTCAATTTCTTGACATTCTGTTAATTGCAAGACAGTTCGGTGGATGAGGGTGCACCACCTGGACACGTAGGATTCAAATTCCTCCCTAGGCCTCATTATTTCTATGGTTAGGTCTGAGATAGAGGGGGTCCAAATCCTCTGGTAACCGTAGAGGCCTAAAAACTTCTTGCTTACAGCCGAGAAGTTTGACAAATGATCTATAGGGAGGGTGGAGAACCATTACAGTGCTTCTCCTTCCAATGATTTTTGGAAGAGGAATACTAGTAGAGGTTGGTTATCTAGAAATGGTCGGGCGTCTAGATAAAAGGCGGTCAAATGAACGTCTGAATCTCCATGACTTTTGTATCGGCAAAATTCAGGATTTTGAATCCCTCTGGTAGGTGGATTGATGGGATCTGTCTTGTTATGCCTGTGTCATTTGGAGCCTTATTTTTCGATCGGAGTGGCTAAAATTTTGGCTTTTAGCCACCTGCAGGAGTTGGAGCGCTCTGATTGAAAATTAGGCTACATAATTTTTCTCCTAGAAGTTATGCATTTTCGATTTGGTATTTGGATTTAATTTTGTTAAAATCCAAGATGAAGAGGTTTAAATATGATTTTATTATGAGATGCTCAGTTTTGAGTTAGCTTTCGTACAAAAGTGGAATTAGATCAACTGGATTCATGTAGTAAAAGTTATGGGTATTTTTCCAAGTATACCCTGGGGATGAAAAATTCTGGCAGCAGCCCTGTTCAATGTTTAGCTCTCATTTCAAAATAGCTAGAGGGATTATTTGATCTTGGCATAAACATAAAAGTTGTAGATAATCTTCTTGGCTTTCCAAAGGGTTTTGAATTGTGTAATTCAGAGCTATATTGAGGAAGTTATGGCTGTTCTAGTGAAGCATGTACAAAATTTCTAGTCAGGGACGAATTGGTCATTGTATCCCTCCTTTGGATATTTATTTGCCCAAAAAAATATCTCTCTCTCTCTCTCTCCCTCCCACTCCCCACGTGGGATTCTTTGGGTCTCTCTTTCTCTCTTTTCACTCCCCCAATGTGTTTGTGTTATTTCCTCAAAGAGAAGAGAAGGAGAAGGTGAAGGAAGAAGAGAAAGGTTTGTGTAGGTGTTGTTGTTGTTATTGTTTCCCCTCTCTCAAGCACCATTTCATGACCATTCCCCCCTGATTTGCAGCCAAAGAGGGCTGGTGAGAGGCTGAAGAGGAGGCGTGGTGGTGGTGGTGGTTGAGGTGGCCGTGGGCGCGTCGAGAGCCCCGCATCTCCCCCTTTCCCTTTCCCTCTTTTGGTAAGTCCTCTTCCCCTTCTTTTTGATTTTTTTATGGCTGTTGGGATGGTTGGGGAGGTCATGCATGCCAGGTAGATGGGTTAGAGTGTGTGTGAGGGGTTGGGGAGGGTTAAAAAGGGGTTAAGATTGGGTGGGCGCGCGCTGGGGGCTGTCTGCGCGTGCGCAGAAGGGCGCTGGCAGGCACAGGCCGGCGCGCAGATGCAAGCGTGCGAGTGCGCGCGAGTGCGCGGGTGAGTGCGGAGTGGGCTCGCGGGTGCGGGCGCGAGCAGGGGTGCGCGCGAGGAGTGCGCGCGAGTGCATGCAGGCGTGCGCGCGCGCGCACGGGGCAGTGCGCCTGGGCATGTGTCTAGGCGCGGGGCTGGGGGCCAGTGCGCGCGCGCGCGTGCGTGCGCGTGCGTGCGCGTGCTGGGGCATGCGTGGGGCTGCCCAGGGTCTCGGGTAGGTGCTGGGGCACTCGGGCATGCGTGCGTACGCGCGTGCTTGCATGCGTGCGAGCCCGTATGCGTGCATGTCTAAGTCTTTGGCATTTCTAGTAAATTCTAAGTGTTAAATTGTGATGTTACTCATCAAATTTGATGCCCTTACCTTGCAGATCTCGTCGGATGGGATGCGCGAGGTCCCGGGTTGTATGGTGAGTGGTTTGATCCAATCCCCCCCCCTCTCGGGATGCGCTCGACGCGCGTAGTCGCACGTCGCGCATCGGTGGGCCCCCCTAGCTATACTACTTGTGTAGATAAGTAGTATGGTCATGCTTAAGCTATAATATGTAGATATCTTGCATGCTAGGCATATATACATGTATTGTATTCATGTATGAATGATTGTGTTGCATGAGCCCCTCTAGTATGGGCATGTATTTTTGAAATGTGTATGGATGTATAGAATATGGCATGCCTTAGGTAGTATTGTAATACTACTCCCACCATATAAATTAGAATATCGAACATGATTAAGTCTGGGTTAATAATGGGCACCTACCAAATATTCCCTTGCGATAAGACTCGAGGGCGTGGTGTAGCTGTTGCGCCCATGCTAATGGGGCAAAGCTATGACCAGCTTTATGAGATGATGATCTCTCCCGCCCTCTCCCTCTGAACGAACTGAGTAAGTAGATGTGATTTCCTACTCGACTCAGGTTCGTTTGGAATATTGGCATGCACCTTGACCCTTTCTTTTAAGTTGGCGATATCCAACGCATGTTAGAGTATATTTTCTATGTTTATGTGATTAATGACCATGTATGCATGTTGTATGATTTATTATGATGTAAATCCATGTTAGGGAGTGTCCCTATAATTATTAGATGATTGTGCATATGGTTCATGCACATAGCTAGATATAAAATTCTCCTGGATATATTTATATGCGCATGATTAAAAACTGATAGGCCTATCTGGGATAGGCATCGGTATGACCCGTTGTTGGGTTGTACCTTATAAGTTAGAGCGGTAGCGATGTAATCACCCCATGCATCCAAGCGATGCACTCGTTTGGAATTCAGGAGAATTCATTATCTTATCAGATTGTTAAGCCGGTAGTCGGGGCGTGACACCCCCCTGTGTCCGAGCGACGCAACCGTGTGGGAGTACAATAGTGTTCGCCATCATCGATATGTAATAATCGAGTGTAGTGTGTCACGCCCCAGGGCGGCCGTCCCTGGGACGCGGCAAGTGTATATAAAATATCAGAATCTACACAGGAGGTCAATAATATATCATACACAAACAACCAGAATGATACACAGACAACAAAGGGGCTGACATGATATATACACCAAATAGAAGCAAAAGACTGAATCTGTAAATAAACATACTACAGACTCGATACTCAATCATCTGTCCTGTGAGAGCCAATATACACAAATACAACCGAATATATACAAACGCGTGCCAAGCACGGAGATAAAATACATACAATCAAGAAGGGATGCTGATAGCCTCTGAAACTCGCGGGACGTGGCGCTGCTCCGCTACTGAAGGAAACCCTCGGAAAGCTCCTCCCGCTGCTCCGACTCCGGCTCAGTGGCAACTGGGGAAAAACATATGCGAGGGGTGAGCCACACGCTCAGTGAACAGCACAACCCATGCATCACAGACAATATTGACCACAATTCAGATCTTAAAAATCCACAATCTCTTATTAACAACCACAAAATGGTAACAAATACTCAAACCAGTGGGTCGCTCAATCGCCAACCCACTACACCCTCACCCTCACCCTTCAATGGGTGACATAGGATTTTGGGACTGATATTCATCCAATCACAACACCAGTGGGTCGCTCATCGCCAACCCACTACACCCTCACCCTCACCCTTCAATGGGTGACATAGGATTTTGGGACTGACTAGGCTGTTGGTCACCCTTGGTCCACCGATAGTCTCTCCTCCACTCCGTAGGCCGCTGGGCTATCACCCACAACTTCAGCACAGTCCGTCACAAATATCGGGAGGCGCCTACTGATGGGAGCCCTCACCCACAACTTCAGCACAGTCCGTCACAAATATCGGGAGGCGCCTACTGATGGGAACCCTTAGAAGGGACGGCCTTTCTAACGCTGGGGCAGCCTCTACCGGATCCAACGAAGGGGACAAAACAGCCTATCCATACGCATATGATCCACTCGGATCCGCCGACAACGCATCTCTACAATTCTAATGTCATGAATTCTTCAGAATTCCTCCAGGGCGCATAACCAAGATGCGGGGAAAATGTATAATAATAGCAAGGTTGGAATATCATTGGGGGAAAGAAACTTGGGAGGGCAGCGTGAGTTCCCGATATAGGACACCCCGACAACCAAACAAGGAACACGGAGTACCCTAGCCCGGGTCTCACCGCTGTCCTCGCGAGGCCCCTCCCCTATAATATTCACTAATTATGCTAATAATCATACAATGGATATCATTAATTATCAACTAGAAATATAATATTATTGGGACAAGAACCTTGGGAGGGCAGCATGAGGTCCCGATACAGGACATCCCGACAACCAAACAAGGAACACGGAGTACCCTAACCCGGGTCTCAATGTTGACCTCGCAAGGCCCCTCCCTATAATATTACCTAAGGCATGCAATTAAACATATACTAGCATTTAACTTAATAAATAAACTAGTGGGACACATGCATAGGCCAAGGCTTCCTAGCATGAGGACAGGGGGGACATGATGCATGGCTCATACACATATCCTAAGGGTGCAAGTCCCTAACATGCAAAGTCTAGGGTAGCATGCATTCTACATTTTAAAATCATGCTCGCATGAAATACACTTTACAACAGGTTAATATAAATCCATGGTGCCCCAGGAGAGGTCGGTATACGCCCAAATGCGTATAACGCCTCTCTACTGGGTTGGATTGTCCCACTCACCGAAAATCGGGTCGTCGCGCGACCCCCCATTTATACGGTGAGTTAAATACACAAATACATCAAAATACTCAAAATACACCAAAAGAACCCAACACTCGGGCAAACGTACATACGGCCCGTACGCACGTTAGCCCGAGCACCCCGACTCACTCCCGAACCCACCGGCAACCACCCGCACGGCCACCCGCCCCCGGATGCGCCGCCGCGCCTCAGCCCGCGCACCCAGGCGCACCGTTGGGCCCCTACCCGCACGCCTGGACCCGCAGCAGCCTGCGCGCACCCCGCACGCCCCGTGCTGACCCGCGAGCACACCGCATGCCCCGCGCGTCCAGCGCCTCGCCCCGCGCGCACCACCAGCTCCTTCCCGCGCGCACTCCGCGCGCACCACCATCCTCTACCCGCGCGCACGCCTGCGCCTCTGCCCAGCGCCCCGCGCGCATGCTCCTCTGCGGTGCCCAGTGCCCAGCGCGCATGCTCCTCTGCGGTGCCCAGCGCCCAGCGCCCCAGCACCCTCGCCCAGCACCCGGTACCAGCGCCCAGCGCCCGGCGCTCAGCGCCCAGCACCCGGGACCCTCACCCAGCGCCCACGCGCACGCCCGCGCAACACGCACCAAGCGCGCCTGGCAGCACGCGCCCAGCGCGCCTGCCAGCCTGCCCGCGCTGTTGCCTGCGCTGCCTGCCTGCGCGCATCGCCGAGTGGCCCGAGCACCGCTCGCCTGCACGCCTGGGCACTGCCCGCCTGATGCTCGAGCGCCCCCTGCCAGCTGCCTGAGCATGGCCTGCCCAGCTGGCCTGCCCTGCTCGCACAGCCCGCAGCCATCCTACCCTGCACGCCTCCCCCTGCACCCCCCGAGCCCACGCCCGCGCGCACGCGCTCGCGCGCCCGGCAACCTGGTGCGCCTGCTCCCAGCCTACCCGGGACGGCTAGCCTCCCTGCCCGGGATTGCCTACCCGCCTGCCCGAGCAACCACCCTCTACCACCACCACCCCAAGGCCTCCGACCACCCCCACAGCCCCCCGACGGCCACCCACCGCCGCCGACCACCACCCAACCCCAAATCCACCTCCTAACATACATCTATACAAGAAAAGAGAGGAAAAAGAGGCTTACCAAGGGGAGGAAGGGAAGTCCGGTTGCTCTCCGCGCACCGAAACCTCTCCCAAAAGGCTTCCAACGCCCGGATCTCTCTTGGCCCTCGAAATGGCCCAAAACAGAGGAGAAAAGAGGGGGGAGAAGAGGTAAAACTCGCCAGAATCCGAATTTGAAAGCACCGGGGTGTAGGTACCCGATCTACACTTCCTATGCTTTAGGTTTTTGGGTTTGAGGGCTCTAAGGGCTTCAAATGGGAGAAAAAGAGAGAGAGGAGAGAGGGAAAGCTTTGGTAGGGATGATGAATAGTGCCCATGAAATATTAGATTTCATTTATATAGACAAATCACTTAAAATACCCGGATACGCCGCGGAACTGCAAAATTTCAAAAACATTACCGGAAATCGATGAAATTTTCGTGAGAGGCCTAAAATGGTATCAGGACACCAAATATGCAGTTAGATTTCCAATCGGAGTCCTCTAACTCAGGACGATAGCTAACAGTCCAAAAATTAGCGGTTCCGATCGAAAACCGAAAAAAACAAAAAACTGCCAGAACGCTCCAACGGTTACCAGCAGGTTAAAAGTGACACATATATAACATAGTGTTTTTCCATTGGGTTCGCTTTGCGAACATGGAATGTTTACTCCCAATGTCGTCTGTGTTGAAGAGGCCTGGGTTGTAGCTGTCTTGAGAGATGACTCCCATCCGTAGGTACCACCGATGCGTTCGGGAGCGTACTGATCGTGGGAGTGTACCAGGTAAAGGCTATCCGGGAGAGGGCTAACGAATGATATTGCGAGCGTGGAATCGTTCTCCCCTTCGTTGGATCCGATGTAGGAACTCCCCGGCGTTGGAAAAACTGTCCTGACAGAGGGCTCCCATCCGTAGATACCACCGATGTGTTCGGAAGAGTACTGATCGTGGGAGTATACCAGGTAGAGGCTACGTGGGGAAAGGGCTACCGGTGGACCAAGGGTGTAGAGCAGTCTAAGTCTCTTCCAAAAGTCCCAAGAGTCTCCCTCCAGGAGTGAGGGTGAGGATGAGGTGAAGACATGTCGCCTCGTGACCCATTCGTTGTTCGTCCGTTCCCATAGTTGTTGGGTCCGGTCTCGTATCGATGTTCAAAGACATCGTTGGGCAGTTATCTCGATGTAGATGATCCAGTAGTGTTGTGTAGACTAGTAATCCCGGGTCTCCTCGACCAACGGTATGGTCTCTCCCCAAAAGTCCCAAGAGTCTCCCTCCGGGAGTGAGGGTGAGGGTGAGGGTGAGGTTGGTCGCGCCGCCGCGTGACCCAGTTATCCATGGGTTTCCACCCATGTTTACCTTGAAAGGGAATTGTTTATGTATTGAACTGTTGTATGGTGATTGGTTTCCAGCCACTCACTGAGCTTGTAGCCCACCCCTCACATACTGTTTCTTTTCAGGGGCAGTGTTGGACGTGGAGCTGGAGCTTTCCTATGGCGTGGTCTTATGGGCGTAGAGCGTTCTTCCGGCGGGTGGCGAGTGCGAGGCTGTCAGCAGTCCTAGAGTCATTGTATGTATTGTAAATCATGCATGTGGCACAGGTTGTATTTTCTTTGGTCTAGACTTGGCTCTCACAGGACAGTGATTGTGTATTCGAGTCTGTAATAATGTTTTTGGTTTACAGACATTGTTTATATATTATGCTTCCGCTTTTCAGTCAGTTATCATTATCCTTGCTTTGCCACCTTGTGTGTTGTTGTTGAGTCTTTATTGACTTTAGGTATTGATAGCTGATATCTTATTATTGCCACGTCTCGGGGACGGCCGCCGTGGGGCGTGACATGTCTTAGGTTGTGTAGAGACATGTGTTTGGGGGTGGAGGGGTCAGTCTCGGAGAGAATTCTCTGGATGGTTTCATCCAATGTTTCTCCCTTGGGAGAGCTGTTTAGTGGTCCCGGGTTGGAGGTAGCCTTGTAAGGGCTTGCGGTAGAAACGGTTGGGAATATTGGATTCGCGGGAGAAGGTGGGGCAAAGGAAAATGGGCTTGGACTCGGATTTTTCAAGAAGCCGGGTGTAGGTAGTGTATTAGGGGTGGGGCAAGCCTTGGGGTCTTAACAGGAGTTTCCTGCTTCAAGGTCTTGGCCTGGTGATAGTCGGTGAGGTCATTGAACATGTCCTCGACCAACTGGTATCCTAGGGTAGCCATCCTCTCCTCTAGGTGGCTGAGGAATTGGGCGGTTTGGTCTCCCTGGTTGTCTTTCTCCTCTACTATTTTCTCATGAGTATAGGCCTCCATTGTGTGAATATGGAAAGGCCTAGGTGTGAATGAATGTAGACTTAAAGCAGTAAATAAAGCGGTAAAGGGGTGCGTAGCTGTGTGCGACTTAAAGCAGTAAAGGGGTGGACAGCTGTGTACGGCTTGAAGCAGTAAAGGAGTGTGCAGCTGTGTGCGGCTTAAAGCAGTAAAGGGTGTGCGCAGCTGTGTGCGTCTTAAAACAGTAAAGGGGTGTTGTGATGCAAAGTAGAGGAGGGTCAGACTTGAGGGGTGGGAAATCTCAAATTTCCCAGAGAGATGATTGCATTCTAGTTAGGTTATTGGAAGGAAGCAGAAGAGGATTACCTTTTGTTGTCTTTCACGAGGGAGGTCCCACCGTGATCGCCAAGCTGTCGGTATCGGATTTCGGGAAAGAAAAAAAAAAAAGAAAGGGGGGATGAAAGGGGCGTCTCTCTTCCATCATCCTTCCTCGGTCCTCCGGTAGGTTTCTGTGCGTGTGTGGGGGTTCTTCGGAGGCTCGTGTCACGCCCCAGGGCGGCCGTCCCCGAGACGTGGCAATATATAAAGTATCAGCTATCAAGTACAAGAGGTCCCAGCACCTACCCGAGCCCCTGGGCAGCCACATGCGCGGCCCCGCACACGCACGCACGTGCCCCCGAGCCAGCTGGAGCCCTGCTACGGCCCAGCCGCGTGCCCAGACTCGCTGCCCCACGTGCACGGCCCGCGTGCACCGCCCGCCTGCCAACACCCCACGCGCCCGCGCGTACACGCACGCACCCAACTGCACCCCCCCGCGCTACCCTGCGCGCTCACGCGCGCGGGCCCCCAGCCACCCAACACCCCTCCCCACCCCCCCCCCCCCCCCCCCACACACCCTAACTCAATCATCTAGCATGCATGACCCCCTTACAGCCCCTAACACATGAAAAACCAAAGAAAAGAAGGGGGAGGGCTCACAAGGGAGGGGGAATGAAATGGGGAGATTTGGGGGACCCTTGATGCACCCGCGACCACCTCAACCACCACCACCACTACCACCACCTCCACAGCCTCTCCCCAGCCTTCTTTGGCTGAAAAAAGGGGGGGGGGAAGACATGAGAGGGAGCTTGAGAGAAGAGAAACTACGACAACAACAACACTTACACACAAGCACTCCTTCTTGCACTTCCCTCACCTTCTCCTTTTTTTGCTTCTTCCTCCTCCACACAGAAAGAGGGGAAAAAGAGACCAAGAGAGGGAGAGAAAGAGTGATCCACGAAATGGGAGAGAGGGAAAGAGAGAGAGAGAGAGGGCAAAAATGTCATTTTCATGCCCAAATAGTGTTTAGGGGTTACCATAAGGGGGTGGTGAGGTTAGGGTTAGGCTCACCCTCACTCAACCACTTATTTTTGCTTTATTGGGAAGCGTGCGGAGAAGCACCACACACTCGAAAATATCTCACCCACCAAAACCCAGTAACGGCCAAACCCAGAAGCGATTCGGAACTGTTTATTTTTCAAAATGTTACCGAAATTCGATGAAATTTTTATGGGTAGTACAAAACGGTACCAAGACCCATAATATGCAGTTAGATTTTCAATCAGATCACTCAAACTCTCGCCGATAGTTAAAAGCCAAAATTTTAGTCACTCCGATCAAAAAAATATAAGGCCCCGAATGACACAGGCATAACATTCTCCCCCCTTAGGAAATTTAGTCCTCGAAATTTAAGGAAACCTAAAGGGAAGACCGAATATAGCAAGTATCACGTATAGACATTTTGCTCCCGGGTGGTCTATGCACCAGACTGGCGCTACCAACACACTGTAATCAAAGAAACAGTCTTAGCGTGGAGCCTCTTCTCACGTTGGCCCATGATCTCGATCCACTAGTCCACGAATGACAAATCCTGCTTGAGGGTGAGGCAGTCGCACGGAATGACATGAGCAGGATCATGGACATAATGCGTCAGCTTCGAGACAAGGACGACATCGAGGATGAGCCAGCTGTGGGGGAAAGACTACATGACAAACCACCTCCCAATCCACTCAAGGACAAGAACCGGTCCGATGAAGGGCCGACTCAGCTTGCCCTGAATGTTGAAACAGAGGATGCCCTTAAAATGGGACACCTTCAAGAAAACATGGTCGCCAAACCCAAAGGTAAGCTCCTAGTGAAGATGACCTGTGTAGCCCTTCTGTACGTTCTGGGAGGTGCAGATGCACATACGAACCAACCTGGCCACCGCAAAGTCAAATAAATAACTTATAGCCCCTCCAACTGGTGCTCTTCAACCGTCCCAACACGAGGGAGGTATAAAACTGCGCTCGTAGAGTTCCTTTTACAGTACCATCAGTATGCTCGAATGGGAGTTGTCTTGCAGGCATACCTCAACAAATGGGTGGTGCCTCACCCAACTACCCTTACCATTGAGCACGCTGGCACTTAGCATGTCCTCCAGGGTCAGAATCGTCCTCATTGCTAGGCCATCTGTCGGCGGTGAAACGCTGTACTTAAATGGAGGCTCACGCCAAAGCCCGCGGAAGGCTACGCCAGCACCCCGAAGTAACCCTCGCGTCTCAACCCAAAATAGCGCCGACCGGAGTGCCATGTAGACGAACAATCGCGAAGGCGAATACCCGCGTCAAGGTGTCTAGAGACTCAGTCAGTCAGATAGGAAGGGAAAAACAGACTTAGTCAGTCGGTCAATGATCACCTAGACAGCGTCGTGACCCGAACGTGACTTTAGCGAGTCTGAAACAATCCATGATAACCCACTCCCACGTCCACTGAGGAATCTCGATGGACTGACGCTTCCCAACGCAATGATGATTCTCGAATTTTGTCTGAGGGCATGCCAACCAAGGGGCAACAAAGTTACTCATATCGCCTTTACCTTGACAACCTCAACGAAGACTTCCTGAGAGTAGTCCACGGAGGTCCAATAAAACCTTTGAGATCCTCGAAGGCATCCGGCGCATTCGTCAACCTCGACGGCATTACCTAAAACTCACAGTGCCCGAAACAGTCACGAAAGGCCATCTACGGGATGCTCGACTCTGGAATCTCCAATTAGGGGTACCCTGCGCGAAGATCGATCTAAGAGAAGACACTGGCTCCCAGAGCTGGTCAGACAGATCATCAATTCGCGGCAAGGGGTACTTGATCTTCAACCTCTACGGGGAGATCAAAACAATTCCTCGGACGATTAAGTCCAGATTCTGCTCCTCGAGCATGGCTGGCGCTCATGATGACACTTACATGCTGGGTAAGCCGCTCAACCGCACTTAATCCACAAGACACGCAATAAGAGGTCATCGAACCTCGACAATGCCTATGCGACGTCATCTATCTGATAGGGCGGTTGAGTCCCATCACGAACGCTAGCATCACGTCTCCCCATTTGCGACCAATGTGGGGGCAAAACGCGACAGTATCCACAACTGTGCTCCACATGCCACCACCGACAGGTCGCCCTACTACAACCATTGGAACTCCAGCATTGTGCACTCAATGGGTAGATTCATCACGGGGAGTCCATGTGTTATATATGTGTCACTTTTTAGCCTTTTGGTCACCTTTGGGACATTTCTGGTAGTTTTCCAATTTTTCTTTTTTCGATCGGAACCGCTAAAATTTTGGACTTTTAGCTATCTGCATGAGCTCGAGAACTCCGATTGAAAATCTAACTGCACATTATGAGTCCTGGTGCCATTTCGAGCCACTCACAAAAATTTCATCGAATTCCGGTAACGTTTTAGAAAATTTGGCAGTTCCGAATCGTATCCGGGTTTTGATCGATTTTGGAATGTCAAAGGGTGACTTGACCAAGTCAAGAAGACTTGGACCAAGTCAAAGTTGACCATTGACTTGGTCAAGGCTTTTTTTTTTTGTGTGGTTGGGTTGACTCAAAGTCAAGCCCCACCAACCCTTTTTTTCTCATAAATGTGTGTGTGTGTGTGAGTGTAGTGTGTGTGTGTGTGGAGAACTAGTGGTGGGCGTCCCCTTCAATCCCCATCTCCCTCTCCCTCTCACTCTCTCCTTCACTCCCTCTTCCTTGTTTGTTCTAAATAGAGGTAAAAGAAGAAGAAGAAGAAAGACCTAGAAAGGAAAAGAGAAGGTATGTGTGTGTGCAATCCTTGTGTGTTGTTTGTTCTTGTTTCCCTTCTCTCTAACTCCTCTCATGCCTCTTCCCCACCCCTGTTTTCAGCCATTTAAGGGCTTGAAGAGTGGCTGAGAAGGTGGTGGTGTTGGTGGTGGCGGTTGTGGTGGTTTGGTGCGCAAAGGGCACCCGAGTTTTCCCCTTTTCTTTCCCCTCTTTTTTGGTAAGTTCTCCTCCTCCCTTAGCTTTGTGTTAGATGATTGTTAGGGCTTTTAAGTGTTCAAGCATGCCTTGCATAGGTGGTAGGGGGAGTGGGAGGGCTGAGGAGGGGGTGGGAGGGGTTCGGGCGCGCGCGCGGGGCCATCCGCGCGCGTGCGCGCGCGTCTGCGCGCGCAGAGGGGCGCTGGCGCGCGCAATCGGGCGCGCTGGCCGGTGCGCGCGCGTACCTGCAGGTGCGCAGGCGTGCGCGCGGGGTTCTGCACGGGCGCACAGTGCGTGTGAGGGAGCGCGGGCTGGACGCGCGGTGCGTGCGCGCACGGCAGCGCGTCTGGGCGCGCGGCTGTGCGCCAAGGGTGGGTTATTATAGGAGGTTTGTGGAGGGTTTCTCCAAGATAGCCGTTCCTCTTACCCGCCTCACTCGGAAGGACGTTCGGTTCGAGTGGTCCCCTTCTTGTGAGGAGAGCTTCCAGGAGCTGAAGCGAAGGCTCACCTCAGCGCCAGTTCTTACCCTTCCATCTGGGAGTGGTGGGTTCGCAGTTTACACAGATGCATCGCAGTTGGGTGTGGGTTGCGTCCTGATGCAGCACGGTAAGGTGGTGGCTTACGCGTCTCGTCAGTTGAAGCCCCATGAGCAGAATTACCCCACCCATGACCTTGAGTTGGCTGCGATCATCTTTGCGCTGAAGATGTGGAGGCATTACCTCTATGGAGAGGAGTTCGAGCTCTTTACTGATCATAAGAGCTTGACATATCTGCAGTCTCAGCCGGAGCTCAACATGCGTCAGAGGCGTTGGGTTGAGTTCCTGACAGACTACGATTGTGACATCGCTTACCATCCGGGTAAGGCGAATGTCGTGGCAGATGCGCTCAGTAGGCAGCCCTTGGGCATGGCCGCCCACATGGCTGTCCGTCGTTGGAGGCTTCTGGAGGAGGCCGCTTGCTGGATCAGTGTTCGAGAGACTCCTGCGGGTGGCTTTTTGGCCAGGCTGGTGGTGCAGCCGGTTCTTCTCGACGAGATCCGCACGGCTCAGGCTCAGGATCCGCATTTTATAGTCCTCTCTGAAGGCGTCGCCCGGGGCGAGCGTCAGGACTACCAGATTCGCGCGGACGGGATCCTGCGATTCAGAGGCCGAGTGTGCATCCCCGACGACGCAGAGCTGAGGCGGAAGATTCTGGACGAGGCCCATCGCTCGAGGTACACAGTGCACCCTGGTGGCACGAAGATGTACAGGGGCCTTCGTCGCGGCTACTGGTGGCGCGGGATGAAGACGGATATCGCCCGTTTCGTTGCCCGTTGCCTAGTATGCCAGCAGGTGAAGTCGGAGCATCAGCGCCCTGCGGGGAAGCTGCAGTCCATTGAGATCCCTCAGTGGAAGTGGGAGCAGATCACCATGGACTTCGTCTCGGGTTTGCCGAGGTCACGTTCGGGTCGCGATGCCATCTGGGTGATCGTCGACCGGCTGACGAAGTCTGCTCATTTCCTCCCCATCCGACTCACCGATTCTCTGGACACCCTGGCGCAGTTATTTGTCTCCGAGATTGTCCGTCTCCATGGCACTCCAGTCAGCATCATTTCTGATCGAGACGCGCGTTTTACTTCGAGGTTCTGGCGTAGCCTCCAGCACGCCCTTGGTACGAACCTCCATTTCAGTACAGCGTTTCATCCGCAGACGGACGGCCAGTCGGAGAGGACGATCCAGACTCTTGAGGACATGCTGCGGGCCTGTGTACTCGATTTTGGGGGCAGTTGGGAGAGGCACCTTCCGTTGGTGGAGTTTGCCTACAACAACAGCTACCACTCGAGCATCCGGAGTCGAGGCACTTTATGGCCGCAGCTGCAGGTCCCCCCTGTGTTGGGATGAGGTCGGAGAGCGCCAGTTAGAGGGACCAGAGATCGTTCACCAGACCTCCGAGATGGTGAAGACGATTCGCGAGCGTATCCGAGTCGCTCAGAGTCGTCAGAAGTGCTACGCCGACCGCCGTCGCCGTGAGCTCGCCTTCGAGGTCGGTGACCATGTGTTCTTGAAGGTGTCCCCGATGAAGGGCATCTTCCGATTCGGTGTGCGGGGCAAGCGTTTCATTGGGCCGTTCCTCATCCTCGAGCGAGTTGGGGAGGTGGCCTATCGCATAGCTCTGCCCCCACAGTTGGCTCAGGCCCATGACGTCTTCCATGTCTCGCAGCTGAGGCGATACGTCCACGATCCTGCTCACATCATCCCGTTCGAGCCGCTCGTCTTCGAGCCGGACTTGTCTTTCGTGGAGCAGCCGATTGAGATCCTGGACCGCCGCGAGAAGAGGCTCCGCACCAAGACCGTCCAGCTGGTCAAGGTGCGATGGCAGCACCGTTCCGGTGCCGAGGCCACCTGGGAGCTCGAGGACGCCATGCGTGACGCGTATCCGCATCTTTTCCCTTCTTAGATGTTCTTGTATTTATTTTGAGGACAAAATTTCCTAAGGGGGGGAGAATGTTATATATGTGTCACTTTTTGGCTTGCTGGTAACCATTGGAGCATTTTGGCAGTTTTTGAGTTTTTTCGTTTTTCGATCGGAACCGCAAAATTTTGGACTGTTAGCTATCGTCCTGTGTTAGAGGACTCCGATTGAAAATCTAACTGCATATTATGTGTCCTGGTGCCATTCTAAGCCACTCATGAAAATTTCATCGAATTCCGGTAACGTTTCTGAAATTTCACAGTTCCGGGGCGTATCCGGGTATTTTAAGTGACTTGCTATATAAATGAAATCTAATATTTGATTGGCACTATTCATCATCCCTTCCAAAAGCTTTTTCTCTCTCCCCTCTCTCCTTTTCTTCCATTTGAGCCCCTTAGAGCCCTCAAACCCAAAAACCTAAAGCATAGAAAGTGTAGATCGGGTCCCGATCTACACCCCGGTGCTTTCAAATCCGAATTCCGGCCAACCTAGCCCTCCCATCCGCCCTCTCTTCTCCTCAGATCCGAGCCAAATCGGAGGTGGGAGTAGGTCTCGGTGGTAGAGACCGTTGGGGGAGCGTTTCGGTGCGCGGAGAGCAACCGGACACCTCTTCCTCCCCCTTGGTAAGCTCTTTTTCCTCTTCTTTTTGGCTTAGATGTATGTTAGGAAGGGGGTTTTGTGTTTGGGTGGTGGTCGGCGGCTGTGGGAGGCTGTCGGAGGTGGTTGGGGGCGGTCGGAGGCCGTCGGAGGCCGGTGGATTGGTGGTGGAGGTGCTCGGGCATGGAGGTTGCTGTCTCGGGCAGGGCAGCAGCACAGGCAGCAGCACAGGCAGCACAGGCGCAGCAGGCAGAGCCGCTGGCAGGGCGTGCGCGTGCGTGCGCTCGGGGGGAGCTGGTGGCCAGCAGTGCGCGGGTGTGCTGGGCGTGCGGGCACTGGGCGTGCTGTGCGTCGGTGTGCTGGGCATGCGGGCGCTGGGCGTGCTGTGCGCGGGTGTGCTGGGGGTGCTGGTCGAGTGGGCGTGCGTGCAGGGCGTCGTGCAGGGTGCGCGCGGAGCGCTGCGCAGGGGCGCAGGCACGCTGTGCGCGCGCGCGGGAGTTGGTGGAGTGCTGGGAGAGTCGGCGGTGCGCGCGGGGTGCGCGCGGAGCGAGACGAGTGCAGCGGAGGTGCGCGCGGGGTGCGCGCGGGGCGTGTCGCAGGGCGCGAGGCGTGCGGGGTGCGCGGGCTGCTGCGCTGGGGCGCAGTAGGCGCGCGGTGCACCCGGGAGGCTGGGCGGCGTGTCCAGGAGGCGGGCAGGGGCCCGGCGGTGCATCGGGGTGCGCGGGCTAAGGCGCGGCGGTGCATCCGGGGCTCGGGTGACCGTGCGGGTGGTTGCCGGGGGTGCGGGAGTGAGTCGGGGTGCTCGGGCTAGCGTGCGTACGGGGCGTATGCACGTTTGCCCGAGTGTTGGCTATTTATTTGTGTATTTTGTGTATTTTGGGGTATTTGTGGATTATACTCACCCAGTTGATATCCTGTCTTGCAGATCTCGACGGACGGTCGTGCGTCGACCCGACTTCCGGTGAGTGGGACAACCCAACCCAGTTTGGGAGGCGCTACATGCACTTGGGCGTGTACCGTCCTCCCCTGGGGCACATAGTTAGTATTAACTGTTGTATTGTAATACATGTAAGCATGATGTGTGTGTAGAATGCATGCCACCCTAGACTTGTATGTTAGGGACTTGCACCCTTAGGATTTGTGCATGAGCCGTGCATCCTGTCACCTCGTTATCATGCTAGGAAAGCCCTGACCTATGCATGCGTTCTATTAGTTTGATTTATTTACTTAAATGCAAACTTGTGATATTGTTAGCATGCTTTGGGGAATATAAGGGGGCCTTGCGAGGTTAACATTGAGACCCGGGTTAGGGTACTCCGTGTTCCTTGTTTGGTTGGCGGGATGTCCTACATCGGGACCTCAGGTTGCCCTCCCAAGGTCTCTTTTCCTCATTATTGTCTTATATATTTCCCGCATCTTGGTTATGCGCGATGGAGGAATTCTGAAAGAGTTCAAGACATTAGAGTTGTAGAGATGTGCTGTCAGCGGATCCGAGTGGATCATATGCGATGGATAGGCTGTTCTGTTCCCTTCGTTGGATCCGTGTAGAGACTACCTCAGCGTTAGAAAGGTTGTCCCGTGCAGGGGCTCCCATCAGTAGGCGCCTCCTGATTTGGTAGAAGGACTGTGTTGAATGTGGGAGTGGCCAAACGACCTATGGAGTGGGGAGAGACTATCGGTGGACCAAGGGTGACCAACAGCCTAGTCAGTCCCAAGAGCCTATGTCACCTATTGAGGGGTGAGGGTGAGGGTGTGGTGGTTCGGCGATGTAGCGACCCACTGGACTTGTATTGATTATGCCACTTTGAAGCTTTTGCTATAAATTGTGGTTAATATAAACTGTATGCACGGGTTGTGCTATTCACTGAGCGTGTGGCTCACCCCTCGCATAAAATCTTTTTCAGTGATCACCGAGGAGGACTTGAAGGAGGAGCTTCCAGAGCGACTACACCAGTAGCGGAGTAGCGCCACGTCCCTCGAGTTTTGAGGCCATCAGCATCCTTCTCTTTGTTGTATGTATATATATTTCTGTGCTTGGACACCTAGTTTGGATTATGTATGGATTGTATTTGTGTGTATATGGACATGTTGGCTCTCACAGGACATATGATTATGTATTGAGTCTGTAGTATGTTTTGATTACAGATTCAGTCTTTTAGCTTCCGCATTTGGTGTATATATCATGTCAGCCCTGCTTTTATCTCCCCGCATCTTAGTTATGCGCCCTGGAGGAATTCTGAAGAATTTATGACATTTATAAGTTGAGATCGGTGTTGGCGGATCCGAGTGGATCGTATGCGTGTGGATAGGCTGTTTCTTTTCCCTTCGTTGGATCCGTATAGAGACTGCCCCAGCATTAGACAGGCCTTCCTGACAGAGGGCTCCCATCAGTAGGCACCTCCTGATTGTGGTTCGGACTGTGCTGAATTGTGGGAGTGGACCAGGCGGCCTACGGAGTGGAGGAGAGACTATCGGTGGACCAAGGGTGATTAACAGCCTAGTCAGTCCCAATATCCTATGTCACCTATTGGAGGGTGAGGGTGTGGTGGGTCGGCGATGTAGCGACCCACTGGATTGTGTAGTTCCTGCCACTTTGAGGCTTTGAAATATTAATTGTGGTTAATATGAATTGTGATGCATGGGTTGTGCTATTCACTGAGCGTGTGGCTCACCCCTCGCATAATTTTTCTCCAGTTATCACTGAGTCGGATCTGAAGGAGGAGCTCCCCGAGAGACTTCATCAGTAGCGGAGCAGCGCCACGTCCCGCGAGTGTTAGAGGCCATCAGCATCCCTTTTTGATTGTATGTATTATATTTCCGTGCTTGGGCACCGTTTGTATATTATTTGGATGTATGTGTGTATATTGGCTCTCACAGGACAGTTGATTGTGTATCGAGTCTGTAATGTGTTTGATTTACAGATTCAGTCTTTTAGCTTCCGCTATTTGTGTATATATCATGTCAGCCTCTTTGTTGTCTGTGTTATCATTTTAGCTGTTGTTTAGAGTATGTTATTGACCTCCTGTATAGACTGTTGATATCATGTATACACTTGCCGCGTCCCGGGGACGGCCGCCCTGGGGCGTGACAAAAGTTGGTATCAGAGCCTGGTCCTGTCAGAGCCAATTGTCTTCTTTTCGTAGAGATGAGTCCTAGGATTTCTATATGAGTATTCTGATCCTAGTGTCTGGTTTTCTTAGGTTGCTGATATGCCTCCTCGCAGGACGGCGCGGACGTGGTCCCTCTCGACCTTTGGAGGTTTTCGGACCTACCAGAGGCGAGGATGCTACTGGAGAGTCCTCGGCTGTGAGGCCAGGATCGGCGCAGGAGCCTCCTGCATGGGAGCGCGCGTTCGCGCGGATAGCGGATTTGGTGGAGACTCAGACCAGGGCACTGGAGGCCCGGGCTAGAGTATTGGTTGAGCAGGCGCGAGAGATTCAGGAGCTGCGGGCAGGCCAAGGGGCAGTTCCGCAGGTCCTCTTGGTGGCAGATCCGCCAGTGGTACCCGACGTACCCCCAGTCCCCGTGGTGGTTCCGGCGGTGAGAGTTCAGGATCCCCAGGAGAGGGAGGTGGGGCTAGAGGCTGCAGCGCGAGTGCATCAGAGTGGCCTCGCTGCCTTTCTGAAGCTCCACCCTCCCGAGTTCCATAGCCAGACGGCGGATCCCCTTGCCCCAGAGCGTTGGTTGATGGAGGTGGATACGATCTTCTCGACCATGCATTGCACCGACCGCCAGCGAGTCTCCCTGGCCACCTTCATGCTGAAGGGTAGCGCTGCCGACTGGTGGGCTACCCGATCGGTGGACATCCCCGAGGGAGTGGAGTAGCTTTTATGGGCGGGATTCCGGAGGTATTTCCTGGAGGAGTACTTCCCATTCTCGACGCGCCAGATCGTGATGCAGGAGTTTGAGCAGCTGACGCAGGGCTCTATGTCTGTCGCTGACTACTCCACGCGCTTCACGAGGCTTTCCAGATTCGCCCCAGCCTTGGTGATGGATGAGGAGACACGGTGCCGTCGTTTTGAGCTTGGTCTCAGTAGCGCCATTCGGGTGCATGTCACCTCCCAGGCTTTCACGAGGTACTCGGACTTGGTGTCTCGGGCGAAGACAGTCGAGCGAGACCTCGGGATCCTCGTGAGGGTTGCGACCCCTTCTGCAGACCAGAGACCTCCCAGGAGCCAGGACCAGGGACAGCGCAAGAAGAAGAGGCCCCGCTTTGATCAGTTAGCGGCTGCCTCTCCTCCAGCAGATGTGGTGCCAGCGCGAGGTCCAGCACCCATTGCGGCAGTGCCAGTCCAGGCCAGGCGACCGGAGACGCGGCGCTGTTACCACTGTCAGCGCATCGGGCATATCTTGTATAATTGCCCTGATGCTGGCCGACCCCGCGTGCTGCCTCCGCAGCAGCAGCAGTTGCAGCAGCAGCCGTACCAGCAGTAGCAGCCTCAGCGCCAGGCAGCAGCAGCCTCAGCGCCAGCCGCAGCAGCAGCCTCAGCGTCAGCAGCAGCAGCCACAGGGTGGCCGAGCTGACCAGAGGAGGCAGCCAGCGCAGCCGGCGAGGCGTGCCCCTGCTCCTCAGCCGCAAGTTGTTCAGGGCCGAGTGGCAGCGCTTTCAGCAGAGGAGGCTCAGGCATCAGGCAGCGTGGTCCGAGGTATTGTTCAGATCTCCCAGCTCCCTGCATATGTGTTATTCGATTCCGGAGCCACACACTCATTCGTGTCTCCCGCTTTTGCGAGACGGACGGGCGTGGCGTCCGCCCCTCTAGATGCTATCCTGGAGATATCATTGCCCGTAGGAGACCGTATTCTCCTCCGTTCTGTGTACCGAGGGTGTACGGTGGTGGTTGCGGAGCATGAGTTTCCGGTGGAGTTGGTGGAGCTCGCTATGACGGACTTTGATGCCATCCTGGGAATGGATTGGCTTGCAGCTAGTCACGCCAGCATCGACTGTTTTGCCAAGTCGGTGTCTTTCCACCTTCCGGGTCGGAGGTCTTTCCAGTTCGTGGGCGATCGTGACGTAGCCCCTTTGGGGTTCGTGTCGTCCATCCAGGCGTGGAGACTCCTTCAGGGAGGATGCGAGGGCTTTCTGGCGTACATTGCTCAGGAGGACGCACCGCTGTAGGCAGATATCAGTCAGACTCCGGTCGTGGCAGAGTATCCCGAGGTTTTCCCCGATGATCTTCCGGGATTACCGCCGGATCGCGCGATCGAGTTTGAGATCAATCTAATTTCGGGGACCGAGCCGATTTCGAGAGCTCCGTACCGGATGGCCCCTGCAGAGCTGAAGGTGCTCAAGGAGCAGTTGGAGGAGTTGCTGGAGAAGGGCTTCGCACGTCCGAGTGTTTCTCCGTGGGGAGCCCCTGTTCTGTTCGTCCGGAAGAAGGACGGTTCGCTGCGGCTTTGTATCGATTACAGGCAGCTGAACAAGCGGACAGTGAAGAACAAGTACCCCTTGCCGCGGATCGACGATCTGTTTGACCAGCTCCAGGGAGCGCGAGTCTTTTCTAAGATCGATCTCCGCTCGGGCTACTATCAGCTGAAGATCCGGGAGTCAGACATTCCGAAGACGGCCTTTCGCACCCGTTATGGGCACTACGAGTTCAGAGTACTGCCGTTTGGGTTGACGAATGCGCCGGCCTTCATGGATCTGATGAACCAGGTGTTTCGGCCCTTCCTCGACTCCTTTGTGGTAGTATTCATCGATGACATATTGGTGTACTCGAGGAGTCTTGAGGAGCACGCTCACCATCTTCGCACTGTCTTGGAGACTTTGGCCAGACATCAGTTGTTCGCCAAGTTCAGCAAGTGCGAGTTTTGGTTGGAGCGTATGGCCTTTCTGGGCCATGTGATTTCCGGCGAGGGCATATCTGTGGACCCGGACAAGACGCTCGCCGTGTCGAATTGGCGTCGACCGTCGAACCCCACAGAGATTCGGAGCTTCCTGGGCTTGGCGGGTTATTACAGGAGGTTTGTCGAGGGTTTCTCGAAGATAGCTGTACCTCTTACCCGCCTCACTCGGAAGGATGTCCGGTTCGAGTGGTCCCCTGCTTGCGAGGAGAGCTTCCTAGAGTTGAAGCGAAGGCTCACCTCAGCGCCAGTTCTTACCCTTCCGTCTGGGAGTGGTGGGTTCGCAGTTTACTCCGATGCATCGCAGTTGGGTGTGGGTTGCGTCCTGATGCAGCACGGTAAGGTTGTGGCTTACGCGTCGCGTCAGTTGAAGCCCCATGAGCAGAATTACCCCACCCACGACCTTGAGTTGGCAGCGATCATCTTTGCGCTGAAGATGTGGAGGCATTACCTCTATGGCGAGGAGTTCGAGCTCTTTACTGATCATAAGAGCTTGACATATTGCAGTCCCAGCCGGAGCTCAACATGCGTCAGAGACGTTGGGTCGAGTTCCTGAAGGACTATGATTGTGACATCGCTTACCATCCGGGTAAGGCGAATGTCGTGGCAGATGCTCTCAGCAGGCAGCCCTTGGGCATGGCCGCCCACATGGCTGTACGTCGTTGGAGGCTTCTGGAGGAGGCCGCTTGCTGGATCAGCGTTCGAGAGACTCCTGCGGGTGGCTTTTTGGCCAGGCTAGTGGTGCAGCCAGTTCTTCTCGACGAGATCCGCACGGCTCAGGCTCAGGATCCACATTTTATAGTCCTCTCTGAAGGCGTCGCCCGGGGCGAGCGTCCAGACTACCAGATTCGCGAGGACGGGATCCTGCGGTTCAGAGGCCGAGTGTGCATTCCTGACGACGCAGAGCTGAAGCAGAAGATCTTGGACGAGGCCCATCGTTCGAGGTACACAGTGCACCCGGGTGGCACGAAGATGTACAGGGGCCTTCGTTGTGGCTACTGGTGGCGCGGGATGAAGACGGATATTGCCCGTTTCGTTGCCCGATGCTTAGTATGCCAGCAGGTGAAGTCGGAGCATCAGCGCCCTGCGGGGAAGCTGCAGTCCATTGAGATTCCTCAGTGGAAGTGGGAGCAGATCACCATGGACTTTGTCTCGGGTTTGCCGAGGTCACGTTCGGGTCGCGATGCCATCTGGGTGATCGTCGACCGGCTGACGAAGTCCGCTCATTTCCTCCCCATCCGACTCACCGATTCTCTGGACACCCTGGCGCAGTTATTTGTCTCTGAGATTGTTCGTCTCCATGGCACTCCCGTCAGCATCATTTCCGATCGAGACGCGCGTTTTACTTCGAGGTTCTGGCGTAGCCTCCAGCACGCCCTTGGTACGAACCTCCACTTCAGTACAGCGTTTCATCCGCAGACGGACGGCCAGTCGGAGAGGACGATCCAGACCCTAGAGGACATGCTGCGAGCCTGCGTTCTCGATTTTGGGGGCAGTTGGGAGAGGCACCTTCCGTTGGTGGAGTTTGCCTACAACAACAGCTACCACTCGAGTATCCGGATGGCTCCTTACGAGGCGCTCTATGGCCGCAGCTGCAGGTCCCCCTTGTGTTGGGACGAGGTCGGAGAGCGCCAGTTGGAGGGACCAGAGATCGTTCACCAGACCTCAGAGATGGTGAAGACCGTATCCGAGTCGCTCAGAGTCGTCAGAAGAGCTACGCCGACCGTCGTCGCCGTGAGCTCGCCTTCGAGGTTGGTGACCATGTCTTCCTGAAGGTGTCCCCGATGAAGGGCATCTTCCGTTTCGGTGTGCGGGGCAAGCTGAGTCCGCGTTTCATTGGGCCGTTCCTCATCCTCGAGCGAGTTGGGGAGGTGGCCTATCGCATAGCTCTGCCCCCACAGTTGGCTCAGGCCCATGACGTCTTCCATGTCTCGCAGCTGAGGCGTTATGTCCACGATCCTGCTCACGTCATCCCGTTCGAGCCGCTCGTCTTCGAGCCGGACTTGTCATTCGTGGAGCAGCCGATCGAGATCCTGGACCGCCGCGAGAAGAGGCTCCGCACCAAGACCGTCCAGCTGGTCAAGGTGCGATGGCAGCACCGTTCCGGTGCCGAGGCCACTTGGGAGCTCGAGGACGCCATGCGTGACGCGTATCCGCATCTTTTCCCTTCCTAGATGTTTTTGTATTTATTTTGAGGACAAAATTTCCTAAGGGGGGGAGAATGTTATATATGTGTCACTTTTAGCCTTCTGGTAACCATTGGGACATTTTGGCAGTTTTTCAGTTTTTTCGTTTTTCGATCGGAACCGCTAAAATTTTGGACTGTTAGCTATCATCCTGAGTTTGAGGACTCCGATTGAAAATCTAACTGCATATTATGTGTCCTGGTGCCATTTCAAGCCACTCACGAAAATTTCATCGAATTCCGGTAACGTTTCAGAATTTCACAGTTCTGAAGCGTATCCGGGTTTTGACCGAGCGAGAAGTCATTGGGAGACTTGACTTGGTCAAGGTGGGCCCATGACTTGGTCAATTGGTTTTGGATTTTAGTGTGGTTGGGTTGACTAGGGTCAAACCTCACCTAAGTGCATTTAAACCTCACTAATCCAAGCCTAAACCTAATTAGTTAAGTCTAAGTGTGTGAGTGTGTGAGGTGTGTGTGTGGGATGCTTTAAGTGGCGCCAAGCATAGTGTTCCCCCCTATTCATCATCTTCTCCACTCAATCTCTCTCTCCTCCTCTCTTTAAATCCCCCATATGATCTAGCTAGAGGGGTTAAAATCAAAAACCCTAAGAAGAGAAAGGATAGGTAAGAACCCGATCTACCTTCCTATGGTCTCGGATTCGAATTCCCTCATGTGTGACCCCTTCTCATGGTCTCTTTTCTCCTCTGATTTCAGCCCTCTTAGGCTGAGTTGAAGGCTTGGTGGTGGTGGCCTTGGTGGTGGTGTTTCGGTGCGCAAAGAGCACCCGATCTCCTTCCCTTCCCTTCCTCTCCTTTGGGTGAGTTTCCTTTCCTTCCATTTCTTGTCTAGATATGTTTAGGTGTGTTTTTGGGAGTGAAAGATGTGTTTGGTGGTTTGGGGGCTGTTGGAGGGCTGAGAGGGGTGGTAGAGCCGGCTCGGGCAGTGCGGGTTCCTCGGCGCAGGCAGGCGGGCAGGCACTGGCGCGGCCGCACTGGGCGCGTGCTGCCGCGCGCTGGGCGCGTGCTGTCGGGCGTGCGCGCGGGCGGCCCGTGCGGGTGCGCAGGGGGCGCAGTGCGCGCAGGGCGAGCGGGGAGTGCATGCGGGGCACTGCGCTGGGGCGCAGTGCGGGCGGGCGCGCGAGGCGCTGCGCTGGGTCGCAGTGCTCGCGGGTGCATCCGGGGATGGACGCGCGGTGCGCATGGGCGCGCGTGCGTGCGCTCGAGCGTGCGGTGTGTCTGGGCTCGCGGGCTGGGCGGCAGCGTGTCTGGGCATGGGGGCAGGGGGTTCGGCAGCGTGTCCATGCATGCGGGCAGGGGCTCGGCAGTGCGTCTGGGCGCGCGGGCTGGAACGCGGCTGTGCGCCCGGGGCGGGTGGCCGTGCGGACGGTTGCCCGGGGGTTCGGGTGAGTCGGGGTGCTCGGACTCGCGTGCGTACAGGCCGTATGTACGCTTGTCCGAGTGTTGGGTATTTTTTTGTGTATTTTTGTATGTATTTGTGTATTTTACTCACCGTGTTAAATACCTGTCTTGCAGATCTTGACGGACGGTCACGCGACGACCCGGGTATTGGTGAGTGGGACAATCCAACCCAGTAGGGAGGCGCTATATGCACTTGGGCGTATACCGTCCTCCCCTGGGGCACCATAGTTTAATATTAACTTGTATAATATGTAATCTATGCAAGCATGATTAGTATGTAGTATGCATGCCACCCTAGACCTTGTATGTTAGGGACTTGCACCCTTAGGATATGTGTAAGAGCCATGCATCCTGACTCCATGTTTTCATGCTAGGAAAGCCTCGACCTATGCATGTGTCCTATTAGTTTAATTTATTAAATTAAATGCGAACTTATGGTATTTTAGCATGCCTTAGGGAATATCATAAGGGGCCTTACGAGGTCAGCATTGAGACCCGGCTAGGGTACTCCGTGTTCCTTGTTTGGTTGTCGGGATATCCTATATCGGGACCTCATGGTGCCCTCCCAAGGTTTCTTTTCCCGATAATATTATAACCTCCTTATTATATTATGTGTCTCCCCGCATCTTAGTTATGCGCCCTGGAGGAATTCTGAAGAATTCATGACATTTATAAGTTGAGATCGGTGTTGGCGGATCCGAGTTGATCGTATGCGTGTGGATAGGCTGTTCTTTTCCCTTCGTTGGATCCGTATAGAGACTGACCCAGGTTAGACAGGCCTTCCTGACAGAGGGCTCCCATCAGTAGGCACCTCCTGATTTGGGTTCGGACTGTGCTGAATTGTGGGAGTGGACCAGGCGGCCTACGGAGTGGAGGAGAGACTATCGGTGGACCAAGGGTGATTAACAGCCTAGTCAGTCCCAATATCCTATGTCACCTATTGGAGGGTGAGGGTGAGGGTGTGGTGGGTCGGCGATGTAGCGACCCACTGGATTGTGTAGTTCCTGCCACTTTGAGGCTTTGAATAATTATTTGTGGTTAATATAAATTGTGATGCATGGGTTGTGCTATTCACTGAGCGTGTGGCTCTAGTTATCACTAAGTCAGATCTGAAGGAGGAGCTCCCCGAGGGATTTCATCAGTAGCGGAGCAGCGCCACGTCCCGCGAGTGTTAGAGGCCATCAGCATCCCTTTTTTTGATTGTATGTATTATATTTCCGTGCTTGGGCACCGTTTGTATATTATTTGGATGTATGTGTGTATATTGGCTCTCACAGGACAGTTGATTAGGTTGCGAGTCTGTAATGTGTTTTTGATTTACAGATCCAGTCTTTTAGCTTCCGCTATTTGTGTATATATCATGTCAGCCTCTTTGTTGTCTGTGTTGTCTTTTTAGCTGTTGTTTCGGGTATGTTATTGACCTCCTGTATAGATTGCTGATACATGTATACACTTGCCGCGTCCCGGGGACGGCCGCCCTGGGGCGTGACATAGATAATCCAGTAGTGTTGTGTGGACCAGTAATTCCGTGTCTCTTCGACAAACGGTGGTCTCTCCCCAAGTGTCCCAAGAGTCTCCCTACGGGAGTGAGGGTGAGGGTGAGGTTGGTCGCGCCACCGCGTGACCTTGTTATCCATTGGGTTTCTACCCATGTTCTTCCTTGAAAGGAAATCGCTTTAGTATTGAATTGTTGTAATAGTGTTTGGTTTCCAGCCACTCACTGAGCTTGTAGCTCACCCCTCGCATATTCTTTCTTTTCAGGGGCAGTGTTAGGCGTTGAGCTGGAGCTTCCCTGTGGCGTGGTCTTATGTGCGTGGAGCATTCTGTCCGACAGGTGGCGAGTGAGAGGCTGTCAGCAGTCCTAGAGTCATTTTATGTATTGTAAATCGTGCATGTGGCACAGGTTGTATTTTATTTGGACTAGACTTGGCTCTCACAAGACAGTGATTGTGTATTCAAGTCAGTAATAATGTTTTTGTTTTACAGACATTGTTGATATCTTATGCTTCCGTTTTTCAGTCAGTTGTCATTTATCTTTGCCTTGCCACCTTGTGTTGTTGTTGGAGTCTTTGTTGACCTCAGGTATTGATAGCTGATACTATATATATTGCCGCGTCTCGGGGACGGCCGCCCTGGGGTGTGACATTAAGAGCCCTTCCAAAACACGAGGAAAGGATATTAGACAAACTTATAAAAGATTTTATGGGAGGCGGTATCATAAATCAAATAGAACCCCTGGTCTGAAATCCAGAGAGTGGGTCTCCAAGAAGAAGCCCAATACATCAAATCCACCTATCTGCTTTAAATGTAAGCCTGAAGGATATCATGCCGACAAGTGTTTTAATAAAAAAACCAAAAAATAAAGAATTAGTACAAAACTTGGAAGAAGGACAAAATGATAATGTTACAGAAACTGAGAGTAGCAGTTGTGACTGTTGTGACCCTGAATCTTATGATTCATCCTCTGATGTGGATGGTTTAATGGTCCTTGCAACCCAAGACCAGTTTATCCTTGATACTATTGATTCAATTGAAAATCCTCTAGAAAAGAAAAGACAATTAGAAAAATACATTGATTTGGTAAAAACCCCTATCAATAAGAATCAAGAAAAGAAGAAGAAAAGTATCCCTGTAAGGAAATTATGCAGAAACTAGAAACTGAAAAATCCAAAAAGGTAACAATCGAAGAGCTAAGCAAAGACCAGACTAACATGGAAAGAGAAATTAGAGAAGGTGCTGAAACCTTGAATCAGTCTCAAACCTTGAAAATATTGTAGAAGGTGCTGAAAACGAGTAATCAATAGGAAAGGAACTTGAGGAAGAAGAATTTATTAGTTCTATTGAAAGATATACTAAACAAAAGTGGAATGTTGAATTTATTCTAAAATTAAAGATTTCTCTTTGAAATACAAGGCTTTTATTGACACAGGAGCTGATATGAACTGTATTAGAGAAGGATTGATCCCTACGAGATACTTTGAAAAAACAACCCATGGAACAACTACAACCAATTAGGAAAAACTAAAAATAAAATACGAAATACCAGAAATTCATGTTTGTAATAAAGGATCATGTTTAAAAACATCATTTCTTCTAGTTAAAGATCTAAGACAAGGTGTTATCTTAGGGACCCCCATCATAAATATGATAAAGCCCTTCTTGATTGACGCTGAAGGTATTCATGCTACCCGAAAGGGAAAAGAAATATTATATCAATTTATCTTGTCTAATTCAGCTTAAGCAGACTCTTGAATATAAAGAAAAATTCATAAATGAAATCTCTGATGAGATAAGACACAAAAGACTAATGAATAGATCAACAACCCTATCTTCCAAAAGAAGGTGTTAGATTTTTAGAAAACTCTGTTTTTGGCACAAGAAAAAATACATGGTAAGCTTATCATACATAAAATATTTCAATGAAAAGAAGATCTCCACAAAGGCCAGACAAATTTAAATGACTAATAGACTCCTAGAAATCTGCAAAACAGAATTATCCCAACTACTCATGAAAAACCAAATTTGAAAAAGTTTCTCACCCTTGAGCTGTGCAGCATTCTATGTAGAAGAGGGTGCAAAATTAGAAAGAGGAGTAGCAATGTTTGTCATAAATTACAAGCCATTAAATAAAGTACTCTAGTGGACTAGATATCCCATCCCCAATAAATAAGATCTTTTCAAAAGGGTCTATAACTCCAGAGTCTTTTTTGAATTTGACCTAAAGCCAAGATTCTGGGAAATTCAAATAAAAGAAGAACATAGATATAAGACTGCTTTTGCAGTGCCATTTGGGCATTATGAATGGAACGTCTTGCCTTTTGGATTAAAAAATGCGCCCTCAGAATTTTGAAACATAATGAACGAAATATTCAATCCATATGGATCCTTTTCTATTGTTTATATTAATGATATACAAATATTTTATTAAAATATAGATAAACATTGAAAACATCTAAATATCTTTCTTAGGGTAGTAAAACAAAATGGTAAAACAAAATGGTTTATTAGAGTCGGCCAAAAAAATAAAACTCTTCTAGACCACAATAAAAATTTTAGGATACCAAATCTCACAAAACATGATAGATTATGCAGGTAAGTTCCCAAATGATATAAAGGATAAGAAGTAGGTTCAAAAGATTTTAGGTTGTCCAAATTATGTTTCAGACTTTTATAAAGGCCTAGCTATAGATAAAAAAACTTTTGTCAAACGGACTAAAGAAAAATCCCAAACCCTGGACCATAGAATATACCCAAGCCAGTCCAAAGAATTAAAAGAAAAGTAAAACATTTACCATGTCTGAATATAGCGAGCCCTAATGCACCTAAAATCATAGAAACAAATGCCTCTGAAGTAGGGTATGGAGGGATACCAAAACAAATAATTGGTAATAAGGAGCAATTGGTAAGAACATGGAATGAAGCTCAGAGAAAATATTCCACGATCACAAAAGAGATTCTTGCCATAGTCAATTGCACAACCAAATTCCAAGTAGATATTTTAAACCAAAAATTCTTCCTTGAAATTGATAGTAGTTTGGCAAAATATGTGATAGAAAAGGACATAAAAAATTTAGCATCAAAATAGATTTTTGCTAGGTGGCAATCCTTATTTGCAATTTATGACTTCTTGATTATCTCTCACGTGAATTCTTGCAGGGAAATGGACTAAAAGAAGAAGGGAAAAATTCTTCCCCAGAGGATAATTGAGAGCCCAAGTCCATCGGTAAACTTAATAAAACAATAGGTTATGGGTGAAAGCATCATTGATAGTCAAAATTAGCATTCGTTACTCGTTGAGATATGTTCTAAATCTTCAGACCCATCAAGCAACTAAGAACTAAAAACATATGTTCCACCATTCTCCATAGAGAGACACGAAGTGGAAAAAGAGGTAACAGAACTTATTAAGACATACCTTCCCAAGGATGACCCTATCTGAAATGATAGGGAAAACCCTGATTATTTGAAAATATCCTTTTAGAGACAAATAGTCTCGAATTGTGCACCACTATAAGAACAGGAACACCATGAAAATTTCATACTCTAAATTATGTATCCAGAAGATATTATCCTTAAAAGATTGGGATAAGAACCTGAGTACCTCTAGAAGATTCAAAAAATCAGGAGTAAAACCCAGTTATTATAACTATTGGGATTATTAAAAAGCATGGACAAATGCACTATTAGTCCAAACTGTGCCTTAAGACATTCATGGTTTATCCACTTTGTAAGCCGAGCCAAAATTCCAACTTTGTTCTTTTAATGGTGGTAAGTATTTGGTGCCAATTAGTTAAATTTACCAGGTGACATCCAAGCTCATATAGAAAAAGAAGGTTTAAACCCACAAAATGACATTGATTTATTAAAATATCATAATCAAATTGGGATACCAAGGATCCTTCAATGGGAATTTCAGGTGGAAAAAAGATTTCCTCCTTTATTATCTTAGAAGGGATACAAAATATGACCCACAGAAAGTATTATCCGGTTATAAATTACCAGTATATGGAAAATCGAGAGCAGATAGTTATGAAAACATCAAAACATCCCTTATTGGGGAATACACTAAAAGATTTTCAAATTTAAGCCATGAAGCCATCGAATTAAAGGCATATGAACATATGTTTAAAATGTTCAAAGGTGAAAAGGAATCTATCCCGATAAAATGACAACAAGCTCTCAATGCAAGAGAGTGACCAATTCTCAAGGAACAAGAAATGAAGACCTAGGGATTGATGATATATTCACAGGTTTTCCAGAAGACGAGTTTGATCCAACTGATGGATCAACATTGTGGAGGTAAAAATCCTCACCGCGACATGTGTCACCTCAAGGGGTAATGCGTCACACCAGGACGAATGTGGGATTACCGTGTCAAGCCCCAGGGCGACCGTCCGCGAGACGTGGCAATAATGAAATATCAGCTATCAATACCTGAGGTCAATAAAGACTCCAACAACAACACACAAGGTGGCAAAGCAAGGATAATGATAACTGACTGAAAAGCGGAAGCATAATATATAAACAATGTCTGTAAACCAAAAACATTATTACAGACTCGAATACACAATCACTGTCCAGTGAGAGCCAAGTCTAGACCAAATAAAATACAACCTGTGCCACATGCACGATTTACAATACATAAAATGACTCTAGGACTGCTGACAGCCTCGCATTCGCCATCCGCCGGAAAAATGCTCCATGCCCATAAGACCACGCCACAGGAAAGCTCCAGCTCCATGCCCAACACTGCCCCTGAAAAGAAACAGTATGCGAGGGGTGAGCTACAAGCTCAGTGAGTGGCTGAAAACCAATCACCATACAACAGTTCAATGCTAACACCATTTCCTTTCAAGGAAAAACATGGGTAGAAACCCAATGGAAAACAAGGTCACGCGTCGGCGCGACCAACCTCACCCTCACCCACACTCCCGGAGGAATACTCCTTGGACTTTTGGGGAGTGACCATACCGTTGGTCGAAGAGACGTGGAATTACTGGTCCACACAACACTACTGAATCACCAACCTCACCCTCACTCCCGGAGGGAGACTCTTGGGTCTCTTGGGGAGAGACCATACCGTTGGTCGACGAGACCCGGAATTACTGGTCTACACAACACTACTAGATCATCTACATTGAGATAACTGCCCAACGATGTCTTTGAGCATCGATACGCAACCGGACCCAACAACTATGGGAACGGACGAACCACAAATGGGTCACGCGGCGACGTGTCTTAACCTCATCCTCGCCCTCACCCTTTACAGGTGACATAGGACTTTTGGAGAGATTAGACTCTTCTACACCCTTGGTCCACCGGTAGCCCTTTCCCCGAGTAGTCACTACCTGGTATACTCCCACGATCAGTATGCTTCCGAACGCCTCGGTGGTACCTACGGATGGGATCCCTCTGTCAGGATAACTTTTCCAACGCTGGGAAGTTCCTAGATCGGATCCAACGAAGGGGAGAACGATTCCACGCTCGCAATATCATTCGTTAGCCCTCTCCCGGGTAGCCTCTACCTGGTATACCCCCACAATCAGTACATCTTGCCGCATGCATCGATAGTACCTACAGGTGGGGGACCTCTGTCAGGACAGATACTACTTGGGCCGCTTCAACACGGACGACATTGGGAGGAAACACTCCATGTTCGCAAAGCGAACCCAATGGAATGACAACTACTCTCGATAATCATATATCGATGATAGCAAACACTATTGTACTCCCACACGGTTGCGTTGCTCGGACACAAGGGGGGGGTTGCCTCTGCTCTCACGCAGAAATAATTCCAAGGCATATCACCCAATAGGCGGTTCGTATATACGCCTAGCACGGGTAGGCCTAGCTTAATGCCCCAACTACCAGCTTAACAAAACCGATAAGATAATGAATTCTCCTAAATTCCAAACGAGTGCATCGCTCGGATACAAGAGGCGATTACATCGCTAGCGCTCTAACTAAAAAGGTACAACCCGACAGCGGGTCATACCCACGCCTATTTCAGATAGGCCTATCAGTTTTTAACATGCGCATATAAATATATCCAGGAGACTTATATCTAGCTATGTGCATGAACCATATGCACAATCATCTAATAATTGACCATAAGGGTGACCCCTAACATGGATTTACATCATAAACAACAATTCATACAACATGCATACATGGTATGCCCACTTAAACATGCATACGTGGCCATTAATCATATAAGCACACAAGGCATAACTTAAGCATGCGTTGGATATCACCAACTTAAAAGAAAGGGTCAAGCGCGATCTCGCGCACTAACAGGTGCATGCCAATATTCCAATATCCATCTACTTACTCAGTTCGTTCAGAGGGAGAGGGAGAGAGAGATCATCATCTCATGAAGTTGGTCATAGCTTTGCCCCATTAGCATGGGCGCAACAACTACACCACGCCCTCGAGTCTTATCGCAAGGGAATATTAGGCAGGTGCCCGTTATTAACCCAGACTTAATCATGCTGGATATTCCAATTAATGTGGTGGGAGTAGTATTAAAATACTACCTAAGGCATGCCATATTCTATACATCCATACACATTACAAAAATACATGCCCACACTAGAGGGGCGCATGCAACACAATCATTCATACATAGATACAATACATCAATATAAGCCTAGCATGCAAGGTATCTAACATATTATAGCTTAAGCATGGCCATACTACTTATCTACACAAGTAGTATAGCTATGATGCCCCATCGATGCGCGACGCACGACTACGCGAGTCGAGGGCATCTCGAGGGGGGGGGGGATTGGATCAAACCACTTACCTAACGAGCGCACGGCTCGCGAAACACAAGAGGGCGAAAACAATTGAATCTGAAGCATGATACCAATCCGCCAAGAATCATCCAATCCCGATATCGACCAATGGTTTGGATTGGGCTAAAACTGTTATATATGTGTCACTTTTAACCTTCTGGTAACCGTTGGGACATTCTGGCAGTTTTTTGGTTTTTTCGTCTTTCGATCTAAACCGCTAAAATTTTGGGCTTTCAGCTATCACCCTGAAATTGAGGGCTCCGATTGAAAATCTAACTGCATATTATGTGTCCTGGTGCCATTCCATGCCGCTCACGAAAATTTCATCGAATTCCGGTAACGTTTCAGAATTTCACAATTCTGGGGCGTATCCGGGTTTTGACCGAGCGAGAAGTCATTGGGAGAGTTGACTTGGTCAAAGTGGGCCCATGACTTGGTCAACCCCTTTTGTTTTTATTTGTGGTTGAGTTGACCCAAGTCAAAACGCACTTAAAACCCCCTAATCCTCCCTTAAACCTAATTAAACCTAGGTTAACCCTAATCTAAGTGAGAGGTTATATTTAAGTGAGCAAGATATTTGCCCCCCACTATTCATCTTCTTCTCCATTTGATTTTCTCTCTCTCCCTCTCTCAAAAACCTTCTTTAGAGCTAGTTAGAGGGCTTGGATCTTAAAACCCAAAGAAGAGAAAGGTAAGGGGAGCTCCCGATCTATCCACCGGTGGTTTCGGATTCGAGTTCTGACGAGTTTGACCCCCTCTAATCCCCTCTTTTCTCCTCAGATTTCAGCCCTTCTTTGGCTAGGAGGAGATCTAGGTGGTGGTGATCCTTGTGGAGGTATTTCGGTGCCCGAAGAGCTCCCGGTTCCCTTCCCTTCCTTTCCTCTCCAAGGGTAAGCCTTCTTTCCCTTCTTTTTCTTGTTTAGATGCTTGTTAGGTGGCTGTGGGTGGCTGTGGGTGGCCGTCGGTGGCGGTTGAAGGTGGTTGGAGGCCGTTGGTGGCCGTGGGAGTGGTGGAGGGATGGCTCGGGTAGGCTGGCAGGCAGGCAGGGGGCAGCACAGGCAGTGCTGGCAGGGCGGGGGGGTGCACCTGGGCCGGCGCGCGGGCGTGCGTGCGGGTGGAGCTCGGTCGGGCGCATGCAGGCAGCGGCGCACGCAGGCAGGCAGGCGCAGTCGGTCAGGCGCAGGCGGGCGAGGTGCGGGCAGGCGCGCTGGGCGCGTGCTGACGGGCTCGCTGGGGGCGTGCGGTCGGGCGCGCTGGGCGCAGTGCGCGGCGTGCGCACGGAGCGCTGCGCAGGGGCGCGTGTGTGAGCGGGCAGGTGTGCGGGCGCTGCGCTGGGGCGCAGTGCGGGCGGGTGCGCGTGCGGGGCACTGTGCTGGGGCGCAGTGCGCACGGGTGCACTCGGGGCTGGACGAGCGGGTGGTGCGAGCGGGTGATGCGAGCGGGTGGTGAGCGCGGGGTGCGCGCGGGGCGAAACGTAGTGGCGCAGGGTGTGCGGGGGTGGGCGCGGGTTGCTGCGCTGGGGCGCAGTGAGCGCGCGGTGCACCCGGGAGGTCTCGGCAGGGTGTCCGGGCGTGCGGGCTGGGCTCGGCAGGGCATCTGGGGTCGCGGGCCGGGGCTCGGCTGTGCGCCCGGGCCGGGTGGCCGTGCGTGCGGCTGCCCGGTGGTTGGGAGTGAGTTGGGGTGCTCGGGCTCGCGTGCGTACAGGCCGTATGCACGCTTGTCTGAGTGTTTTGTATTTTTAAGTGTTTTTGGATTTATTTGGGTGTTATACTCACCTATTTAATTACCCTATCTTGCAGCTTGACGGACGGTCGCGCGACGACCCGACTATCGGTGAGTGGGACAATCCAACCCAGTAGGGAGGCGTTACATGCACTTGGGCGTGTACCGTCCTCCCCTGGGGCACCATAATTAATGTTAACTTGTGTAATATAAAAACTATGTAAGCATGATAATGTGTAGTATGCATGCCACCCTAGACTTTGTATGCTAGGGACTTGTACCCTTAGGACCCGTATAAGAACCATGCATCCTATTATCATGTTTCCCTACTAGGAAAACCTTGACTTATGCATGTTCCCATTTAGTTTAATTTGTATATATCAAATGCGAGCATGTGATTGTTGGTATGTCTTAGTGAATATTATAGGGGAGGGGCCTCGCGAGGACAGCGGTGAGACCCGGACTAGGGTACTCCGTGTTCCTTGTTTGGTTGTCGGGATGTCCTATATGGGGATCTCACGCTGCCCTCACAAGGTTCTTTCCCCCGAGCACCGCGTGCACGCAGCCCACGCACTCCGCATGCATCGGTGAACGCCCAACACGCCCTCGAGCACTCCGTGCACGCTGCCCACGCACTCCGCACGCATCGGACAACGCCAAGCACGCCCTCGAGCACCTCGTGCACGCTGCCCAAGCACTCCGCATGCATCGGACAACGCCAAGCACGCCCTCGAGCACTCCGTGCACGCTTCCCACGCGCTCCGCACACATGCGAGAGTGCTAAGCATGCACTCGAGCACCCGATGTGCCAACCCTACGCCCCTTTTAGCCTATAAACACAAGTTCAAGTGATGCATGAGGAACCTCATTTGAAAGAAGAGAAGAAAAGGCATACAAGGTTCACTCACACATACTCACAAACGGGTAGCGTACACACATACACAACACACAACGCATGAACATGGGCTTCTCTCCCTCATCCTCTTCAATTCCATGCATACACAACAACAACACAAAGAAATGGAGCTTCCACTCCTCCCCATCAGCTACAAAAGACATGGCTGAACCCAACACGGAGAGCGGGAGGTCCATACGCGGCTCCGGCACGCCCACACGCCACAGCTCCACCTTTATCACCATCGACACCCTGAACCTCCCTTCAAACAACAAACATACCAAGACATCCGAAGAGGGGACTTCAACGCCACCTCCACTTTATCTTCTTCATTTTTCATAGACGGAAGGGCTGGTCGAGAGTGTTAGGTGAGAGAGACAATCGGGGCCATTAAATAGCCAAAAGAGGGATTTAAATTGTTGTGTCTGTGTCATTTGGAGCGCTCTGTTTGAAGATTTGGGTACATAATTTTTTTTTTCCTAAGTTATGTATTCCTGAATTGGTGTTTGGATTTGATTTTGTTAAAATCCAAGATTAAAAGGTTTAATTATGATTTTATTATGAGATGTCCAGTTTTGAGTTAGCTTTCGCACAGAAATGGAATTAGATCAACTGGATTCTTGTAGTAAAAGTTATGGGTATTTTTCCAAGTATACCCCGGGGATGGAAATTCTGGCAGCAGCCCTGCTCGATGTTTAGCTCTAATTTCGGATTAGCTAGAGGGATTATCTGATAATGGCATAAACATGAAAGTTGTAGATAATCTTCTTAGATTTCCATCGGTCTTAGAATCAAGCAATTCGGAGCTGTATCGGGAAAGTTATGACTGTTCCAGTGAAGCTTGCGCAGAATTTCTAGTCGGAGGGCGACTTAGTAAATTTTCCTTAGATATTTTGATAAATATCTCCTCTCTCTCTCTTCCCCTCCCATTGTGCACGTCGACCAGCTTTTCTTGGCCCTCTCTTTCCCTCATTCAAGCCCCCTAGGTGTTTGGTTTAATGCCTCAAAGAGAGATGGTGCAAGTGCATGAGTTGGGTTGTGTGGGTGTGTTGTTGTGTTTGTTCTCCCCTCTCTCAAGCTCCCTTGCATGGATCTCCCCCCCCTGATTTTCAGCTGAAGGGGAGGCTGAGGAGGAGGCTGAGAGGTGGTGGTGGTGGTGGTGGTCTCGGTGGCGGCGTTTCGGTGCGCGAAGGGCCCCCGAACCTTCCCCTTTTGTTCCCCCTCCAAGGTGAGCTCCTCCCCTCCTTTTCTTGATTTTTTTTTGCTTAAGTGGATGTTGGGAGGGTCATGCATGCTAGGTAGGGGTGTTTGGGTGTGTGTGAGAGGTTGAAAAGGGGTTAAAAAGAGGTTAGAGTGGGCTGGGCGCGCGCTGGGCGCAGTCTGCGCGCGTGCGCGCGCAGGCGCGCGCGCAGGCAGGCGCAGTCGGGCGCAGTCCGGCGCGCGGGTGCACGCGGGTGCATGCGCGCGAGTGCGCGGGTGCGCGCGGAGCGGGCGCGCGGGTGCGCGCGGGTTCTGGCGCGAGCGGGGTGCGCGCGGGAGTGCGCGCGGGGGCGCGCGCGGGCGCGCGCGCGGCCTGTGCGCCTGGGCAGTGCGCCTGGGTGCTGGGCAGGGAACCAGTGCGCGCGCGCGCGTGCATGCGCGTGCTGGGGCATGCTGGGGCGTGCTGGGGCAGTGCGCGGGGTGCTGCGCGAGGGGCGCGGGCTGGACGCGCGGTGCGCGTGGGCGCGCGCGAGCGTGCGCGTGTGTGCGGGTGCGCGTCTGGGCGTGCGGGCAGGCGCGCGGCAGTGCGCCGATGGTGCCGGGGTGTGTGCGTGCGTGCGCATTCGTGCGTGCGCATGCAGGGGGGCCTTGCGAATGGCTGCCCGAGGGTTCGGGTAGGTGTCGGGGCACTCGGACTCGCGTGCGTACGCGCGTGCTCGCATGCGTGCGAGCCCGTATGCATGCTTATCCGAGTTTTGGGTATTTCTGTGCATTTCTATGTATAAATTGTGTGGTTTCTCACCCAGTTGATTACCCTATTTTGCAGATCTTGACGGACGATCGCGCGACGACCCGATCTCCGGTGAGTGGGACAACCCAACCCAGTTTGGGAGGCGCTACACTTACTTGGGCGTGTACTGTCCTCCCCTGGGGCACATAGTTAGTATTAACTGTTGTTTTGAAATCCATGTACGCATGATGTGTGTGTGTAAAATGCATGCCACCCTAGACTTGTATGTTAGGGACTTGCACCCTTAGGATTGTGCATGAGCCGTGTATCATGTCACCCCGTTATCATGCTAGGAAAGCCCGACCTGTGCATGCGTCCTATTAGTTTGATTTATTTAATTAAATGCAAGCTTTAATATTGATAGCATGCTTTGGGAAATATAAGGGGGCCTTGCGAGGTTAACATTGAGACCCGGGTTAGGGTACTCCGTGTTCCTCGTTTGGTTGTCGGATGTCCTACATCGGGACCTCAGGTTACCCTCCCAAGGTCTCTTTTCCCCATTTATGTCTTATTTATTTCCCTGCATCCTGGTTATGCGCGCTGGTGGAATTCTGAGGAATTCAAGACATTAGAGTTGTAGAGATGTGCTGTCAGCGGATCCGAGTGGATCATATGCGATGGATAGGCTGTTCTGTTTTCTCCGTTGGATCCGTGTAGAGACTACCCCGGCGTTGGAAAGGTTGTCCCGTGCAGGGGCTTCCATCAGTAGGCGCCTCCTGATTTGGTAGAAGGACTGCGCCGAACGTGGGAGTGGCCAAACGACCTACGGAGTGGGGAGAGACTATCGGTGGACCGAGGGTGACCAACAGCCTAGTCAGTCCCAAGAGCCTAGGTCACCTGTTGAGAGGTGAGGGTATGGTGGGCCAGCGATGCGACGACCCACAGGATTGTGTATGGATGATTATCCGCCCATTATGTCCCAACATCCTTGGTCACCCAGTGAGGGTGAGGGTGAGGGTGTAGTGGGTGGCGGTAGCGACCCGCTGGTTTTGTGTAATTAGTCCCAATATCCTTGGTCACCCAGTGAGGGTGAGGGTGAGGGTGTAGCGGGTGGCGGTAGCGACCCGCTGGTTTTGTGTAATTAGTCCCAATATCCTTGGTCACCCATTGGGAGGTGAGGGTGAGGGTGTAGTGGGTTGGCAGGAGCGACCCACTGGATTGCGGAGTTGTTGCCATTTTGTGGCTTGAGTAATGTGATTGTGGTTTAATAATATCTGGTTATGATTAATATAAGCTGTGATGCATGGGTTGTGCTGTTCACTGAGCGTGTGGCTCACCCCTCGCATAATTATTTTCTCCAGTTATCGCTGAGGTGGACTTGAAGGAGGAGCTCCCCGAGAGAGACTACACCAGTAGCGGAGTAGCGCCACGTCCCGTGAGTTATAGAGGCTATCAGCACCCCTTTTTGGATTGTATGTATTATCTTCCGTGCTTGGGCACGCGGTTGTATTTTATTTGGATGTCTTGTATATATTGGCTCTCACAGGACAGTTGATTTTGTATCGAGTCTGTAATATGTTTTTGGATTACAGATTCAGTCTTTTAGCTTCCGCAATTGGTGTATATATCATGTCAGCCCTGCTTTTGTTGTTGTGTTGTCATTTTAGCTGTTGTGTGAGTATGTTATTGAACTCCTGTTTATACTGATATCATATATACACTTGCCGCGTCCCGGGGACGCCTGGGGCGTGACAAAAAGTTGGTATCAGAGCCTGGTCCTGTCAGAGCCAATGGTCTTCTTTTCGTAGAGATGAGTCCTAGGATTTCGATATGAGTATTCTGATCCTAGTGTCTGGTTTTCTTGGGTTGCTGATATGCCTCCTCGTGGAGGACGGCGCGGACTAGGTCCCTCTTGACCTTTGGAGGTTTCCGGACCTACTAGAGGCGAGGATGCTACTGGAGAGTCCACGGCTGTGAGGCCAGGATCGGTGCATGAGCCTCCTGCATGGAAACGTGCGTTCGCTCGGATAACAGATTTGGTGGAGACTCAGGTGAGGGTAGTGGAGGCCCAGGCTAGAATGTTGGCAGAGCAGGCACGGGAGATTCAGGAGCTGCGAGTGGCTCGTGATGCAGTTCCACAGGTCCCCTTGATGGAAGATCCTCCAGTGGTACCCAAAGTACCCCCAGTCCCCGTGGTGTTTCCAGCGATGAGAGTTCAGGATCCCCTGGTGAGGGAGGTGGAGCTAGAGGCTGTAGCGCGAGTATTGAGAAAGGTTGTTCGAGTTGAGGAGGCCGGGTTGTAGCTATCCTGGCAGAGAATTCCCATCCGTAGGTACCACCGATGCAGTCGGAGGGGTACTGATCGTGGGAGTATGCCAGGTAGAGGCTAACCCGGAAAAGGATTAATGAATGATGTCGCGAACGTGGAACCGTTCTCCCCTTCGTCAGATCTGTGTAGTACAGCCCCGGCGTTAGACAGGCTATCCTGTAACAGGTAAGCTACGGAGCGGGGAGAGGCTACCGGTGGACCAGGGGTGTAGAGAAGTCTAAGTCTCTCCCAAAGTCCCAAGTTTCCTCCTTTCGGGAGTGAGGGTGTGGATGAGGCGAAGACGCGACGTCTCGTGACCCAATTGTTGTTCGACCGTTCCCAAAGATGTTGGGTCCGGTCTTGTGATGGATGTTGAAGGATATCGATGGGTGATTATCTAGATGTAGATGATCCAGTGGGGTTAGTAGTGTTCTTTAAGGGTGATGTCTTCTTCCAGACTTCCTACTCTGGATGAGGGGCCTTGCAGGGTCAGCGTTGAGACCCGGGCTAGGGTACTCCTGTTCCTTGTTTGGTTGTCGGGGTATCCTATATCGGGACCTCATGGTACCCTGCCAAGGTTTCTTTTCCCAGTCAAGGACTACCTTAGAAGCATCAAATTGATGGTGGATTAAGTGCGAGTTTTGGTTGGAGAGTATGGCCTTTCAGGGCCACGTGATTTTTGGCAAGGGCATATCTGTGGACCCGGATAAGATGCTCGCCGTGTTAAATTGGCGTCGACCGTCGAACCCCGTAGAGATTTGGAACTTCCTGGGCTTGGCGGGTTATTACAGGAGGCTTGTCGAGGGTTTCTCAAAATAGTTGTACCTCTTAACCGCCTCGCTCGGAAGGATGTCCGGTTCGAGTGGTCCCCGTCTTGCAAGGAGAGCTTCCTAGAGTTTAAGCGAAGGCTCACCTCAGCGCCAGTTCTTACCTTCCGTCTGGGAGGGGTGGGTTGGCAGTTTGCTCCGATGCATCGCGGTTGGGTGTGGTGATGCGTTCGATCGGGATTGGGTGCGTCCTATTGCAGCTCAGTGGGCGATCGCTAGTGGACAGGGTTCCATAGTGGCATCTGGAGTCGCTTCGATAAATCATTGTGTGTTGTAGCTGCCCGGTTGAGGCCAGAGCCCTGTGAGGTGCTCCTAGATCCTATGCTTGTGGTTCGCCCATATGGCAGAGATAGCGGGCTTGGGAGGCTACCAGGTAGAGGCCACAGTGCTGCTAAATGATGACGAGAGCGTGGACTCCCCGTGATGAATCTGCCCATGGAGTGCAGGATGCCGGAGTTCCAATGGTTGTGATGAGCGGCCTATCTCTGGCGGCATGAAAGCACAGTTGTGGATACTGTGGCGTTGCCCCGCATTGATCGCGAATAAGGAGACGCGATGCTAGCGTTCGTGATGGGACTCAACCGCCTATCAGATAGATGACGTCGCATAGGCATTGTCGAGGTTCGACGACCCCTTAATGCGTGTCTTGTGGATTAAGTGCGGTTGAGCGGCTTACCGAGTGTAAGTGTTATCATGAGCGTCAACCATGCTCGAGGAGCAGAATCCGAACTTGATTGTTCATGGTGTTGTTTTGATCTCCCCGTGGAGGTAGAAGATCAATTACCTTTGCCGCGAATCGATGATCTATTTGACCAGCTCTGAGAGCGAGTGTCTGCTGTTAGATCGATCTTCGCACAAGGGTACCACAAGCTGGAGATCCGAGAGTTGGACATCCCGTAGATGGCCTTTCGTGACCGTTCAGGCACTACGAGTTTTAAGTACTGCCGTCGGGGTTGACGAATGCGCCGGATGCCTTCGTGGATCTCAAAAGTTTTATTGGGTTTCCGAGGACTACTTTGGGGTAGTCTTTGTTGAGTTGCTGTGGTGTGATGATAAGATGATGTGGGTGACCTTGTTTCCCCAGGTTGGCATGCCCTCAGGCAAAGTTCGAGATTCATCATCGCGTGAAAAGCGTCAGTCCATCGAGATTCCTCAGTGGACGTGAGAGTGGGTTGTCAGGGATTGTTGCAGACTCGTTAATGTCACGTTCGGGTCACGACGCCGTCTGGGTGATCATTGACCGACTGACTAAGTCCGCGATTCCCTCCTTATCAGACTGATTGAGTCTCTGGACGTCTTGACGTGGGTTTCCACCTTCGCGATTGTTCGTCTTCATGGCACTCCAATCGGTGCTATTTTCGGTTGAGACGCGAGGGTTACTTTGAGGTTGTGGCGCAGCCTTTGGCGCGAGCCTCCATTTAAGTATAGCGTTTCATCGCCGATGGACAGCCAGTCAATGAGGACGATTCGGACCTTGGAGGACATGCTATGTGCCTGCGTGTTCGATGATGAGGGCAGTTGGGTGAGGCACCACCCATTGTTGGGGTATGCCTGCAAGCGACTGCCATTCGAGCACCCAGATGGATCTGTGAAGGGCACTCTACAGGCGCAGTTTCATACCTCCCTTGTGTTGGGACGGTAGTGGAGCGCCAGTTGGACGGGCCATAAGTTAGTTGTTTGACCTTACGGTGGCCGGGTTGGTTCGTGTGTATATCTGCACCTCCCAGAACCGACAGAGGGCTACCCAAGTCATCGTCGTCAGGGGCTTACCTTTGGGTTTTGGCGACCATATTTTTCAGAAGGTGTCCTGGTTTAGGGGCACCCTCTGTTTCGACGTTCAGGGCAAGCTGAGTTGCTCTTTAATGGGACCTTTTCTCGTCATTGAGTGGATTGGGGAGGTGGCTTATCATGTAGCCTTTCCCCCACAGCTGGTTCATGCCCACGACGTCGTCCTTGTCCCATGGCCGAGGCGTTATGTCCACGATCCTGCTCAGTCTTTCTGTTCGACCGCCTCATCCTCGAGGTGGATTTGTCGCTCGTGGAGCAGTGGATTGAGGTCGGGGACAAGCATGAGAAGAGGCTCCACGCTAAGACTGTTCCTTTGATTATAGTGTGTTAGTAGCGCCAGTCCGGTGCGAAGACCACTTGGGAGCAAAGGTCTAAGCATGATACTTTCGGTCTTCCCTTTTGGGTTTCCTTAAATTTCGAGGACTAAATTTCCTAAGGGGGGAAGAATGTTGTGTCTGTGTCATTTGGAGCGCTCTGTTTGAAGATTTGGGTACATAATTTTTTTTTCCTAAGTTATGTATTCCTGATTTGGTGTTTGGATTTGATTTTGTTAAAATCCAAGATGAAAGGTTTAATTATGATTTTATTATGAGATGTCCAGTTTTGAGTTAGCTTTCGCACAGAAGTGGAATTAGATCAACTGGATTCTTGTAGTAAAAGTTATGGGTATTTTTCCAAGTATACCCCGGGGATGGAAATTCTGGCAGCAGCCCTGCTCGATGTTTAGCTCTAATTTCGGATTAGCTATAGGGATTATCTGATCATGGCATAAACATGAAAGTTGTAGATAATCTTCTTAGCTTTCCATCGGTCTTGGAATCAAGCAATTCGGAGCTGTATCGGGGAAGTTATGGCTGTTCCAGTGAAGCTTGCGCAGAATTTCTAGTCGGAGGGCGACTTAGTAAATTTTCCTTAGATATTTGATAAATATCTCTCCTCTCTCTCTCTTCCCCTCCCAATGTGCACGTCGACCAGCTTTTCTTGGCCCTCTCTTTCCCTCATTCAAGCCCCCTAGGTGTTTGGTTTAATGCCTCAAAGAGAGATGGTGCAAGTGCATGAGTTGGGTTGTGTGGGTGTGTTGTTGTGTTTGTTCTCCCCTCTCTCAAGCTCCCTTGCATGGATCTTCCCCCCCTGATTTTCAGCTGAGGAGGCTGAGGAGGAGGCTGAGAGGGGTGGTGGTGGTGGTGGTGGTCCGGTGGCGGCGTTTCGGTGCGCGAAGGGCCCCGAACCTCCCCTTTTGTTCCCTCCAAGGTGAGCTCCTCCCCTCCTTTTCTTGATTTTTTGGCTTAAGTGGATGTTGGGAGGGTCATGCATGCTAGGTAGGGTGTTTGGGTGTGTGAGAGGTTGAGGGTTAAAAAGAGGTTAGAGTGGGCTGGGCGCGCGCTGGGCGCGGTCTGCGCGCGTGCGCGCGCGCGCGCAGGCAGGCGCAGTCGGCGCGGGCGCGCGGGTGCCGCGGGTGCTGCGCGAGTGCGCGGGTGCGCGCGAGCGGGGCGCGAGCGGGGTGCGCGCGGCGTGTGCCTGGGCAGTGCGCCTGGGCGCTGGGCAGGGAACCAGTGCGCGCGCGCGCGTGCATGCGCGTGCTGGGGCAGTGCGCGGGGTGCTGCGCGAGGGGCGCGGGCTGGACGCGTGGTGCGCGTGGGCGCGCGCGAGCGTGCGCGTGCGTGCGGGTGCGCGTCTGGGCGCGCGGCAGGCGCGCGGCAGTGCGCCGATGGTGCCGGGGTGTGTGCGTGCGTGCGCATTCGTGTGTGCGCATGCAGGGGGGGCCATGCGAATGGCTGCCCGAGGGTTCGGGTAGGTCTCGGGGCACTCGGACTCGCGTGCGTACGCGCGTGCTCGCATGCGTGCGAGCCCGTATGCATGCTTATCCGAGTTTTGGGTATTTCTGTGCATTTCTATGTATAAATTGTGTGGTTTCTCACCCAGTTGATTACCCTATCTTGCAGATCTTGACGGACGGTCGCGCGACGAACCGATCTCCGGTGAGTGGGACAACCCAACCCAGTTTGGGAGGCGCTACACGCACTTGAGCGTGTACTGTCCTCCCCTGGGGCACATAGTTAGTATTAACTGTTGTTTTGAAATCCATGTAAGCATGATGTGTGTGTGTAGAATGCATGCCACCCTAGACTTGTATGTTAGGGACTTGCACCCTTAGGATTGTGCATGAGCCATGTATCATGTCACCCCGTTATCATGCTAGGAAAGCCCGACCTGTGCATGCGTCCTATTAGTTTGATTTATTTAATTAAATGCAAGCTTTAATATTGATAGCATGTTTGGGAAACATAAGGGGGCCTTGCGAGGACATTGAGACCCGGGTTAGGGTACTCCGTGTTCCTCGTTTGGTTGTCGGATGTCCTACATCGGGACCTCAGGTTACCCTCCCAAGGTCTCTTTTCCCCATTTATGTATTATTTATTTCTCCGCATCCTGGTTATGCGCGCTGGTGGAATTCTGAGGAATTCAGACATTAGAGTTGTAGAGATGTGCTGTCAGCGGATCCGAGTGGATCATATGCGATGGATAGGCTGTTCTGTTTTCTCCGTTGGATCCGTGTAGAGACTACCCCGGTATTGGAAAGGTTGTCCCGTGCAGGGGCTTCCATCAGTAGGCGCCTCCTGATTTGGTAGAAGGACTGCGCCGAACGTGGGAGTGGCCAAACGACCTACGGAGTGGGGAGAGACTATCGGTGGACCGAGGGTGACCAACAGCCTAGTCAGTCCCAAGAGCCTAGGTCACCTGTTGAGAGGTGAGGGTGAGGGTATGGTGGGCCGGCGATGCGACGACCCACTATGGATGATTAGTCCCAACATCCTTGGTCACCCAGTGAGGGTGAGGGTGAGGGTGTAGTGGGTGGCGGTAGCGACCCGCTGGTTTTGTGTAATTAGTCCCAATATCCTTGGTCACCCAGTGAGGGTGAGGGTGAGGGTGTAGCGGGTGGCGGTAGCGACCCGCTGGTTTTGTGTAATTAGTCCCAATATCCTTGGTCACCCATTGAGGTGAGGGTGAGCGTGTAGTGGGTTGGCAGGAGCGACCCACTGGATTGCGGAGTTGTTGCCATTTTGTGGCTTGAGTAATGTGATTGTGGTTTAATAATATCTGGTTATGATTAATATAAGCTGTGATGCATGGGTTGTGCTGTTCACTGAGCGTGTGGCTCACCCCTCGCATAATTATTTTCTCCAGTTATCACTGAGGTGGACTTGAAGGAGGAGCTCCCCGAGAGAGACTACACCAGTAGCGGAGTAGCGCCACGTCCCGTGAGTTATAGAGGCTATCAGCACCCCTTTTTGGATTGTATGTATTATCTTCCGTGCTTGGGCACGCGGTTGTATTTTATTTGGATGTCTTGTATATATTGGCTCTCACAGGACAGTTGATTTTGTATCGAGTCTGTAATATGTTTTTGGATTACAGATTCAGTCTTTTAGCTTCCGCAATTGGTGTATATATCATGTCAACCCTGCTTTTGTTGTTGTGTTGTCATTTTAGCTGTTGTGTGAGTATGTTATTGAACTCCTGTTTATACTGATATCATATATACACTTGCCGCGTCCCGGGGACGCCTGGGGCGTGACATAAATGACCAAATCATCCCTGACCAGAAATTTCTGGACATGATTCACTCGAACTGCCATAACTTTCACGATATAGCTCTGAATTGCACAATTCAAAATCCTTTTGAAAGCCAAGAAGATTATCTACAACTTTCATGTTTATGCCAAGATCAAATAATCCCTCCAGCTATTCCGTAATGTGAGCTAAACATTGAACAGGGCTACTGCCAGAATTTTCATCCTCGGGGTATACTTGGAAAAATACCCATAACTTTTACTACATGAATCCAGTTGATCTAATTCCACTTTTGTATGAAAGCTAACTCAAAACTGAGCATCTCATGATAAAATCATATTTAAACCTCTTCATCTTGGATTTTAACAAAATTAAATCCAAATACCAAATCGGAAATGCATAACTTCTAGGAGAAAAATTATGTAGCCTTATTTTTCAATCAGAGCTCTCCAACTCCTGTAGGTGGCTAAAACCCAAAATTTTAGTGACTTCGATTGAAAAATAAGGCTCCAAATGACGCAAGCATAACATTCTCCCCCCCTTAGGAAATTTAGTCCTCGAAATTTAAGGAAACCCAAAGGGAAGACCGAATGTAGCAAGTATCACGCATAGACTTTTTGCTCCCAAGTGGTCTATGCACCAGACTGGCACTACCGACACAGTGTAATCAAAGGAACGGTCTTAGTGTAGAGTATCTTCTAATATTGGTCCTTGACCTCGATCCATTGCTCCACGAACGACAAATCTACCTCGAGGATGAGGCAGTCGAACGGAATGACATGAGCAGGATCGTGGACGTAACGCCTCAGCCATGAGACAAGGACGACGTCGTGGGCATGAGCCAGCTGTGAGGGAAAGACTACATGACAAGCCACCTCCCCGACCCAATGAAAGATGAGAACCAGTCCGATGAAGGGCTGACTCATCTTGCCCCGAACGTCGAAACAGAGGGTGCCCTTAAACCAGGACACCTTCTCGAAAATATGATCGCCAAACCCAAAGGTAAGCTCTTGGTGACGATGACCTGCGTAGCCCTTCCGTCGGTTCTGGGAGGTGCGGATGCACACATGAACCAACCTGGCCACTGCAAGGTCAAATAAATAACTTGTGGCCCCTCCAACTGGCGCTCCTCAACCGTCCCAACACAAGGGAGGTATAAAACTGCGCCTGTAGAGTGCCCTTTTTCAGGTCCATCTGGATGCTCGAATGGCAGTCGTCTTGCAGGCATACCCCACCAAATGGGTGATGCTTATCCAACTACCCCTAAGTCGAGCACGCAGGCACTTAGCATGTCCTCTAAGGCGTGAATCGTCCTCTTTGTCTGGCTGTCCATCGGCGATGAAACGCTATACTTAAATGGAGGCTCGCGCTAAAGCCTGCCAAGGCTGCGCCACAACCTCAAAGTAACCCTTGCGTCTCAACTGAAAATAGCACCAATCGGAGTGCCATGAAGACGAACAATCACGAAGGTGAAAACCCACGTCAAGGCGTCCAGAGACTCAATCAGTCGGATTAGGGAGGGAAGCGCGGACTTAGTCAGTCGGTAAATGATCACCTAGACGGCGTCGTGACCCGAACGTGACATTAGCGAGTCCGCAACAATCCCTGATAACCCTCTCCCACATCCACTGAGGAATCTCGATGGACTGACGCTTTCCACTCAATGATGATTCTCGAACTTTGCCTGAGGGCATGCCAACATGGGGAAACAAGGTCACCCATATCGCCTTTTCATCGCACCACATCAATCTCAATGAAGACTACCCCAAAGTAGTCCACGGAAGCCCAATAAAACTTTTGAGATGCACGAAGGCATCTGGCGCATTTGTCAACCCCGACGGCAGTACTTAAAACTCGCAGTGTCCGAAACGATCACGAAAGGCCATCTACGGGATGTCCAACTTTTGGATCTCCAACTTGTGGTACCCTTGTGCGAAGATCGATCTAATAGCAAACAACCGCTCCCAGAGCTGGTCAAACAGATCATCGATTCGCGGCAAAGGTAATTGATCTTCAACCTCCATAGGGAGATCAAAACAACACCTCGAACAATTAAGTCCAGATTTTGCTCCTCGAGCATGGCTAGCGCTCATGATGACACTTACATGCTTGGTAAGCCGCTCAACCGCACTTAATCCACAAGACACGCAATAAGGGGTGTCGTCGAACCTCGACAATGCCTATGCGACGTCATCTATCTGATAAGGCGGTTGAGTCCCATCACGAACGTTAGCATCGCGTCTCCTCATTTGCGACCAATGTAGGGCAAAACGCGATAGTATCCACAACTGTGCTTCACATGCCGCCAGAGATAGGTCGCTCAACTATAACCATTGGAACTCCAGCATCCTGCACTCAATGGGCAGATTCATCACGGGGAGTCCACGCTCTCGACATCATCCAGTAGCACTCTCCCGGTGTGGCCTCTACCTGGTAGCCTCCCAAGCCCACAATCTCTGCCATATGGGCGCACCAACAAGCATAGCATCTGGGAGCACCTCACAGGGCTCTGGCCTCATCCGGGCAGCTACAACGCACAATGATATATCGAAGCGACTCCAGATGCCACTATGGAACCCTGTCAACAAGCAATTGCCCACCAAGCTGTAATAGGATGTACCCAATCCCGATCGTACGCATCACCACTCGCTACAGCACCTTCCAAGTGAGAGGAAAAATCAATCATCAATTAGATGCTTCATAGGTATTCCTTGACTGGGAAAAGAAACCTTGGGAGGGCACCATGAGGTCCCGATATAGGATATCCCGACAATTAAACAAGGAACACGGAGTACCCTAGCCCGGGTCTCAACGATGACCCCACAAGGCCCCTTAATCCTGAGTAGGAAGGCTGGAAGAAGACATCACCCCTTAATGAGCCATACGCCACTTCCTCAAAACTTGAAACTGGCGTTGCACGTGAACTTCATGGTTACCAGCAATACCGATGCACGGGAAAGAAGCTCCATTATCGAGACGCAATCCATACCTTAGAAATTGTGACCAATTCATCACTATCATACTACTGGGCTGGAATCTCCTACCCAAGCATTAATTCCAGAACAAGGGATCCAACAACTGACCCTATTCAGTCGACCCAGTCGACAACTTAAGGGTGGGTCCAGGGGGGTCACGTCCACGTCAACGGATGCGAGGAGGCATGTCAGCAACCTAAGATAACTTCTAAAACAAGAGTACTCAAATGACAATCCTACGACTAGAGTTAGGCTCTGACAGGACCAGGCTCTGATATCAACTTTTGTCACGCCCGAGGGTGGCCGTCCCCGAGACATGGCAATAATGAAATATCAGCTATCAATACCTGAGGTCAATAAAGACTCCAATAACAACACACAAGGTGGCAAAGCAAGGATAATGATAACTGACTGAAAAGCGGAAGCATAATATATAAACAATGTCTGTAAACCAAAAACATTATTACATACTCGAATACACAATCACTGTCCTGTGAGAGCCAAGTCTAGACCAAATAAAATACAACCTGTGCCACATGCACGATTTACAATACATAAAATGACTCTAGTGTCACGCCTTAGGGCAGCCATCCCTGATACGTGGCAAATATATATAATATCAGCAGTCTATACAGGAGATCAATAAAATACTCTAAACAACATCGAAAATGACAACTCAGACAATAATATAGCTGACATAATATATACAAATAGCGGAAGCTTAAACGACTGAGTCTGTAATTCAAAGACATATTACAGACCCGAATACATAATCAACTGTCATATGAGAGCCAATATACACAATGACATCCAAATACAAGTGTGTGCCCAAGCACGGATAACAATACATACAATCAAGAAGGGGATGCTGATGGCCTCTCACTCGCAGAACCCAAAACGTGACGCTGCTCCGCTACTGCTGTGGTGCCTCGGGGAGCTCCTCCTTCAGATCCGACTCAGATATAACTGGAGGAAAAAAATATGCGAGGGGTGAGCCACACGCTCAGTGAATGGCACAATCTATGCATCACAATTCATATTAACCTTAAATAATTTATAGTCCCTAAAACGGGAGCAACTACACATTCTAGTGGGTCGTTTCATCGCCAACCCACCCCCCCCTCACCCTCACCCTTTACGGGGGGTGACATGGGCCTCTTGGGGCATACTAGACCGCTCTCCACCCCTGGTCCACCCGGTAGCCTCTCCCACACTCCGTAGCCTCTACCTGGTATACTCCCACGATCAGCACTGTCCGACGCATCGGAGGTACCTACAGATGGGAGCCCTCTGTCAGGTCAGCTTTCCAACGCCGGGGAGTCCCTACATCGGATCCAACCAAAAGGAGAAGACAGCCTACTCACACGGATACGATCCTCTTGGATCCGTCGACAACGATTTGTAACACTAATAATGTCATGAATTCTCAAGAATTCCTCCAGGGCGCATAACTAAGATGCGGGGAAACATATATTATAACAACAAAGTTATAATATTCTCTAAGGCATGCTTATAACAATATGCTCTCATTTTGATTTAATTAGATTAAACTAGATGGGAACATACATAGTTCGGGGCTTTCCAATCAAGGGACATGGTGTCTAGGCATGCATAGGCCTTTATACATGATATATGGGTGCATATCCCTAGCATACAAGGTCTAATGTGACATGGTTACATCATATTAATCATGCATTGCATAGTTTTACATTTATCACAAGTTAATACACAATTATGGTGCCCCAGGGGAGGGCAATGCACGCCTACGTGCATCGAACGCCTCCCTACTGGGTTGGATTGTCCCACTCACCGAAACCCGGGTCGTTGCATGACCGTCCGTCAAGATCTGCAAGACATGGGCATTCAATATGGTGAGTAAACTACACAAATACATAAGAAATTTACTAGCAATACCCAATACTCGGACAAGCATGCATACGGACCCGCACGCATGCGAGCACGCGCGTACGCACGCGAGTCCGAGTGCCTCGACACCCTCCCGAACCCTCGGGCAGCCATACGCATGGCCCCCCGCACGCGCACGCACGAATGCGCCCCTGCACCCCTGGCGTACTACCGCGCCCCTGCCCGCGTGCCCAGACGCACTGCCGCGGGCGCGCCCACGAGCACCGCGCGTCCAGCCCTGCGCGTACCCGTGTGCACTGCGTGCCCTCGCAGCACCCCGCGCGCACGCCCGCGCGTTTGTGCTTACGCGCGAGCCAGCACCTGTCTGCGCGCGCAGACGCGCGCCTGAGCCCCTTCCACCCCCTCCTCAGCCCACCCACACCCCCTAACACCTATGCATAGCATGCATAACCATTTAAATACCCTAATCAATCATCTAAACAAGCTAGGGGAGGAGGAAGACTTACCCAAGGAGAGGAAGAACAAGGGGAGGAAGCTCGGGTGCCCTTTGCGCACCAAACCACCACAACCGCCACCACCAAGACCACCACCACCTCAGCCACTCTCCAGCCCTAACAATGGCTGAAACAGGGGGGAGGGGAAACCATGAGAGGGAGGTAAAGAAAGGGGAAAACAAAACAAACACCATGCAAAGGTAGATCACACCCTTACCTTTCTTTTTCCCTTCTAGGGTTTTCTTCTTCTTCTTCTTCTACTAGCTCTAATGGAGGAAAATAAGAAGAGGGAGATGAGATGGAGGGTACTGATCATGGGAGTATACCAAATAGAGGGTACTGATCATGGGAGTATACCAAATAGAGGCTACGCGAGGGAGATGCTACTGGTGGACCAAGGGTGTGGAGCAGTCTAATCTGTTCCAAAAGGCCTATGTCACCTCTAAAGGGTGAGGGTGAGGGTGGGGTGGGTCGGCGATGCTACGACCCACTAGCTTGTACAGTTACTCCCGTTTAGGGACTTTAATTATTTTAAGGTTAATATGAGTTGTGTTGCATAGATTGTGCCATTCACTGAGCGTGTGGCTGACCGCTCGCATATCTTTTCCTCCAGTTGTTACTGAGTCAGATCTGAAGGAGGAGCTCCCCGAGGCATCACATCAGTAGCGGAGCAGCGTTCACGTTTTGGGTTCTGCGAGTGAGAGGCCATCAGCATCCCCTTCTTTTGCTTGTATGTATTGTTATCCGTGCTTTGGCACAACACTTGTATATGGATGTCTTTATTTATATTGGCTCTCACAAGACAGTTGATTATGTATTTTGGTCTGTAATATGTCTTTGAATTACAGACTCAGCCGTTTAAGCTTCCGCTATATATATATATATATATATATATTATGTCAGCTACATTATTAATTGTGTTATCATCTTTGATGTTGTTTAGAGTCTTTTATTGATCTCCTGTATGGACTCCTGATATTATATATATTTGCCACATATCGGGGACAGCCGCCCTGGGGCGTGACAAGGATAGCTTTTCCAACGCCGGGAAGTTCCTACATCGGAACCAACGAAGGGGAGAACGATTCCACGCTCGCAATATCATTCATTAGCCCTCTCCCGGGTAGCCTCTACCTGGTATACCCCCACGATCAGTACATCTTGTCGCATGCATCGATAGTACCTACAGGTGGGGGCCCTCTGTCAGGACAGCTACTACCTGGGCCGCTTCAACACGGACGACATTGGGAGGAAACACTCCATGTTCGCAAAGCGAACCCAATGGAATGACAACTACTCTCGATAATCACATATCGATGATAGCAAACACTATTGTACTCCCACACGGTTGCGTTGCTCGGACACAAGGGAGGGTTGTCTCTGCTCTCACGCAGAAATAATTCCAAGGCACATCACCCAACAGGCGGTTCGTATATACGCCTAGCACGGGTAGGCCTAGCTTAATGCCCCAACTACCAGCTTAACAAAACCGATAAGATAATGAATTCTCCTGAATTCCAAACGAGTGCATCGCTCGGATACACGGGACGATTACATCGCTAGCGCTCTAACTAAAAAGGTACAACCCGACAGCGGGTCAAACCCACGCCTATTTCAGATAGGCCTATCAGTTTTTAACATGCGCATATAAATATATCCAGGAGAATTATATCTAGTTGTGTGCATGAACCATATGCACAATCATCTAATAATTGACCATAAGGGTGACCCCTAACATGGATTTACATCATAAACAACAATTCATACAACATGCATACATGGTATGCCCACTTAAACATGCATACGTGGCCATTAATCATATAAGCACACAAGGCATAACTTAAGCATGCGTTGGATATCACCAACTTAAAAGAAAGGGTCAAGCACGATCTCGCGCACTAACAGGTGCATGCCAATATTCCAAACGAACCTGAGTCGAGTAGGAAATCGCATCTACTTATTCAGTTCGTTCAGAGGGAGAGGGAGAGAGAGATCATCATCTCATGAAGTTGGTCATAGCTTTGCCCCATTAGCATGGGCGCAACAACTACACCACGCCCTCGAGTCTTGTCGCAAGGGAATATTAGGCAGGTGCCCGTTATTAACCCAGACTTAATCATGCTGGATATTCCAATTAATGTGGTGGGAGTAGTATTACAATACTACCTAAGGCATGCCATATTCTATACATCCATACACATTACAAAAATACATGCCCACACTAGAGGGGCGCATGCAACACAATCATTCATACATAGATACAATACATCAATATAAGCCTAGCATGCAATATATCTAACATATTATAACTTAAGCATGGCCATATTACTTATCTACACAAGTAGTATAGCTAGGATGCCCCATCGATGCGCGACGCACGACTACGCGCGTCGAGGGCATCTCAAGGGGGGGGGGATTGGATCAAACCACTCACCTAACGAGCGCACGGCTCGCGAAACACATGAGGGCGAAAACAATTGAATCTAAAGCATGATACCAATCCGCCAAGAATCATCCAATCCCGATATTGACCAATGGTTTGGATTGGGCTAAAACAAGGTGCTCGATACCCCGAAACATGTCACGGCCCAGGGCGGCCGTCCCCGAGACGCGGCAATGGTATATATGATATCAGCAGTCCAAACAGGAGGTCAATAATATACTCTAAACAACATCAACAATGGCAATACAGACAACAATGAGGCTGACATAATATATACACAAATAGCCGAAGCTAAAAGACTGAGTCTGTAATTCAAAAGACATATTGCAGACCCGATACATAATCAACTGTCCTGTGAGAGCCAATATATACAACGACATCCAAATATAATACAAACGTGTGCCCAAGCACGGAATACAATACATACAATCAAAAGGCGGGGGGGGGGGGATGCTGATTGCCTCTCACACGCGGAACATGACGCTGCTCCGCTACTGCTGATGCACCTCGGGGAGCTCCTCCTTCAAATCCGACTCAGATATAACTGGAGAAAAATATATGCGAGGGGTGAGCCACACGCTCAGTGAATAGCAAAACCCATGCATCACAATTCATATCAACCTTAAACAATTTACAGCCACTAAGTGGCAGTAACTACACAATCCAGTGGGTCGCTACATCGCCTACCCACCACACCCTCACCCTCACCCTCAAACTGGTGACATGGTCTTTTGGGACTGACTATGCTGTTAATCACCCTTGGTCCACCGATAGCCTCTCCTCCACTCCGTAGCTCGCCTGGTCTACTCCCACGATTCAGCACAGTCCGAAACACATTCAGGAGGTACCTACTGATGGGAGCCCTCTATCAGGACAGCCTGTCTAATGCTGAAGAGTCCCTACACGGATCCAACGAAGGGAAGAGAAACAGCCTACCCACACGGATACGATCCACTTGGATCCGCCGACACCGATTGCAACTCTACTAATGTCATGAATTCTTCAGAATTCCTCCAGGGCGCATAACTAAGATGCGGGTAGACACATATTATAACCACAAGGTTATAATATTCTCTAAGGCATGCTAATAACCATAAGCTCGCATTTGATTTAAATAAATTAAACTAAATGGGACACATGCGTAGGTCGAGGCTTTCCAAGCATGAAAACATGGTATCAGGATGCGTAGGTCTCATACATAATATAAGGGTGCATATCCCTAGCATACAAAGTCTAAGGGGGGCATCGATACAACATAATGATCATGCACAGCACAGTTTATATTTAAGAATAGTTAATATGCAACTATGGGGCCCCAGGGGAGGGCAATGCACGCCTACGTGCATCAAACGCCTCCCTACTGGGTTGGATTGCCCCACTCACCAATACCCGGGTCATCGCGTGATCGCCCGTCAAGATCTGCAAGACATGGGAAACCAAAATGGTGAGTAAAATACATAAATACGCAAGAAATACGATAGAAATACCCAACACTCGAACAAACATGCATACGGGCCCGTACGCACGCGAGTCCGAGTGCCCCGACACACTCCCGCACCCGCGGGCAGCCATGCGCACGGCCACCCGCACGCACACGCACGGGTGCGCACGCACGCGCGCACCCCAGCGCCCCGGGCGCACTATCGCGCCCCAGCCAGCGCGCCCAGGCGCGCTGCTGTGCCCCTGCCCGCTCGCCCGCTCGCGCGCGGCGTCCAGCCCTACGCCTAACCGCACGCACTGCGCCCCTGCGCAGCGCCCCGCGAGCACGCCCGTGCGCCCACGCATACATGCGCACTCGCCCAGCACCCCGATTGTGCGCACCTGCTCTGCCTGCGCGCACAGACTCGCGCGTACGCGCGCCCGAGCCAACCCCACCACCTCCCTCAGCCCTCCCACACCCCAACCACTCATGCATACCATGCATACCCCCTTTCATCTCCTAAACAACCATCTAAACAAGAAATAGGGGGGAGGAAAGCTTACCCAAGGGAGGAAAGGGGTGCTCTTCGCGCACCGATTTGCCACCACCAAAGCCACCACTACCAAGGCCTCTTCTCAGCCTAAGAGGGGCTGAAAACAGAGGTAAAAAGGGGTCCATAAGGGGAGTTCAACAAGGGGAAAATCACATCTAACACTGTGGAAAGATAGATCGGGACAATACCTTCCTTTTCTCCTTCTATGGCTTTTCTTTTTAACCACCCTAGCTAGATCAAAAAGTGGATTTAAAGAGAAGGTGAGAGAGCTTGAGAGAGAAGATGATGAATAGGAGGGGGAGACTATTCTTGGGCATGGACTTAAAGGGGGCCACACACACACCTCACACACACACACTTACACTTAGAAAAATAATTAGGTTTAGTTAGGTTTAGGTGAACTTTGACCCTAGTCAACCCAACCACACTAACAAACAAAACCAATTGACCAAGTCAAGGGTCAAACTTGACTTGGTCAAAGTCATCCAATGACTTCTCGCTTGGTCAAAACCCGGATACGATTCGGAACTGTGAAATTCTGAAACGTTACCGGAATTCGATGAAATTTTCGTGAGTGGCTTGAAATGGCACCATGACACATAATATGCAGTTAGATTTTCAATCGGAGTTCTCAAGCTCATGATGATATCCAAAAGTATGAAATTTTAGCGGTTCCGATCGAAAAAAGAAAAAGTTAAAAAACTGCCAGAATGCTCCAATGGTGACCAGAAGGCTAAAAGTGACACATATATAACATTCTTCCCCCCTTAGGAAATTTTGTCCTCAAAATAAATACAAGAACATCTAGGAAGGGAAAAGATGCGGATACGCGTCACGCATGGCGTCCTCGAGCTCCAAAGTGGCCTCGGCACCGGAACGGAGCTACCATCGCACCTTGACCAACTGGACGGTCTTGGTGCGGAGCCTCTTCTCGCGACGGTCTAGGATCTCGATCGGCTGCTCCACGAATGACAAGTCCAGGTCGAAGACGAGCGGGTCGAACGGGATGACGTGAGCAGGATCGTGGACGTAACGCCTCAGCTGCGAGACATGGAAGACGTCATGGGCCTGAGCCAGCTGTGGGGGCAGAGCGATGCGATAGGCCACCTCCCCAACTCGCTCGAGGATGAGGAACGACCCAATGAAACGCGGACTCTGTCACGCCCCAGGGTGGCCGTCCCCGGGACGCGGCAAGCGTATACATGATATCAGCAGTCAATACAGGAGATCAATAATCATAACCATAAACAACAGCTAAAAAGACAACACAGACAACAAGAGGCTGACATGATGTATACAAAGATAGCGGAAGCTAAAAAGACTGAATCTGTAAATCAACAACACATTACAGACTCGATACATAATCATATGTCCTGTGAGAGCCAATATATACACAAACATCCAAATACAATCCAAACTAGGTGCCCAAGCACAGAAATATATACATACAATCAAAAGGAAGGATGCTGATGGCCTCAAAACTCGAGGGACGTAGCGCTACTCCGCTACTGGTGCAGTCGCTCAGGAAGCTCCTCCTTCAAGTCCGCCTCGGTAATCACTGGAGAAAATAATTATGCGAGGGGTGAGCCACACGCTCAGTGAATAGCACAACCCATGCATCACAGTTCTTATTAACCACAATTAATCAGCAAAAGCCTCAAAGTGGCATAAACAACACAAATCCGGAGGTTCGTTACATCGCCGAACCACCACACCCTCACCCTCACCCTCACCCCTCAATAGGTGACAAAGGATATTGGGACTTAATGGGCTGATAATCATCCTCACACAATCCAGTGGGTCGCCACATCGCCGGCCCACCACACCCTCACCCTCACCCCTCAATATGGTGACATGGGATATTGGGACTGACTAGGCGGTTGGTCGCCCTTGGTCCACTGATAGTCTCTCCCCACTTCGTAGGCCGTTTGGCCACCCCCACATTCAGCACAGTCCGTCCCAAATAGGGAGGTGCCTACTGATGGGAGCCCCTACACGGGACAGCCTTTCTAACGCCGGGGAAGTATCTACACGGATCCAACGAAGGGAACAGAACAGCCCATCCATGCGCATATGATCCACTCGGATCCGTCGCCAACACATCTCAACAACTCTAATGTCTTGAATTCTTCAGAATTCCTCCAGCGCGTATAACCAGGATGCGGGGAATCATATAGAATAATAATAGGGAAAAGAAACCTTGGGAGGGCAACTTGAGGTCCCGATATAGGACATCCCGCCATCCAAACGAAGAACACGGAGTACCCTAGCCCGGGTCTCAATGTTTACCTCGCAAGGCCCCTTAATATTCCCTAAGGCATGCTAAAGATATCATAAGTCTGCATTTAATTAATAAATCAAACTAATAGGACGCATGCATAGGTCGGGGTTTTCCTAGCATGATAACAAGGTGACAGGATGCACGGCTCTTACACATATCCTAAGGGTGCAAGTCCCTAACATACAAGTCTAGGGTGGCATGCATTCTACACATTAATCATGCATACATAGATTACATATTAATCAGTTAATATTAACTATGTGCCCCAGGGGAGGACGGTATACGCCCAAGTGCATATAGCGCCTCCCAACTGGGTTGGGTTGTCCCACTCACCGGTAATCGGGTCGTCGCGCGACCGTCCGTCAAGATCTGCAAGACAGGGTAATTAACTTGGTGAGTAAAATACACAAAATACCACAAAATACACAAAAATACTCTAAAAATACCCAACACTCGGACAAGCGTACATACGGCATGTACGCATGCGAGTCCGAGCACTCCGACTCACTCCCGAACCCTCGGCAACCATCCGCACGGCCACCCGTCCCGGGATGCACCGCCGCGCCTCAGCCCGCGCACCCAGGCGCACCTCCGGGCCCCTTCTCACACGCCTAGACACGCTGCCGAGCCTCCCTGGTGCACCGCGCGCCCACTGCGCCCCAGCGCAGCAGCCCGCGCGCACACCGCACGCCCTCGCCCAGCGCCTCGGCCCGCGCGCACCCCGCGCGCACCACCGGCTCGCCCACCGCGCGCCCACAGCCCGCCTGCGCCTCTGCGCAGCGCTCCGCGCGCATGCTCCCCCACGGTGCCCAGCGCCCCAGCGCCCAGCACCCAGCGCCCAGCACACGCGCCCAGCACCCAGCGCCCAGCACACGCGCCCAGCACGCCCTCCAGCTCAACCCGAACACACGCCCGCGCGCACGTCCGCGCGCCCGCGCGCGCGTGCCCTGCCAACTGCTCTGCCTGCTGCGCTGCTTGCTGCTTGTGCTGCTGCCTGTGCTGCCATCCTGCCCGGGACAGACAACCACCCTGCCCGAGCCACCCTACCTCCTCTATCCGGCCACCAATGGCCTCCGACCGCCCTCAACCACCACCCACAGCCACCATCCACCACCACACACTCAAAAACATCCCCTAACATACATCTAAACAAGAAAAGGAAGGAAAGAAGCCTTACCCAAGGAAAGGAGAGGAAGAGAAGGGAACCGGGAGCTCTTCGTGCACCGAAACGCCTCCCCAAAGCCCTCCACCACCAAGGCCTCTTCCCACCTTCAAAGGGGCTGAAATCGGGGGAGAAAAGAGGGTGTGAGGAGGGGCTAAACACACCGGAATTCGACTCCGAAACTACCGGTAGACAGATCGGGATGGGATCTAACCTTTCTATGCTTTGAGTTTTGAGTTTCAAGCACTCTAGGTGGCTCAAAATCAAGAAAAGGAGAGAGGGGGAGAGAGAAATACCAATGGAGAAGATGATGAATAGTGGAGGGCAACTTTTGCTACTCACTTAAATAAGTCAACTCAACTTTAATTAGGGTTAACTAGGGTTAAGGCTTGATTAATTAGGTTTAAGTGGGATTTGACTTGGGTCAACCCAACCACACAAAAAAACAAAAAGGGTTGACCAAGTCATGGGCCCACTTTGACCGAGTCAACTCTCCCAATGACTTCTCGCTCGGTCAAAACCCGGATACGCCGCGGAACTGTGAAATTCTGAAACGTACCGGAATTCGATGAAATTTTCGTGAGTGGCTTAAAATGGTACCAGGACACATAATATACAGTTAGATTTTCAATCGGAGTCCTCAAACACAGGACGATAGCTAACAGTCCAAAATTTTAGTGGTTCCGATCGAAAAACGAAAAAAACTCAAAAACTGCCAAAATGCTCCAATGGTTACCAGAAGGCAAAAAGTGACACATATATAACAGACTCAGCTTGCCCCGCACACCGAAACGGAAGATGCCCTTCATCGGGGACACCTTCAGGAAGACATGGTCACCAACCTCGAAGACGAGCTCACGGCGATGACGGTCGGCGTAGCTCTTCTGACAGCTCTGAGCGACTCGGATACGCTCGTGAATCGTCTTGACCATCTCTAAGGTCTGGTGGATGATCTCTAGTCTCTCCAACTGGCGCTCTCCGATCTCGTCCCAACACAAGGGGGACCTGCAGCTGCGGCCATAGAGCGCCTCGTATGGAGCCATCCTGATACTCGAGTGGTAGCTGTTGTTGTAGGCGAACTCCACCAATGGAAGATGCCTCTCCCAACTGCCGCCAAAATCGAGAACGCAAGCTCGCAGCATGTCCTCCAGGGTCTGAATCGTCCTCTCCGACTGGCCGTCTGTCTTCGGATGAAACGCTGTATTGAAGTGGAGGTTCGTACCAAGGGTGTGCTGGACGCTACGCCAAAACCTCGAAGTAAATCGCGCGTCTCGATCAGAAATGATGCTGACGGGAGTGCCATGGAGACGAACAATCTCGGAGACAAACAACTGCGCCAGGGTGTCCAGAGAATCGGTGAGTCGGATGGGGAGGAAATGAGCACACTTCGTCAGTCGGTCGACGATTACCCAGATGGCATCGCGACCCGAACGTGACCTCGACAAACCCGAAACGAAGTCCATGGTGATCTGCTCCCACTTCCACTGAGGAATCTCAATGAACTGCAGCTTCCCCGCAGGACGCTGATGCTCCGACTTCACCTGCTGGCATACCAAGCAACGGGCAACGAAACGGGCAATATCCGTCTTCATCCCGCGCCACCAGTAGCCACGATGAAGGCCCCTATACATCTTCGTGCCACCAGGATGCACTGTGTACCTCGAACGATGGGCCTCGTCCAAGATCTTCTGCTTCAGCTCTGCGTTGTCGGGAATGCATACTCGGCCTCTGAACTGCAGGATCCCGTCCCCGCGAATCTGGTAGTCCGGAGGCTCGCCCTGGGCGACACCTTCAGAGAGGACTAAAAAGTGAGGATCCTGCCCCTGAGCCGTGCGGATCTCGTCGAGAAGAACGGGCTGCACCACTAGCCTGGCCAGAATGCCACCCGCAGGAGTCTCTCGAACGCTGATCTAGCAAGCGGCCTCCTCCAGAAGCCTCTAACGACGTACAGCCATGTGGGCGGCCATTCCCAAGGGCTGCCTGCTGAGAGCATCCGCCACGACATTCGCCTTACCCGGATGGTAAGCGATGTCACAATCATAGTCCTTTAGGAACTTGACCCAACGTCTCTGACGCATGTTGAGCTCCGGCTGGGACTGCAAATATTTCAAGCTCTTATGATCAGTAAAGAGCTCGAACTCCTCGCCATAGAGGTAGTGCCTCCACATCTTCAGCGCAAAGATGATCGCGGCCAACTCTAAGTCGTGGGTGGGGTAATTCTGCTCATGGGGCTTCAACTGACGCGACGCGTAAGCCACCACCTTACCGTGCTGCATCAGGACGCAACCCACACCCAACCGCGATGCATCAGAATAAACTGCGAACCCACCACTCCCAGACGGAAGGGTAAGAACTGGCGCTGAGGTGAGCCTTCGCTTCAACTCTAGGAAGCTCTCCTCGCAAGATGGGGACCACTCGAACCGGACATCCTTCCGAGTGAGGCGGGTAAGAGGTACAGCTATCTTCGAGAAACCCTCGACAAACCTCCTGTAATAACCCGCCAAGCCGAGGAAGCTCCGAATCTCTGTGGGGTTCGACGGTCGACGCCAATTCGACACGGCGAGCGTCTTGTCCGGGTCCACAGATATGCCCTCGCCGGAAATCACATGGCCTAGAAAGGCCATACGCTCCAACCAGAACTCGCACTTACTGAACTTGGCGAAAAGCTGATGTCGGGCCAAAGTTTCCAAGACAGTGCGGAGATGGTGAGCATGCTCCTCAAGACTCCTCGAGTACACTAGAATATCATCGATGAATACTAGTACGAAGGAGTCGAGGAAGGGTTGAAACACCCGGTTCATCAGATCCATGAAGCATGCCAGCGCATTCGTCAACCCAAACGGCAGTACTCTAAACTCGTAGTGCCCATAACGGGTACGAAAGGCCGTCTTCAGAATATCTGACTCCCGGATCTTCAGCTGATAGTAGCCCGAACGGAGATCGATCTTAGAAAAGACTCGCGCTCCCTGGAGCTGGTCAAACAGATCGTCAATCCGTGGCAAGGGGTACTTATTCTTCACGGTCTGCTTGTTCAGCTGCCTGTAATCAATACAAAGCCACAGCGAACCGTCCTTCTTCCGCACAAATAAAACAGGGGCTCCCCACGGAGACACACTCAGACGTGCGAAGCCCTTCTCTAGCAACTCCTCCAACTACTCCTTGAGCACCTTCAGCTCTGTAGGGGCCATCCGGTACGGAGCTCTCAAAATTGGCTCGGTCCCCGGAATCAGATTAATCTCAAACTCGATCGTGCGATCCGGCGGTAATCCCGGAAGATCATTGGGGAAAACCTCAGGATACTCTGCCACGACCGGAGTCTGACTGATATCTGCCCGCAGCGGTGCGTCCTCCTGAGCAATATACGCCAGAAAGCCCTCGCATCCTCCTTGAAGGAGTCTCCACGCCTGGATGGACGACACGAACCCCAAAGGGGCTACGTCACGATTGCCCACGAACTGGAAGGACCTCCGACCCGGAAGGTGGAAAGACACCAACTTGGCAAAACAGTCGATGCTGGCGTGACTAGCTGAAAGCCAATCCATTCGCAGGATGGCATCGAAGTCCGACATGGCGAGCTCCACCAACTCCACTGGAAACTCGTGCTCCCCAATCACCATGGTATATCCTCAGTACACAGAACGGAGGAGAATACGGTCTCCAACGGGCAATAATATCTCCAGGATAACATCAAGAGGGGCGAACGCCACGCCCATCCGTCTCGCAAAAGCGGGAGACACGAACGAGTGCGTGGCTCCGGAATCAAATAACACATATGCAGGGAGCTGGGAGATCTGAACAATACCTCGGACCACGCTACCCGAAGCCTGCACCTCCTCAGCCGAAAGTGCTGCAACTCTGCTCTGAACAAACTGCGGCTGAGGAGCAGGGGCACGCCTCGCAGGCTGCACTGGCTGCCTCCTCTGGTCAACACGGCCACCCTGTGGCTGCTGCTGCTGACGCTGAGGCTGCTGCTGCTGGCGCTGAGGCTGCTGCTGCTGGTACGGCTGCTGCTGCTGCTGCGGAGGCAGCACGCGGGGTCGGCCAGCATCAGGGCAATTATATAAAATATGCCCGATGCGCTGACAATGGTAACAGCGCCGCGTCTCTGGTCGCCTGGACTGGACTGGCACTGCTGCAATGGGTGCTGGACCTCGCACTGGCACCACATCAACTGGAGTAGCGGCAGCCGCTGTCTGATCAAAGCGGGGCCGCTTCTTCTTGCGCTGTCCCTGGTCCTGGCTCCTGGGAGGTCTCTGGTCTACAGAAGGGGTCGGAACCCCCATGGAGGCCTCGAGGTCTCGCTCGACTGTCTTCGCCCGAGACACCAAGTCCGAGTACCTCGTAAACGCCTGAGAAGAGATATGCACCCGAATGGTGCTGATGAGACCCATCTTGAATCGACGACACCGCGTCTCCTCATCCATCACCAAGGCTGGGGCGAACCTGGAAAGCCTCGTGAAGCGTGTGGAGTAGTCCGCGACTGACATGGAGCCCCGCGTCAGCTGCTCAAACTCCCGCATCACGATCTGGCGCTTCGAAAACGGGAAGTACTCCTCCAGGAAATACCTCCAGAACCCCACCCATAGCAATCGCTCCACTCCCTCGGGAAGGTCCACCGATCAGGTAGCCCACCAGTTTGCGGCACTACCCTTCAGCATGAAGGTGGCCAAGGAGACTCGCTAGCGATCGGTGCAGTGCATGGTCAAGAAGATCTTGTCCACCTACATCAACCATCGCTCAGGGGCAAGGGGGTCCGCCGTCTGTCCATGGAACTCGAGAGGGTGGAGCTTCAGAAAGGCCGTGAGGCCACTCTGATGCAATCTCGCTGCAACCTCCAGCTCCACCTCCCTCTCCAGGGGATCCTGAACTCCCACCGCTGGAATCACCACGGGGTCAGGGGGTACATCGGGTACCACAGGCGGATCTGCCACCAAGGGGACCTGTGGAACTGCCTCACGGGCCACCCTCAGCTCCTGAATCTCTCTAGCCTGCTCAGCTAACGCCCTCGTCTGGGCCTCAAGTGCTCTAGTCTGAGTCTCCACCAAATCTGCTATCCGAGCGTAAGCACGCTCCCATGCAGGAGGCTCCTGCGCCAGTCCTGGCCCCATAGCCGAGGACTCTCCAATAGCATCCTCACCTCTGGTAGGTCCGGGAAGCTCCAAAGGTCGAGAGGGACCACGTCCACGCATTCCTCTGCGAGGAGGCATATCAGCAACCTAAAAAAACCAGACACTAGGATCAGAATACTCATATAGAAATCCTAGGACTCATCTCTACGAAAAAAAGGACAATTGGCTCTGACAGGACCAGGCTCTGATACCAACTTTTGTCACGCCCCAGGGCGGCCGTCCCCGAGACGCGGCAATGGTATATATGATATCAGTAGTCTAAACAGGAGGTCAATAATATACTCTAAACAACATCAACAATGGCAATACAGACAACAATGAGGCTGACATAATATATACACAAATAGCCGAAGCTAAAAGACTGAGTCTGTAATTCAAAAGACATATTACAGACCCGATACATAATCAACTGTCCTGTGAGAGCCAATATATACAACGACATCCAAATATAATACAAACGTGTGCGCAAGCACGGAATACAATACATACAATCAAAAGGCGGGGGGGGGGATTCTGATGGCCTCTCAAACGCGGAACGTGACGCTGCTCCGCTAGTGCTGATGCGCCTCGGGGAGCTCCTCCTTCAAATCTGACTCAGATATAACTGGAGAAAAATATATGCGAGGGGTGAGCCACACGCTCAGTGAATAGCACAACCCATGCATCACAATTCATATCAATTTTAAACAATTTACAGCCACTAAGTGGCAGTAACTACGCAATCCAGTGGGTCGCTACATCGCCTACCCACCACACCCTCACCCTCACCCTCAAACTGGTGACATGGTCTTTTGGGACTGACTATGCTGTTAATCACCCTTGGTCCACCGATAGCCTCTCCTCCACTCCGTAGCTCGCCTGGTCTACTCCCACGATTCAGCACAGTCCGAAACACAATCAGGAGGTACCTACTGATGGGAGCCCTCTGTCAGGACGGCCTGTCTAACGCTGAGGAGTCCCTACACGGATCCAACGAAGGGAAGAGAAACAGCCTACCCACACGGATACGATCCACTTGGATCCGCCGACACCGATTGCAACTCTACTAATGTCATGAATTCTTCAGAATTCCTCCAGGGCGCATAACTAAGATGCGGGGAGACACATATTATAACCACGAGGTTATAATATTCTGTAAGGCATGCTAATAACCATAAGCTCAAATTTTATTTAAATAAATTAAACTAAATGGGAGACATGCGTAGGTCGAGGCTTTCCTAGCATGAAAACATGGTATCAGGATACGTAGGTCTCATACATAATATAATAGTGCATATCCCTAGCATACAAAGTCTAAGGGGGGCATCAATACAACATAATGATCATGCATAACATAGTTTATATTTAAGAATAGTTAATATGCAACTATGGTGCCCCAGGGGAGGGCAATGCACGCCTACGTGCATCGAACGCCTCCCTACTGGGTTGGATTGTCCCACTCACCAATACTCGGGTCGTCGCGTGATCGCCCGTCAAGATCTACAAGACATGGGAAACCAAAATGGTGAGTAAAATACACAAATAAGCAAGAAATACGATAGAAATACCCAACACTCGGACAAGGATGCATATGGGCCCGTACGCACGCGAGTCCAAGTGCCCCGACACACTCCCGTACCCCCGGGCAGCCATGCGCACGGCCACCCGCACGCACACGCACGGGTGTGCACGCACGCGCGCACCCCAGCGCCCCGGGCGCACTGCCGCGCCCCAGCCCGCTCGCCCGGAGATGCCGCCCTCTCGCGCGCGCCCGCGCGCACCGCGCGTCCAGCCCTGCGCCTAACCGCACGCACTGCACCCCTGCGCAGCGCCCCGCGCGCACCCCTTCGCGCATCGCACGCACTGTGCCCCTGCGCAGCGCCCCGCGGGCCCGCGCGTACGCGCGCACTCGTTCAGCGCCCTCGACTGCGCGCGCCTGCTCTGCCTGCGCAAGCAGACTAGCGCGCACGTGCGCGGATGACCCCGCACGCGCGCCCGAGCCAACCCCACCACCTCCCTCAGCCCTCCCACACCCCAACCACTCATGCATACCATGCATACCCCCTTTCACCTTCTAAACAACCATCTAAACAAGAAATAGGGGGGAGGAAAGCTTACCCAAGGGAGGAAAGGGGTGCTCTTCGCGCACCGATTTGCCACCACCAAAGCCACCACTACCAAGGCCTCTTCTCAGCCTAAGAAGGGCTGAAAACAGAGGTAAAAAGGGGTCCATAAGGGGAGTTTAACAAGGGGAAAATCACATCTAACACTATGGAAAGATAGATCGGGACAATACCTTCCTTTTCTCCTTCTATGGCTTTTCTTTTTAACCACCCTAGCTAGATCAAAAAGTAGATTTAAAGAGAAGGTGAGAGAGCTTGAGAGAGAAGATGATGAATAGGAGGGGGAGACTATTCTTGGGCGTGGACTTAAAGGGGGCCACACACACACCTCACACACACACACACTTACACTTAGAAAAATAATTAGGTTTAGTTAGGTTTAGGTGAACTTTGACCCTAGTCAACCCAACCACACTAACAAACAAAACCAATTGACCAAGTCAAGGGTCAAACTTGACTTGGTCAAAGTCATCCAATGACTTTTCGCTTGGTCAAAACCTGGATACGATTCAGAATTGCGAAATTCTGAAACGTTACCGGAATTCGATGAAATTTTCGTGAGTGGCTTGAAATGGCACCATGACACATAATATGCAGTTAGATTTTCAATCGGAGTTCTCAAGCTCATGATGATATCCAAAAGTATGAAATTTTAGCGGTTCCGATCGAGAAAAGAAAAAGTTGAAAAACTGCCAAAGTGCTCCAATGGTGACCAGAAGGCTAAAAGTGACACATATATAACATTCTTCCCCCCTTAGGAAATTTTGCCCTCAAAATAAATACAAGAACATCTAGGTAGGGAAAAGATGCGGATACGCGTCACGCATGGCGTCCTCGAGCTCCCAAGTGGCCTCGGCACCGGAACGGTGCTGCCATCGCACCTTGACCAACTAGACGGTCTTGGTGCGGAGTCTCTTCTCGCGACGGTCTAGGATCTCGATCGGCTGCTCCACGAATGACAAGTCCGGCTCGAAAACGAGCGGCTCGAACGGGATGACGTGAGCAGGATCGTGGACGTAACGCCTCAGCTGTGAGACATGGAAGACGTCATGGGCCTGAGCTAGCTGTGGGGGCAGAGTGATGCGATAGGCCACCTCCCCAACTCGCTTGAGGATGAGGAACGGCCCAATGAAACGCGGACTCAGCTTGCCCCGCACACCGAAACGGAAGATGCCCTTCATCGGGGACACCTTCAAGAAGACATGGTCACCAACCTCGAAGATGCGCTCACGGCGACGACGGTCGGCGTAGCTCTTCTGACGGCTCTGAGCGGCTCGGATACGCTCGCGAATCGTCTTGACAATCTCTGAGGTCTGGTGGATGATCTCTGGTCCCTCCAACTGGTGCTCTCCGACCTCGTCCCAGCACAAGGGGGACCTGCAGCTACGGCCATAGAGCGCCTCGTATGGAGCCATCCTGATACTCGAGTGGTAGCTGTTGTTGTAGGCAAACTCCACCAATGGAAGATGCCTCTCCCAACTGCCGCCAAAATCGAGAACGCAAGCTCACAGCATGTCCTCCAGCTATCAATACCTGAGGTCAATAAAGACTCCAACAACAACACACAAAGTGGCAAAGCAAGGATAATGATAACTGACTGAAAAGCGGAAGCATAATATATAAACAATGTCTGTAAACCAAAAACATTATTACAGACTCGAATACACAATCACTGTCCTGTGAGAGCCAAGTCTAGACCAAAGAAAAATACAACCTGTGCCACATGCACGATTTACAATACATACAATGACTCTAGGACTGCTGACAGAATCGCACTGGCCAGCCGCCGGAAGAACGCTCCACGCCCATAAGACCACGCCACAAGGAAGCTCCAGCTCCACGCCCAACACTGCCCCTGAAAAGAAACAGTATGCGAGGGGTGAGCTACAAGCTCAGTGAGTGGCTAGAAACCAATCACCATACATCAGTTCAATACATAAACAATTCCCTTTCAAGGTAAACATGGGTGGAAACCCATGGATAACTGGGTCACGCGGCGGCGCGACCCACCTCACCCTCACCCTCACTCCCGGAGGAAGACTCTTGGGACTTTTGGAGAGAAACCATACTGTTGGTCGAGGAGACCCGGGATTACTGGTCCACACAACATTACTAGATCATCTACATCGAGATAACTGCCCAACGATGTCTTTAAACATCGATACGAGACCGGACCCAACAACTATGGGAATGGTTGAACAACGAATGGGTCACGAGGCGACGTGTCTTCACCTCATCCTCACCCTCACTCCCGAAGGGAGACTCTTGGGACTTTTGGAAGAGACTTAGACTGCTCTACACCCTTGGTCCACCGGTAGCCCTTTCCCCGGGTAGCCTCTACCTGGTATACTCCCATGGTCAGTACGTTCCCGAATGCATCGGTAGAACCTACAGATGGGAGCCCTCTGTCAGGACAGCTTTTCCCAACCTGAGAAGTTCCTACATCGGATCCAACAAAAGGGAGAACGATTTCACGTTCGCAATATCATTCGTTAGGCCTCTCCCGGATAGCCTCTACCTGGTACACTCCCACGATCAGTACGCTCCCGAACGCATCGGTGGTACCTACGGATGAGAGTCCTCCATCAGGACAGCTACATCCTGGGCCTCTTCACCACAGACGACATTGGGAGTAAACATTCCATGTTCGCAAAGAGAACCCAATGGAAAACACTACACTCGATAATCACATATCGATGATAGCGAACAATATTGTACTCCCACGCGGTTGCATCGCTCAGACACAAAGGGGTCACACGCCCCAACTACCAGCTTAACAAACCGTTAAGATAATGAATTCTCCTGAATTCCAAACGAGTGCATCGCTCGGATGCACGGGCGATTACATCGCTAGCGCTCTAACTAATAAGGTACAACCCGACAGCGGGTCATACCCACGCCTATTCCAGATAGGCCTATCAGTTTTTAACATACGCATATAAATATATCCATGAGAATTTTATATCTAGCTATGTGCATGAACCATATGCACAATCATCTAATAATTATAGGGACACTCCCTAACATGGATTTACATCATAATAAATCATACAACATGCATACATGGTCATTAATCACATAAACATACAAAATATACTCTAACATGCGTTGGATATCGCCAACTTAAAAGAAAGGGTCAAGCGCGATCTCGCGCACTAACAGGTGCATGCCAATATTCCAAACGAACTTGAGTCGAGTAGGAAATCGCATCTACTTACTCAGTTCGTTCAGAGGGAGAGGGCGGGAGAGATCATCATCTCATAAAGCTGGTCATAGCTTTGCCCCATTAGCATGGGCGCAACAGCTACACCACGCCCTCGAGTCTTATCGCAAGGGAATATTAGATAGGTGCCCGTTATTAACCCAGACTTAATCATGTTCGATATTCCAATTAATATGGTGGGAGTAGTATTACAATACTACCTAAGGCATGCCATATTCTATACATACATACACATTACACAAATACATGCCCATACTAGAGGGGCTCATGCAACACAATCATTCATACATGAATACAATACATGTATATAAGCCTAGCATGCAAGATATCTACATATTATAGCTTAAGCATGGCCATACTACTTATCTACACAAGTAGTATAGCTAAATTGCCCCATCGATGCGCGACGCGCGACTACGCGCGTCCAGCGCATCCCGAGAGGGGGGGGGGATTGGATCGAACCACTCACTATACAACCCGGGATCTCGCACATCCCATCCGACGAGATCTGCAAGGTAAGGGCATCAAATTTGGTGAGTAACATCACAATTTAACACTTAGAATTTACTAGAATTACCAAAGATTTAGACATGCACGCATACGGACTCGCACGCATGCGAGCACGCGCGTACGCACGCATGCCCGGGTGCCCCAGCACCTACCCGAGACCCTGGGCAGCCCCGCGCATGCCCCAGCACGCGCACGCACGCGCGCGCGTGCACTGGCACCTAGCCGCGCGCCCAGACCCGCCCAGACAACCTGCCCCGCGCGCGCGCGCACTGCCACCGCCCGCGCGCACCCGCTCGCTCGCTCCGCGCGCGCGCAGCCATTCCTAACCCTCTTTTAACCACTCCCCCACACTTCTCACTCACCCTAAACCAATTACCTAGTATGCATGACTTCCCCACAACCCCCTAAGCCATGAAAAACCAAGAAAAGAAGGGGAAGAGCTCACCTTGGGAGGGGGAATGAAAGGGGGAGATTCAAGGGCCCTCGATGCACCCGCGACCACCTCAACCACCACCACCACTACCACCACCTCCACAGCCCTCCTCAGCCTCCTTTGGCCGCAAAATAGGGGGGGGGGGAAGGTCATGAAAAGGAGCTTGAGAGAGGAGGATCAACAACAACAACACCCACACAAACCTTCTTGTGCTTCCTTCTTCACCTTCTCGTCCTTCACTTCTCTTTGAGGACTTAAAACAAACACATGGGGGGTGTGTGTGAAAGAGAGAAGAGAGACCCAAGAGAGTCCACGTGAGAGTGAGAGGGGAAAAGAGAGAGAGAGAGAGAGAGACTTTTTCCACCATTTGGGGGGGGGTGATGAGAAGGGAAAAAGGGGGGGTGCACCTAAGCTAAACTCACCCACACACATTTAAAATATCCATAGTTTTCTTACTCTTTAAGCAATAGGGGGGTGAGGTTACCCAAGGTCACCTTAACCACCAAAATATCCCAACACTATTCGACTAATCAAATCAGGAACTCTCGAAAACCCGGATACGATTCGGAACTGCATATTTTTCCAAACGTTACCGGACCTCGATGAAATTTTTATGGGTAGTACTAAACGGTACCAGGACCCATAATATGCAGTCAGATTTCCAATCAGAGTGCTCTAACTCCCGCAGGTGGCTAAAAGCCAAAATTTTAGTGTCTTCGATCGAAAAATTAAAAAGGCTGACCAAGGCTTAACCGAAATGGCTCCAAATGACATAGGCATGACAAAACACACCCTGAACGGGTCCGAATACTGCAAGCACGCCCCCGAGCACCGCGTGCACGCGGCCCACGCACTCCGCACGCATCGGTGAACGCCCAGCACGCCCTCGAGCACTCCGTGCACGCTGCCCACGCACTCCGCACGCATCGGACAACGCCAAGCACGCCCTCGAGCACCTCGTGCACGCTGCCCACACACTCCGCATGCATCGGACAACGCCAAGCACGCCGTCGAGCACTCCGTGCACACTTCCCACGCGCTCCGCACACATGCGAGAATGCTAAGCATGCACTCGAGCACCCGATGTGCCAACCCTACGCCCCTTTTTGCCTATAAACACAAGTTCAAGTGATGCATGAGGAACCTCATTTGAAAGAAGAGAAGAAAAGGCATACAAAGTTCACTCACACATACTCACAAACGGGTGGCGTACACACATACACAACACACAACGCATGAACATGGGCTTCTCTCCCTCATCCTCTTCAATTCCATGCATACACGACAACAACACAAAGAAATGGAGCTTCCACTCCTCCCCATCAGCTACAAAAGACATGGCTGAACCCAACACGGAGAGCAGGAGGTCCATACGCGGCTCCGACACGCCCACACGCCACAGCTCCACCTTTATCACCATCGACACCCCGAACCTCCCTTCAAACAACAAACATACCAAGACATCCGAAGAGGGGACTTCAACACCACCTCCACTTTATCTTCTTCATTTTTCATAGACGGAAGGGCTGGTCGAGAGTGTTAGGCGAGAGAGACAATCGGGGCCATTAAATAGCCAAAAGAGGGATTTAAATGACCAAATCATCCCTGACCAGAAATTTCTGGACACGATTCACTCGAACTGCCATAACTTCCACGACATAGCTCTGAATTGCACAATTCATAATCCTTTGGAAAGCCAAGAAGATTATCTACAACTTTCATGTTTATGCCAAGATCAAATAATCCCTCTATCTATTCCGAAATATGAGCTAAACATTGAACAGGGCTGCTGCCAGAATTTTCATCCTCGGGGTATACTTGGAAAAATACCCATAACTGTTACTACATGAATCCAGTTGATCTAATTCTACTTTTGTATGAAAGCTAACTCAAAACTGAGCATCTCATGATAAAATCATATTTAAACCTTTTCATCTTGGATTTTAACAAAATTAAATCCAAATACCAAATCGGAAATGCATAACTTCTAGGAGAAAAATTATGTAGCATTATTTTTCAATCAGAGCTCTCCAACTCCTGTAGGTGGCTTAAACCTAAAATTTTAGCCACTCCGATCGAAAAATAAGGCTCCAAATGACGCAAGCATAACAACCGTGGGACCCACGAATCCGAGTTCCAATCCTTGGTCATGATGACTCTCCCAGATGTGCTGACACGACTAGATCCAGTGTCTAGTTGAGCGGTTGGGCACCCAACTCCTTACTCCTTGAAAACGAGCAGTCTAAAGCACGACCAGACACAAGGTCTGGTCGGGTCGACCTTACTCCTTGAAAGCAAGCAGTCTAAGACACGACCAGAGACGAGGTCTGGTCGGTCGACCTTACTCCTCGCAGACATGCTATGAAACGTATAGGCAAGCACGTCAAGAGACCCCGAGCAAGAAGAAGAAACGGTCAGAAGACGATTACCACCTGTAACTGCCAAGGTAGCATTTAAGGCGCATTACCAACAGAACGTGGGTAGTCAAGGACCATTGTGGAACATAAATACCAGGGGCATTTCCCTGAAAAAAGGCCCACTAAGCACTTAGTGGCAAGGCGGTTACAAGGACATTAAAGGAACTACGTGTGAGTTGATCCCCAAGGGATACGTAGGCAGTCTATAAAGAGGTCGCGCACTCAGCAGTCTAGAGGCACAGTCGAGAATGGGGAAGAGAGTTACCCATTGAGTCAAACCCAATCATTGAGTTCTGTTTGTGTTATTTCCTATTCTGTCGTGGAGAGAATCGAAGCATAGCTGCGAGAATTCATATTGCTTGAGTTCTTTTTCTCAGTAAAATTACAAATCTAACTGAAGGGGGAAATATCCTCCTCAGTTTGGCGCCATCTGTGGGATACTGAAACAAAAAGCCAATGTCCACAATGTCAGGTCCGAGTGACACTAATGTAGGAGGACGACAAGAACAAGACGTTCTCCCATCCGATGTTGCCGACGGCTCCCCAAAAACCTTGGCTAGTCAAGTCCAGGGCCTCAGCCGGGTAATGGAGTCCATGCAGGAAACTCTATTTACTCATTTGCAACAGTCAATGCAGCAGATGATCAAAGCCTCGATGCAACAGTTCTATACGAACATGGATCGACAATAGCCAACCCAGGAAGAAATCCGGCCGCCACCTCCTGTACAGCCCAACCCCCCTACCATCAACGCTGAAGGTTCGAAAGGAAGTACCTCTTCTTCCAATCAAAGGAAGCGGTCTCGTCGGCGCTCGCGCACCCCTCGAGCGGGTCAACGGCCACACGAAGGACAAAGGCGCAGGCACTCACCTCATGGAGAACGCTCCACGAGACGGGAGACCTCTCGGAGGCAAACGCACCAGGGGTGATCGATCTTACGTGAGGTTTCAGAAGGGCGTCGGTATGATTCCCCACCCCGCCCTCAAGCTGGGGAAGCGGTCGCGCAGCCGCGTTACGCTTTTCGCTCTGAGGTACGGCGCGTTCCAAATCGCGAAATGGTGGAGTATGCAATACGGGGATTCGCCTCCCCGTTTTGCACAGAGATTCTCAGGGAACGACTTTCCCGAAAGTTCATCCAGCCCAAATTCAAGATGTACAATGGCACGACGGATCCCTATGATCACATCTTGGCATTCCGACATTTGATGGCCTTGTATGAGCTCTATGATGGGCTTATGTGCCGCCCATCATAGAGCTCATACCAAGCGTACCCCGTACGACTTGCGTGATTTAATGGGGCATGCTAAAAAGTATGCCAAGGTGGAAGAAGAATCAAGGACCCTTAAGCAGGCGATGGTTGCATCCCGGTCTCCACCAACGGTTGTTGCCCCGTCACCAGCAGTCAAACGTCCACAGGAGCTACATAAGAAGGACCAACGGAACGAGAAGGTCAAGAAGCTTGGTGCCTCAACAAACGAGGTACGAGAAGGACGGGGGATACTCTTCAAGGTCCCTCCATCACAGATCCATTCCAAAATCCAGGAGGAGCCATGGTTTCGATGGCCTGCACCCAGGAGGAGCGACGAATCAAAGCGGGACCAAGCTCTCCGCTGTGACTACCACAAGAGCGTGGGCCATACTACCGACCAATGCCGAATCCTCCGGGGCTTCTTGGAGACCAAGTTCCAAAAGGGACGCTTAAAGGAATATGGTCCTGTCGAGAAAACCCCGGCTTTCGGTGAGTGGCATGTGACAAACATTGGCTCTAATACATCGGCAGGGGTCATTGATGTCATTTTTGGAGGCGTACAGCATTATATCTAGCCAAAAAGTGCCCGTCGAGACTCGGAGACAATATAGGTCTCCTTCGAAATGATGCACATTGACCAGGAGCCGAAGCTGGTCGTGAAAAGACAAAGAAGCGGTAATGAAGGTGCCATCACTTTCTCTGACGCCGACCTGGAAGGAGTCCAAGCCCCGCACTTGGACATCCTGGTAATCACCCTACGTATCTCTAATTTCGACGTTAAGAGAATTCGCGTTGATACAGGAAGCTCGGCCGACATCCTCTTCATGAAACCCTTTCTTCGGATGGGGTTAAAAGCCGCTGACCTCACTCCCACGAAGGACCCTCTAGTCGCATTCAACAGAGTACGAGTCGTCCCCGCTGGACGAATCACACTGTCGGTTCAAGCAGGGAATCGGACCACTATGACGGAGTTCATTATCATGGACCTTCTGTCTCGATACAACGCCATCATCGGACGCACCTGGCTGGCGGAGATGAGGGCGATTTCGTCTACGTACCCTCAACGGCTCCATTTCCCCACGGCCGAGGGGATAATGGTGATTCGAGGAGACCAAGTTGCCGCAAAGAGGTGCTACATGGTGGCGATGGCAGGGAAGTCGGCCCTACCAGACTTTGAGGAGCAGCCTGAGGATGGAGAAATTCATCCAAAAAGGTAGCAATTACTGCAGAACCGAGTCAAGACCGATGAGCGCCGACCCGGTCCCGAAGACAAGGTCCTTGAAGACCTTGAGAAGGTCCCAATAGACCCCTTCGACCCCGAGAAATACTTTCTCGTCTGGAGTTTCCTCTCCACAGAAGAGAGAAAGGCGATACTCGACCTCCTCATCGAGAACAGGGACATCTTTGCCTGGAAGCCTCAAGACATGCCGAGAATTGATCCTGAGGTGGCAAACCATCGGTTGTCCATATCGCTGATCATCCGTCCAGTCCGACAGAAGTAGGGACGAATGGCCACCACACACGCCGAGGCGGTGCGGGACAAGGTGAATAAACTCCTGGCCGCAGGGTTCATACGAGAAGTGCGACACCCCGAGTGGCTGGCCAACACTGTGGTGGTTCCAAAGAAGAACAAGAAGTGGCGGGTCTACGTGGACTTCACCGACCTGAACAGCGCCTGTACGAAGGACAGCTTCCCACTTCCGAAGATCGACCAACTGGTGGACTCCTCATCGGGTAATGAACTAATGAGTTTTATGGATGCTTATTCAGGCTACCACAAAATCCCAATACACGAGCCCTACCCGAAGAGAACAGCGTTCATAAGCCCTACGGGCATTTACTGCTATAAAGTGATGTCGTTCGGGTTAAAGAACGCAGGGGCCACTTATCAGAGGTTGGTGACTAAAATCTTCCAACATCAGATTGGTAAGACTGTTGAGGTTTACATCGACGACATGATGGTAAAAAGTGAGCACCGAGTTGACCACTTGGCTCACATGGAAGAAATCTTCGCTGTGCTGCGTAAGTAACGCCTCAAACTAAACGCGACAAAATGCTCTTTCAGAGTCACCTCGGGCAAGTTTCTGCGGTACCTGACGACGCAGCGAGGAATCGAAGCCAACCCTGACTAAATCAAGGCGATATTGGATATGGAGCCCCCACGGAACAAAAAGGAGGTATAGAAGCTGGCGGGGAGGTTGGCTGCTCTCAATCGATTCATCTCTAGGGCCACTGATCGATGCCAGCCATTCTTCCAGTTGCTGCGGAAGGCTCAGAGATTCGAATGGATGCTAGAGTGTCAGAGGGCATTTGAAGAAATAAAAAAGTACCTCAGCACACCGCCACTTCTGGTATGTCCTTCCTTAGGAGATACTTTGCTCCTCTACATTGCAGCCTCCGAGCACGCTGTTAGCTCCGTGCTATTGAAGGATATCTACCAAGGGCAGAGGGCAATCTACTATGCAAGTAAGGCGCTCAGCAGGGCGGAAACTAGGTATTCCCGCATCGAAAAGCTTGCGTTTTCCTTGCTTGTTTTTGCCCGAAAAACTGCGCCATTACTTCCATGCCCATACGATCCATGTTATCACCGACTCGCCGCTCAAGGCTGTATTGCGAAAGGCGGACGTCGCGGGACGATTGCTCAAATGGGCGGTGGAGCTCTCAGCTTTTGATATCCACTATCGGCCCAAGAGTGCAATTAAAGGACAGGTCGTCGCAGACATCATTGCCGACCTTACACCTGCCCAGCAGCAGGTCTATTTAATCTCCGACGGCAGGCCAATTTCCTAGACACTCCATGTCGACGGGGCGTCCAACCGAAAAGGGGCAGGAGCAGGGATGATCCTACGCAATGAAGACGGTTTCCTATTTGAACACGCAATCAGACTAGGATTCACTTGAAAGACGACTTCCTCCCAGCAGATAAGGAAGAGGCCAGGAAAATCAAGAGCCGATCCGCTCGGTTCTTGATCTCTGATCAGGGCGTATTGTATAAGCAAAACTTTCAAGGCCCTCTCCTCAGGTGTGTTAATTCCGAAGAAGCTAAAGAAGTATTAGAAGAAATGCATTCGGGGGTGTGCGGAAGCCACACGGCCTCGAGGTCCTTGGCGAGGCACGCGTTGACAGTAGGGTACTTCTGGCCAACTTTTGCAAAGGACTCGCTTGACCTGGTGAGCAAATGCAACAAGTGCCAACGATTCAGTCCCCTAATTCACTAACCAGCTGGGGATTTGAATACACTGTCAAGTCCCTGGCCATTCGCTCAATGGGGATTCGATATAGTCGGGCCCATGCCCTTGGCGCCATCCCAGAAGCGATTCCTCCCGGTCGCCACTAACTATTTCACAAAGTGGGTGGAGGCTGTGGCCCTGGCCAGAATCCGCAACATCGAAGTACGAAGTTTCCTTTGGAAGGAGATCGTGTGTCGATTCGGTGTGCCAAACACCATGATCTCCCACAATGGGACACAATTCGATAATGGCACCATTAGGGAGTTCTGCGAGGAGTTGGGCATAAAGCACCTTTTCTTCTCTCCGTGCTACCCCCAAGGAAATGGTCAGGCAGAAATGACCCATCGTACCATCCTGGATAGGATCAAGAAATGGCTCAATGCGGCCAAAGGCAACTGGGTGGACGAGCTTCCCTCGGTGTTATGGGCGTACCGCACCACGGCGCGAAGGGCCACAGGGGAGACTCCCTTTTCTTTGGCTTCTGGCTTCGAGGCTGTAATCCCCATACAGCTCGGGATCCCCACATTTCAAACCGAGAACTTTGAGCCACGTATCAACGAAGAAAATCTCGCGTTTCATCTCGACTTGAAGGACAAGCAGAGGGAAACAGCTTCCATCAGAATGGCGAACTATCGGAACCAGATCGCAGGAAGCTACAACAAGAGGGTTTCGCGACGAAGCTTCCGAGTAGGGGACTTGGTCCTTCACGAGGTATTCCCTAAATCCCGAAAAAGATCCGATGGTAAGCTTGGGCCCAATTGGGAAGGCCCGTACAAGGTCATCGGACTGGGCCCCAAAGGAGCTTATTATCTGGAACGAATGAATGGAGAAGCACTCATGAGGCCTCAAAATGTAATGAATTTGAAAAAGTACCACTTCTGAAATAAAATTTTATTTATTTATTCGTGAGAAATATTTCATGTAAATAAGAGCCCATTCGAGGTCGCGCGTGAACTTGGTTTCAAATATAGCACTCCACGGAGGTCGCGAGTATAGCACTCCACGGAGGTCGCGCGTTGAACCAGTTCCGGTCGATTGGATGAGCACTCTTTGTAAGAGGTCGGGCGGGGGACGCCCCATCCATCGATAAGCACTCGAGTAAAAGGTTTGCAAAAGTGAGACACATAGGTTACACTCAAATGATGAGGTCGTTCGGAAGAACAAGCTTCCCCCTATGCTCACAGGGTCACTTAGAGCCTAGGCTCTATGACCAACCCTTGGAGGTCACTAGGAAAGGACGAGCAGGATTAGTCCCACTACTTAATTCTGAAAGGGTACCTCCCTCTCGTCCAAAGCACTCCATCTACAAACCCTTGGAGGTCACTAGGAAAGGACGAGCTGAAGGAACGCACAAGACTCACTCGCATGATGAGGATGAAAAAAGGGATAACCTTCCCCTGCCATTCTAGGGGCCCCGACCCTACGGAGGTCGCGATGACAGGATGAGTCAGAGTTAGTCCATCGAGTGGACGCAAAACTCTATTATCACGACAATAAGCACTCCAAACATTCAGATCATGCGAAAGTAAGCAGACATGTAAAGACAAGTCGTTTATGAAAACACTATTTATGAAAATGTCTAGGTATGAGACCCGTCACTAAGGCCAAAATCACGAACAGAAGGGGGATCAGCGGCGATACGAGGAGAGACGTTGTTGGATCTATCTTCATAACCTTGACGATATCCACAATTATAGTTCTTCTCGGCACAAGTCGTCAAGCAATCCGAAAGTTCCTTCATCTGGTCCCTCATAGTTGCGAAGGCTTCTGCTTGAACCTTCGACAGACTGTCCTAGTAAGCGACTACACAGTCGGTGCGAAGTTCGCAGAGCTTGATTGCTGCTCTTGCGACTCACGCATCATGGCCTCAACTCGCTTTTTCGCGTTGTGCGCCCGCAAGGAAAAGGAAGCCTGATCGAACGACTGAGAAAGCTTCAACTCAAGGAGCTCTCTCACCCGATCTTCAGCAGCAACAACTTGAACCTGAGCAGCAGACAAGTCCCGACGAGCGGAGGATTCGGCGAGTTCCGTGGCAAGACGCACTCACTTTGCGATCACAGTCTGTTCCTCAACCGACTTAAGCTTTGCTTCTCTGCGGTGAGCGAGCTCCTGGGCCGACTTCAGGAGGTCTTCAGACCTCATCGCATCCAGGCTTCGCTCATTGAGTACCTGCCAGATGATAGAATTCTGAAAAGCAAATGGCTAAAGGCTTGAAGAAGAAACTTTGAAGATAAGAGTCAAACACGTACGTTGTAAAAACTCCAGCCAAGCCAGGTGAAAAGCGCTTCCGTCGTAGCCCGACAAGAACAATCCAAGTCGCCCTCAAGGAGACAGCCCCTGAGCTGTGCACTGGCTAACTCCTTGTTGGCGCAATCAGCAAAGGCTCCTCATGAATGGGTACCAGCTGCAACTGCGGAAGCAGAGGCCGAGGGGGTGTTCGAGGGAGAAGAGCGTGGAGCCCCAGCCTCCATGGCAGCGCCAGGTGAAACCACGAATGTCGTGACAAGAGGAGCGTCCACCACGGCCAAAGCGACTGGGGGCATCCCAGCAGGAGCCGGGATGATTGGTGGCACCTTCGAAGGAGTAGTCATGTTTAAAATACCCTCCGAAATCTTGGCTGGGGGCACCTCCGATGAAGCAGTGACCGCAGGCACTAAGCCTGCCGCGGTAACTGGGACAACCCCCATGCAGAGGAGTTGATGAAACCATGGCCACTACCTCCTCGACAAAGGAGGGATAGACTTCCAGGGAAGAGGAAACCTCCACCGTCTCTGGTACCTGAATGACTGGAGAGCTTGGTGGGCATCCCTCTTCGGTGGAGGGCAAAGAAAGCTCGACGGTAGCCACACCGACAACACTCGAAGGTAGTTCATTCCCCACGGGGGATATAGGGGAAACATCCGGTAGGGCTTCGACTCTGCCTTCAGAGTCCGCCCCCTCAACCGATGAGGTCGAACGAGCAGCTTTGGTCTGCCATTTTGAAGGAAGTGGCAGTCTAGGCCTCTTCTTCAAAGCCAACAGCGGCGTTCGCCGCCCACTTCTTCAGCGGCGGCAGCAGCAAGGGCAGAAGATGCGTCGAAGACTGACGACGAACGCCGGCCGGTCAAAGAAGAGCCAAAGAAGAGGATGGGGGGGAGTTTAGGGATTTTAATCCTTTTTTCTTTCCTTTTTTCCCAGCTTTTCTGATGATCCAATCTCACACATGGGTCTGGGGGGGGGGTCTGGAATCATCTGCAGGAAGCATAAGGAGGCCTATTGGCTAAAGAGAGAAGGCAAGGGCAGATAAAGTGTATAAGATCCAATGATTTCGTGCTCACCCAATTTCGCCTGGCGAAGGCGACATGGCACCCACGGCGCGTCACCCGAAGCAGTGGCAGGAAGCGCCCACGGGCCGGTCAGTTGCACAAGGTATTCATCCCTCCATCCGCTGTCGATGAGGGAAGCTTTTCCACGAGAGGGACTGTGAGAGTCTCGCCCGAAATAGTACGTGCTGACGACTTCCTCAAGTCATACAGATGGTGGATGTCGTCCACCCCGAGCAGCTGCAGCAGCTTGTGGTTAATCGTGACGACGCACATCAGCACCGTAACAGATTAGGGGAGCATTGCACCGGGTGAAGATTGAATCGGCTGATGAAGTCCCTGACCAGCCTGACCAGAAAAGGGAAAAGAAAGCTCCTCAGCATCTGAAGCATCTGAGAAGAGAGCTTCTCAGAGCTGCCTTTAAGATCATATATGGGATCATAAGGAGATCTGAAAGGAGTAGGTGTGATGGGGATGGAATCAGGAATCGACAGGGAGGACCTTAGTTTCTGGACAATGTCTATCGAAGGAGAAATTCGAGAAGAAGAGGAGAAGAAAAAAAAGCAGGAGGGGATTCGATTTCTTCCTTCTCTCTTCTCTTCTCGTCAAATGATGGAAACTTATAGAACGGTCCTCCCTCGAAGAATCCCCGCAATCATGACAGGAGCGCGAAAATAAAATCAGAAAATCATTGAGATTTGCCGTCGAAATCTTCTGCAAATATCGAGGGACAGCTGGCGGGAGAAACCAGGCGCAAGTTTGATAAACGTGTGGTGAATTTATTATCATTTATTTACCACGTGGAAGAAAGAAGAGAAGGACAGACAAGAAAAACCTACAACAATGACCCAGAGAAATCCTGTTCGTGAACCTGGTTCGTTGGTCCTGTTCAGGATCCTGTTCGCGGGTTCGCGCAGATACGCAGAGTTTTTGTTTTTTTGGACCCCACGACCCCAAATATATAGCGTATAGCGTAAAAGAAAAAGGAAAAGAAAAAAAAAAAATTTTTTTAATTTTTTAATTTTTTATTGGTTAAAAAAAAAAAAAAAAAAACCCTCTGCTCGGTCTTCTACTCGTCCCTTCCCACGAGTCCTCCTCTCCCTCACAGCCTGGTGCAGTCCGCTTGCTGCAGTTCGGAAGCTCTTCGTTGCTCACGAGAATGGTCAGCATAGCCCAAGCGGTATCCGCTGATGAAGTCCAGAAGAGAATTCCTCTCATCCTCCTCACCACCTTCACGGCGCCCGCGCAACTGATGATGATGAGAGATGGAGGAGAGGGACAGGCATGAACAGAGGCTTGCAAATTCCTTGAAGAGCCAGGAGAGGGAGGAGGACACTCTGTAGAGGTCTCAGGAGTAGGAGCAACCCCACCCCCCCCGAGAGGGGGGGGGGGGGCGCGGGGGCAGCATCCATGCATCGGGTGGGGGGGGGGGAGGAACCTCAAGAGGAGAAGAAAGACGAAAAAGAAGAAGAAGAGGAAGATGATCGAACTGCAGGTGGAGATGGTGGAACAGAATGCGAAAGTGACAAGGTTAAGTCCACCGCAGAGCAATGGAATTTGATCCAGAACCCAGCCGGAGGAGGGAGAGGAGGCGCGCCGCCGCCGTTGTGCAGGGCGGTGGTAGGAGGAACAGGACCAGAGCCACCCGCTGACTCAACCACACCGGAAAGAAAAGTTGCAACGGGTGGAGCGCGTCGCGGTTCCTCCAATTCAAGGAGCTCCCACCACGATCGGTCCCGGATAGTCATCACCCCGAGAGATGTCTTCATCTCACCTCCCTCACCTCGGCCTGGGGGCATCCACCATCGGCTCCGGGGGGTGACACAATGGCGATGGACGAATCCCAACCGTCTGGCATCCAGGAACCCCCGACCCCGATCCGGTGACTCTCCTCTCGTGGTCGTCGCCCCCGTGCCATGCCGAGGACCAGCTCTGCTCTCTGGCCCGACGAGAGAGAGAGGTAGGGGGGGGGGGATCGGGGGGGGAGCCCCCCCCCTGATGAGATCACGGACGGGACGTCAGCAGGGCTGCTCAACTCCTGTCTTCTTCCCCAACGCGACCACGCACATCAAGACGGGTATACGTTGGAACGACCAGGGGATGGGAGGCCAAAAAAAGAAAGAAACTCTCTGCCCAGGCATGGCAGAGAGAGAGAGAGACCCCCCCATCTGTGAAGCTGGGGGGGAGGAGAACGGAATCATCAAGGTAAAGGGGGGGGACATCTTCGGCCAACTCGTCAACCACGAAGTCAAACGACGAGAGGCCTCTCTCTCTGAGGGCTGCGGCGGTAGCAGCAGTCCCTCCATGATAATGAAGAAGGCGTGAGATGGGATGGGGGGCTCCCTCCTCTCCCCCCCCCCCTTTTTATATCCATTGAGTGGCGCCTCGAGAAGACAACCGCACTTATTTCGCTGTGAGTCGAGGAGAGATCATCATCAATGCCAAAAAAAGGGGGATTCACAGAATGAAGGGATGTTGACGTTTGGATTTCCCATACGCCATTTAGAGGCCACGCGCCATTAAGGCTGACAAAGCAAAATCCTCCCTCAAATCCTAGGCGATCAGAGAATCCCGAGAAGGTAGACGACCGGATCTTTGACCCCCAAAGATTTATCATGATCTCTCTCTCTCTCGACAAGCAAAAAGAGCAGAAGGGGGGGCATCTGTGGAGAAAAAAAAACTCACGCGACACGTGTCACCTCAAGGGTTAATGCGTCACACCAGGACGAACGTGGGCTTACCGTGGGACCCACGAATCCGAGTTCCAATCCTGGTCATGATGACTCTCTCCCAGATGTGCTGACACGACTAGATCCAGTGTCTAGTTGAGCGGTTGGGCACCCAAAGGCGAGTAGTCTAAGGCACGACCAAGGTGAGGTCTGGGTCGACCTTACTCCTCTCGCGAGTAGTCTAAGGCACGACTAGACATAAGGTCCAGTCGGTCGACCTTACTCCTTGAAAGCGAGCAGTCTAAGGCACGACCAGACACAAGGTCTGGTTGGTCTACCTTACTCCTCGAAAGCAAGCAGTCTAAGGCACGACCAAACACGAGGTCTGGTCTGTTATATATGTGTCACTTTTTGCCTGCTGGTAACCATTGGAGCATTTTGGCAGTTTTTGAGTTTTTTTTTCGTTTTTCGATCGGAATCGTAAAATTTTGGACTGTTAGTTATCGTCCTGTGTTTGAGGACTCCGATTGAAAATCTAACTGCATATTATGTGTCCTGGTGCCATTCTAAGCCACTCATGAAATTTTTATCGAATTCCGGTAACGTTTCTGAAATTTCACAGTTCCGGGGCGTATCCGGGTTTCGACTGAGCGAGAAGTCATTGGGAGAGTTGACTGGGTCAAAGTGGGCCCATGACTTGGTCAACCCTTTTTGTTTTTTTGTGTGGTTGGGTTGACCCAAGTCAAATCCCCTTTTTAAGCACCCTTAACCTAATTAATCTTGGTTAAACCCTAATTAAACCTTGTTTGACTTATTTAAGTGAGCAAAAAAGGTGCTCTTCACTATTCATCATCTTCCTCTTTGTGTTTTCTCTCTCCCCCTCTCTCCTTTTCTTAGATTTGAGCCCCTTGGAGTGCTTAAACCTTAAAACCCAAATCATAGGAAGGGTAGATCCGGTCCCGATCTACACCCCGGTGTCTTCAAATCCGGATTTTGGCGTGTCTAGCCCTTTCTTCCGCCCTCTCTTCTCCTCAGATCGGAGCCATTTCGGAGGTGGAAAGGGGTCTTGGTGGTGGAAACCCTTGGAGAGGCGTTTCGGTGCGCGGAGAGCAACCGAGCATCCCTTCCTTCCCTTGGTAATCTCTTTTTCCTCTTCTTTTTGGCTTAGATGCTTGTTAGGAGGGTGGTTTTGGGGTTGGGTGGTGGTCGGCGGCTGCGGGTGGCTGTTGGAGGTGGTTGGGGGCGGTCGGAGGCCATTGGTGGCCGGTGGTTGGTGGTGGAGGTGCTCGGACAGGGTGGGTTGCTGTCTCGGGCAGGTCGGCAGCACAGGCAGCAGCACAGGCGGCAAGCAGCGCAGCAGGCTGGGCGCGCGCGCGGGTGCGCGCGGGCGTGCCCTCGGGCGTGCTGGGCGCGTGTGCTGGGCGCGCGTGCTGGGTGCTGGGCACGGGTGTGCTGGGCTCTGGCAATGGGGCGATGGGGGCGCTGCGTGAAGGGCGTCGTGCGGGGTGCGCGCGGAGCGCTGCTCAGGGGCGCAGGCGCGCTGTGCGCGCGCGACGAGTCGGTGGAGTGCTGGGCGTGCCGGGTATGCTGGGCGAGCGTGCGGGGCGCTGTGCTGGGGCGCAGTGCGCGCGGGTGCACCCGGGAGGGGCTGGTCGAGCGGCTGGTGCGGGGAGCTGTGCGAGCGGATGGTGCGCGCGGAGTGCGCGCGGGGCGAGGCACTGGGTGTCACGCCCTAGGGCCGGCCGACCCCGGGACGCGGCAGGTGTATATATGATATCAGTAACAAGAGTTCAATAATATACTCACACAACAGCTAAAATGACACACAGACCAAAGCAGGGCTGACATGATATACACACCAAGTGCGGAAGCTAAAAAGGCTGAATCTGTAATCAAAACATACTACAGACTCGATACATAATCATATGTCCTGTGAGAGCCAATATATATACAAAGACATCCAAATAATACACAAACACGTGCCCAAGCACGGAATATAATACATACAAGGACAAGGGATGCTGATAGCCTCTGATACTCGCGGGACGTGGCGCTACTCCGCTACTGATGAAGTCCCTCGGGGAGCTCCTCCTCCAGATCCGACTCAGATGACACTGGAGAAAAATATTATGCGAGGGGTGAGCCACACGCTCAGTGAACAGCACGACCCATGCATCACAATTTATATTAACCAAAACCAGTTATCATTAATCGACAACCACATGCACAAGCCACAAAATGGCAACAACTCCGCAATCCAGTGGGTCGCTACCACCAACCCACTACACCCTCACCCTCACCCTCACTGGGTGACCAAGGATATTGGGACTAACTACACCAATCCAGCAGGTCGCTATCACCAACCTACTACACCCTCACCCTCACCCCTCAACAGGAGTGACATAGGATATTGGGACTTACAATCCAGTGGGTCGCCACATCGCCGGCCCACCATACACTCACCCTCACCCTCAATAGGTGACCTAGGCTCTTGGGACTGACTAGGCTGTTGGTCACCCTTGGTCCACCGATAGTCTCTCCCCACTCCGTAGGTCGTTTGGCCACTCCCACTTTCAGCACAGTCCTTCTACCAAATCAAGAGGCGCCTACTAATGGGAGCCCCTGCACGGGACAACCTTTCCAACGCCGGGGTAGTCTCTAAAGGATCCAACGAAGGGAACAGAACAGCCTATCCATCGCATATGATCCACTCGGATCCGTAGACCACACCTCCTATCAACTCTAATGTCCTGAATTCCTCAGAATTCCTCCAGGGCGCATAACCAAGATGCGGGGAACATGCATAAAAGTTATAACAAGGTTGGAATATTAACGGGGAAAGAATCCTTGGGAGGGCAGCGTGAGGTCCCGATATAGGACATCCCGACAACCAAACAAGGAACACGGAGTACCCTAGCCCGGGTCTCACCGCTGTCCTCGCGAGGCCCCTCCCCTATGATATTCACTAAAACAGGCTAATACTCACATGCTTGTATTTTATATAAATAAATAAACAAACTAAATGGGAACATGCATCGGTCGGGGCTTTCCTAGCATGGAAACATGATAACAGGGTGCATGGATCTTATACGGGTCCTAAGGGTATAAGTCCCTAGCACACAAACCTAGGGTGGCATGCATACTACAGATTATCATGCTTTTCATATTAAACAGGTTAATATTTACTATGGTGCCCCAGGGGAGGACGGTACACGCTCAAGTGCATGTAACGCCTCCCTACTGGGTTGGATCGTCCCACTCACCAAAGATCGGGTCGACGCGTGACCGTCCGTCGAGATCTGCAAGACAGACATTTATATGGTGAGTAAAAATCCTCAAATACTGCTAAACACTCAAAAATACACAAAACCCATAATCAAACACCCAACACTCGGGCAAACGTGCATACGACCCGCACACACGCTAGCCCGAGCACTCCGGCAACCACCCGCACGGTCGGCAACCACCCGCACGGCCACCCGACCGCCCGGGTGCACCGCCGCGCCTCAGCCCAGCTCCCCACGCCCCGCCGGGCCCCTCCCCGCTGCCTGACACGCCGCCGAACCTCCCTGGTGTATCGCGCGCCCCCTGTGCCCCAGCGCAGCTGCCCGTGCACACCCCGCACGCCTCGCGCCGGCCCGCGAGCACCCCGCACGCCCCGCGCACAGCGTCTCACCCCGCGCGCACCCCGCGCGCACCTCCAGCCCCTACCCCCGCGCGCACCTACCAGCCTCTACCCCCGCGCACGACGCGCGCACCACCCGCTCGCACCCACTGCACCCCCACGCCTGCGCCCAGCACGCCTCCGCCTCTACCCTCCACACCGCGCGCACGCCTGCCTCTGCTCAGTGCCCCGCGCGCATGCACCTCTGTGGTGCCCAGCGCCCCTGCGCCCAGCGCTCAGCACCCTCGCCCAGCACACCCGGTATCCGCGACCAGCTCCCAGCGCTCAGCGCCCAGCACCCGGGACCCTCACCCTGCGCCCACGCGCACGCCAGCGCAGCACGTGCCTAGCGCGCCTGGCAGCACGCGCCCAACGCGCCTACCAGCATGCCCGCGCTGCTGCCCGCGCTGCCTGCCTGCGTGCATCGTCGAGTGGCCCGAGCACCGTTCGCCTGCACGCCCGGGACTGCTCGCCTGATGCCCGAGCACCTCCTGCCTTGCTCGCCTGCGCGCCCAGCCTGCCCGCGCGCACAGCCCAGCCATCCTACCCAAGCTAGCCCTGCCAGTCTACCCTGCACGCCCTGCACGCCTAGCACCCAGCACGCCCAGCGCCATCCCGAGCGCACGCCCGCGCGCACGCGCGCGCACGCCCTGCCGCTGCACGACCGCTGCGCCTGCCTGGGCGCTGCCTGTGCTGCCTGCTGCCTGAAACTGCCAGCCTCCATACCCGAGCACCTCCACCACCCATCCCCGACCACCAATGGCCTCCGACCACCACCCCACAGCCCTCCGACGGCCACCCACCGCCGCCGACCACCACCCAACCTCATTTCCACCCTCCTAACATACATCTAAGCATAAAAAGAGGAGAAAGAGGGCTTACCAAGGGGAGGAAGGGGAGCCCGGTTGCTCTCCGCGCACCGACACCTCTCCCAAAAGGCTTCCAACGCCCGGATCTACTCCCACCTCCGAGATGGGCCAAAACAGAGGAGAAGAGAGGGGGGATGGAGGGGCAAAACGCACCGGAATCAGGATTTGAAAGCACTGGGGTGTAGATCGGGACTACACTTCCTATGCTTTAGGTTTTAAGCTTTGAGGGCTCTAGGGGGCTCAAAAGGGAGAAAAATGGAGAAGGGGAGAGAGAGAGAGCTCAAGGAGGGAGATGATGAATAGTGCCCATCTAATTTTAGATTCCATTTATATAGCGAGCGACTTAAAAACCCAGATACGCCCCGGAACTGTGAAATTTTGGAAACGTTACCGGAATTCGACGAAATTTTCGTGAGAGGCCTAAAATGGCACCAGGACACCAAATATGCAGTTAGATTTCCAATCGGAGTCCTCTAACTCAGGACGATAGCTAACAGTCCAAAAATTAGTGGTTCCATTCGAAAACCAAAAAAAAATTGAAAAACTGGCAGAACGCTCCAACGGTTACCAGCAGGTTAAAAGTGACACAAATATAACACTGGGCGCGGGGCTTGCGGGGTGCGTGCGGGCTGCTGCGCTGGGGCGCAGCAGGCGCGCGGGGCACCCGGGGAGCTCGGCAGCGTGTCCTGCGTGCGGGCAGGGGCTCGGCAGGGCGCCTAGGTGCGCAGGCTGGGGCGCGGCGGTGCATCCGGGGGCGGGTGGCCGTGCGGGTGGTTGCGGAGGGTGCGGGAGTGAGTCGGGGTGCTCGGGCTAGCGTGCGTACGGGCCGTATGCACGTTTGCCCGAGTGTTGGGTGTTTATTTGTATGTTTTTGTGTATTTTGTGGTATTTGTGGATTTTACTCACCGGGTTGATTACCTTGTCTTGCAGATTTTGACGGACGGTCGCGCGATGACCCGGTTGCCGGTGAGTGGGACAATCCAACCCAGTGGGGAGGCGTTATACGCACTTGGGCATATACCGTCCTCCCCTGGGGCACCATAGATTAATATTAACATGCTTAATATGTAATCCATGCAGCATGATTGATATGTAGTATGCATGCTACCCTAGACTGATTATGTTAGGGACTTGCACCCTTAGGTTGTGTAAGAGCCATGCATCTTGTCCCCTTTGTTATCATGCAAGGAAAGCCTCGGCCTTTGTATGCTCCTATTAGTTTAACTTGTTAAATTAAATTCAGCTGGTAATATTATTGCATGCCTTAGGGAATATTAAGGGGCCTTGCGAGGTCAACATTGAGACCCGGGCTAGGGTGCTCCGTGTTCCTTGTTTGGTTGTCGGGACGTCCTATATCGGGACCTCCTGTTGCCCTCCCAAGGTTTCTTTTCCCGTCTATATTAATGCATGTTCCCCGCATCTTGGTTATGCGCCCTGGAGGAATTCTGATGAATTCAAGACATTAGAGTTGTAGAGGTGTGTTGTCAGCGGATCCGAATGGATCATATGCGTGTGGGTAGGCTGTCTCTCTCCCCTTCGTTGGATCCGTGTAGGGACTCCTCAGCATAGAAAGACTATCCTGACAGAGGGCTCCCATCAGTAGGCACCTCCTGATCTTGGACTCGGACTGTGCTGAACGTGGGAGTAGACCAGGCACTTGCAGGCTATCCTGACAGAGGGCTCCCATCAGTAGGCACCTCCTGATCTTGGACTCGGACTGTGCCGAATGTGGGAGTAGACCAGGTAAGCTACGGTGCGGAGGAGAGACTATCGGTGGACCAAGGGTGATTAACAGCCTAGTCAGTCCCAATATCCTATGTCACCTGTTGAGGGGTGAGGGTGAGGGTGTATGGATGTGTTTGGATGATTATCAGTCCCAATATCCTATGTCACCTATTGAGGGGTGAGGGTGAGGGTGTGGTGGTTCGGCGAAGTACGAACTACTGGGTTTTATGTTGTTATGCCACCTTGAGGCTAGTAGTTGATTAATTGTGGTTAATATATCTGTGATGCATGGGTTGTGCTGTTCACTGAGCGTGTGGCTCACCCTCGCATAATTGTTTTTCCAGTGATTGCTACGGAGGATTTGAAGGAGGAGCTCCCTGAGCGACTGCACCAGTAGCGGAGTAGCGCTACGTCCCGCGAGTTGAGGCCATCAGCATCCTTCCTTTTATTGTATGTATATATTTCTGTGCTTGGACACCCAGTTGTGTATATTTGGATGTATGTGTGTATATTGGCTCTCACAGGACATTTGATTTGTATCGAGTCTGTAATATGTTTTGGATTACAGACTCAGTCTTTTAGCTTCCGCATCTGTGTATATATTATGTCAGCCTTGCTTGATCTGTGTTGTTGTCATTTTAGTTGTTGATAGAGTGGTTTTTGATTCCCTGTTTAGACTGCTGATATCTTATATACACTTGCCGCGACCCGGGGACGGCCGCCCTGGGGCGTGACATGGTCGGTCGACCTTACTCCTCGCAGACATGCTATGAAACATACGGGCGAGCACGTCAATAGACCCCGAGCAAGAAGAAGAAATGGTCAAAAGACCACTAACGCCTGTAACTACCAAGGTACCATTTAAGGCCCATTACCAACAGAACGTGGGTAGTCAAGGACCGACGTGGAGCATAAATACCGGGGGCATTTCCCTGGAAAAAGGCTACTTAGTTGCAAGGCGGTTACAAGGACATTAAAGGAACTACATGTAACTTGATCCCCAAGAGGTACGTAGGTAGCCTATAAAGAGGTCGTGCGCTCAACACTCTAGAGACACAGTTGAGAAAGGGGAAGAGAGTTACCCATTAAGTCAAACCCAATCATTGAGCTCTGTTTGTGTTATTTCCTATTCAGTCATGGAGAGAATCGAAGCATAGCTGCGAGAATTTGTATTGCTTGAGATCTTTTTCTCAGTAAACTTACAAATCTAATTGAAGGGGGAAAATATCCTCCTCAAGCATGAAAAAAATATATATAAATAAAAAAGGGGCTACATTATATAAGATGTCCGTAGTTACTCACGGGAGCACCAAACAAAAGCAAAAAGAAAACATGACTAAAGCAAAATACTATCATCAAAAGAACTCACGGGAGCATTACAAAAGGCAGAAAAAGACAACTAGTCAATCAAAGGAGAATGACAGTGGATCTCAAAGCCTTTGAAATCCGAAGGCAGAAGTGGCTATAAAAGGGATGGAAGATGAATGAAGGAGGCATCGGCAAAAGAAATCTACCAAAAAATTCCACCAAAAACCTACCCAAGTGCCTTGTTATATATAGGATAGGGTAGAAGAGGGAGAGGTCATTCTCAACCCTGGTATTGTAAGTTTTATTTTATGTTGTTAGCTTGTGTGCTATAAGCCATGCTTTTGTAAATATATGTTAAACATGTTTGATATTAAGTCTTATACGCTTATGCTTATCTAGCATCTATCATTTAAGTATATTTTCAATTCTCTAATGGTTTAAATTCTCATAATCCTAAAAAAAATTAAAAAAATTAAAGGCGTATGAACATATGTTTAAAATGTTCAAAGGTGAAAAGGAATATGTCCCCTATAAAATGACGACAAGCTCTCAAGGCAAGGGAGGGCCCAACTCTTAATGAACAGAAAATGAAGACCTATAGATTGATGATATATTCATTGATTTCCGAGAAGATGAGTTTGATCAAACTGATGGATCAACATGAAAAAAAGGGGGGGGGGGGGGGGCGGGGCTACATTATACAAGATGTCCATAGTCACTCACGGGAGCACTAGACAAAAGCAAAAAGAAGACATGACTAAAGCAAAAGAATATCCTCAAAAGAAATCACGAGAGCATTACAAAACGCAAAAAAAGACAACTAGTCAATCAAAGGAGAATGATAGTGGATCCCAAAGCCTTTGAAATCTGAAGGAGGAAGAGGCTATAAAAGGGAAGGATGATGACTGAAGGAGGCATCGGCAAAACAAATTTACCAAAAACCTCCACCAAAAACCTACCCAAGTGCCTTGTAATATATAGGATAGGGCAGAAGAGGGAGGCATCCTTCTCAACCCTGGTATTGTAAGTTTTATTTTATTCTGTTAGCTTGTGTGCTATAAGCCATGTTCTTGTAAGTATATGTTAAGCATTTTTAATATTAAGTCTTGTATGCTTACGCTTATCCAGCATCTATCTTGTAAGTATATTTTCAATTCTTAGGTAATTTAAATTCACATAATCCTAAAAAAAAAAATGAGATTCAGATCATTATGGTATTCGCTACTCGCTGAGATAGGTCCTCAATCTTCAGAACCACCAAGCAAATATGAACTGAAAACTTCTGATCCACTGTTCTCCATAGAGGTATATCAAGTGGAAAAAGAGGTAACTAAACTTAATAAGACATACTTTCCCAAGGATGACCACTCTGGTACAAGTTATCATATCTATATCCTCAAAATGACAAATGATAGGGAAAAACCCTTATTATTATGAAAATATCCTTTTAGAAACAAATCTAGAATTATATATATATGTTATAAACTAAATATAATACTTGAACATAAGAGTATATAAACAAAACACACAAGTAGTATATAGAGAAGAGAAGTAGAGAGAGATTTCTTATTCTTCTATTTGTTGGTTGGTTATAGAATACATTACAAACCCCTCAATTTATAGGGTTCATGGAGGAAACTCAATGGTTGGAAGTTACAAGTAATAACTAATAAGAGGTGGGGGTACATAATGGGGTGTTAAAGAGGTGGGGGGTTAGGGTAGTGAAGAGAGGGGGTTATGGAAAAAGTGGTGGGAGTTGTGGTGGTGGTGGTTATCGACAATATTCACAACACTCCCCCTTGGATGACCACCACGCTAAGATAATTGCCTCATTAAAACCTTGCTTGGAAAACCAAGTGGAAAAAAACCAAAGCGAAGGAAAAAGAGTACAATATACTTTATCTTAGATTGGTGTTTGCGCTTTAACACTGCCTCGTTAAAACCTTGCCAAGAAAACCTAATGGGACAAAACTTAGGCGGAGGAAAAAGAGTACAGCACGCAAATTTCATCTAAAAATATACTCCCCCTCATAACAATAAGGCCAAAAAGATTAGTTACAAATACGTTGCGTCCGACGTCGTACACCACCGTTTTGAATGTTGACGTATGCATGCTTTAATGAACAAATTGGCGTGGTTGCCCTTCCACTAAATCTGTAGAACATCAATTTCACATTCACAAGCTTCATAATGATCAGCCTGTAAATAAAACTTCAAGATGTAGATACATAATGATCGTTGTACCACAACATATAGATACATAGCCTGTTTGTGAAGATATGAAAAATATCTTGAATATGCACACAATATTCTTTCAACAAGAGGCCATTAGTGGAATTCTTTAAGTACAATAAACCAGCATATGATGTTCCACAAAGATAACGGAAAATGTGTTTAACATTATGTCAGTGCCTTCCAATTGATGCAAATTTAAATCTTGCCCATAAATTAAATTAAAAATGCAACGTCAGGTTTAGTATACTGTATCAAATATAATAAAGCACCAATTACAGAAAGATATGGTGCTTCAAGACCAAAAGATTGCTTCAAGACCAAAAGATTTTTCTTTTCTTCTTTTGAGCAAAAAATAAAATAGTTCTACTTTGGATCAAGTGACCAGATAACCATATGAGAACTTTAATGAATAATATTTGTCCATATTAAAGTATTACAAGACGTTTTCTGTATATATTGTCTAATGGACAAAGACACACTTGGGTTTTGCTCGATATACAAGCCGATACAATATTTAGTTTTCCCAAGGAATCGTTCAGGAGTCCCAATTGAATTCATTCATAAGATATTTTGCTTCGAATTCATTCATAAGATATTTTGCAGTTTTGTTGAGCTCTTCAGGAGTCCCAATTGAATTTATGTTATCAACATAAACTATCAAAATGGCAAATTCCTTACTGGATATATTTATAAAGACGCACGGGCAAATGAGATTGTTTTCATATCCTGCTTTTATCAAGTATTTGCTAAGACGGTTATACGTACTGCATTAAGCTGTACAATGAACATCTTAGCTTTATTGAATACATACTCTTTGATTTTGTTTTAGGCAATTTATATCCTTCATGGATTCATGTAATTTCTCATATAGATAAGATGTTACTTCGTCCATTAGTCTCATATCGAGTTTTTCAAAAACTTCAAGACTTTCTAGGTAATGGAACGTTATTGTATTCATGACTGATGAGTATGTTTCTTCATACTCAAATCCCAGGTTTCTGTAGGAAACCTTGTGCCACAAGGCGTGTGTTATAACTCTCAATTTTATTTTCTCATTTTGCTTTTTTACAAACACCCATTTGTAACCTTCAGGGTTAACATCTTTTGGGGTATGTATTATAGGTTCGAATACACCACATTTTTCAAGAAAACCCAGTTCTGCTTGAATAACATTTTTTCACTTTGGCCAATTATTTCTTTGTCGACATTCATTTACGCAGTGTGGTTCATTGTAATCATTGCCCTTTGAAATTTCGGAAGCTACTTCGTATGATAAATATGTCATTGATGATCATTTATTTGCGATTCCACATTTCTCTTATATGCATATAAAATATAGAGATCTTAATATTATTAGATACCTTTTCCTCTTCAAGAGTTTGTGTAGTCATTTCTAGGACTCGTTTCTCTTGAGGGACATTATACTCTTCTAGAGTTCTTAGAGAAAAGTGGATCTATTGTTCATAATTTCTTCTGAAGCATTATGTATAACTTCTTCTGGAGCATTATTAGAGCATGATTTTTCATTTGATCTCCACTTCTGGAGAGCTGAATCTTTTGAACCTATAAGTCTGTCACACTTCCGACGTGCATTAGGAATTTGATTTTCATGTTGAGCGGTACGGGAGTCTAGATAAGACAGAGTGGATGTATTCCACGATATTTCTTATCGTTCTTCAAGATTAGACCGTACTTCAGGTACGTTCTTCCCTCCCCCTAACGGCGGGAATATTGTCTCATTAAAATGACAACCCAAAAAAAGTAATACACATAATTGGATGAAAGAATCTTTTGGTTCTTTAATGGGTATGCAATATAATTTTTAATTGTTTGAAGCATCATTATATAATCCATGATCATATGATATTTGCTCTTCTGGAGCTTACAAACAATTTTGTAATATTCAAGATATAATATTAAAATTTTCATACTTTATTCTACAAAAGATGTGAGAAGAATAAAATAAATCTAGAAATGTAAAACTGCATTTCATATAACAAAGAAAAATAAAGACGTAAATATAAAATTGACAAATATCTAATCATATATCAAGCACATGACTAATAAAGAGTTTAAGCATACTTCAGGTACATAACCAATTTAAAGATTTGAACATACTTCAGGTACGTGACCAAAATTATTATCTGAAATACAACATAGATGACAATACTTTTCTTTTGCATTTTAGGGGTTTGTTATGCAACTTTTTCCCTTGCTTTCATTCAACAGTATACCACTTCTGGTGGTTTCCGATAACTTATCATCTCTACAATTATTGTAGTTTTATTAACCATGAAATAACCCTTGATCATGTCCATTGCTCAAAATAAAATAAAATAAAATAAAATAAAATGAATTCGCTTCAGGCAGCGATGCCGAGACAATAGATCGGGTTTCATGATGTTTTTTTTATATATTTATATTATTATCAAAGCTTGTTCAGCAATAGATTGTTATCAAAGCTTGTTCAGCAACATATTTATATTATTATCAAAGCCGAGACAATAGATTGTTCAGCAATGAGAAGACATGAAATTTGATAATAATATTTTTTCTTTTAATATTGCTACTATTGAAGCATATTTGAGGCATAATGGTCGATGGACTATTGTCAATGAGGTATTTATCTTTAAATCCTCTCATTATAATGATGAAAATTAACCACACTTTTTACATATTCCTGCTGGGATACATGCAGCAACAGTTATATATATATATATATATATATATATGATCCTTCAAGGACCCATAAAAATTTTGTAACTTATAGAGTCCTACAGGACCCAAATAGCCATTAATTTTATATAATCTTTCAAGGATAACAAAATAGTATGTAGTCTTTTAGAGACACTTTTAATCATATCTTTTACATGAGCCTCCAAGTATCCATATAATAATTTTTGTATAGTCCTTTAGGAACAAAAAAAAATAAAATTTGCATGGTCCTACCGAGACACATTATGTTATATATGTGTCACTTTTAACCTGCTGGTAACCGTTGGAGCATTCTGGCAGTTTTTCATTTTTTTTTGGTTTTCGATCGGAACCGCTAATTTTTGGACTGTTAGCTATCGTCCTGAGTTAGAGGTCTAACTGCATATTTGGTGTCCTGGTGCCATTTTAGGCCTCTCACGAAAATTTCATCGAATTCCGGTAACGTTTCCGAAATTTCGCAGTTTCGGGGCGTATCCGGGTATTTTAAGTGACTCGCTATATAAGTGAGATCTAAAATCTTGTTGGCACTATTCATCATCTTCCTCCTTGAGCTCTCTCTCTCTCCTTCTCCATTTTTCTTGATTTTGAGCCCCTTGGAGGGCTTGAAACAAAAAACCTAAAGCATAGGAAGTGTAGATCGGGTCCCGATCTATACCCCGGTGCTTTCAAATCCGGATTCCGGCGGGTTTTGCCCCTCCATCCCCCCTCTCTTCTTCCCTGATTTGGACCATTTCGGAGGTGGGAGTAGATCCGGGCATTGGAAGCCTTTTGGGAGAGGTTTCAGTGCGCGGAGAGCAACCGGACTTCCCTTCCTCCCCTTGGTAAGCCCTCTTTCTTCTCTTTTTATGCTTAGATGTATGTTAGGAGGGTGGAAATGAGGTTGGGTGGTGGTCGGCGGCGGTGGGTGGCCGTCGGAGGGCTGTGGGGTGGTGGTCGGAGGCCATTGGTGGCCGGAGGAGTGGTGGTGGAGGTGCTCGGGCATGGGGGTTGCTGTCTCGGGCAGGCAGCAGCACAGGCAGGAGCACAGGCGCAGTAGCTGGCAGGGGCCTGCGCGCGTGCGCGCGGGTGGCGCTGGCGGGCGCAGTCGGGCGCGCAGTCACGCGCGGGTGCGTGCGCGCGGCTGCGCGGGTGCGCGCGGAGTGGTCGCGCGGCTGCGCGCGGGTGCTGGCGCGAGCGGGGGTGTGAGCGGGAGTGCGCGCGGGCGCGCGCGGGAGTGCGCGCGAGCGTGCGCGCGCGCGGGCAGGGCGCCTGGGCACTGTGCCTCGGTGCTGGGCAGGGCGCCTGGGCATGCGCCTGGGCGAGTTGCTGGGGACCAGTGCGCGCGGTGCTGGGGACCAGTGCGTGCGTGTGCTGGGGCGTGCGTGCAGTGCGCGCGGGGGAGCGCTAGGCTGGACGCGCGGTGCGCGCGGGCGCGCGCGTGCGTGCGGCAGTGCGTCGGGGCGCGCAGGCAGGCACGCGGCAGTGCACCGGTGGTGTCCGGGTATGCGGGCTGGGCTCGGCAGTGCGCCTTGGCGCGCAGGCCGGGACTCGGCTGTGCGCCCGAGGCGGGTGGCCGTGCGTGCGGTTGCCTGGTGGGTTCGGGAGTGAGTCGGGATGCTCGGATACGCGTGCGTACGGGCCGTATGTACGTTTGTCCGAGTGTTGAGTATTTTAGAATATTTTTGATGTATTTATGTAGTTTACTCACCGTATAAATGCCTGTCTTGCAGATCTTGACGGACGGTCGCGCGACGACCTGGATTTCGGTGAGTGGGATGATCCAACCCAGTAGAGAGGCGTTATACGCATTTGGGCGTATACCGACCTCTCCTGGGGCACTATCGATTGATATTAACCTGTTGTAATGTGTATTTCATGCGAGCATGATTTAAATTTAGAATGCATGCTACCCTAGACTTTGCATGTTAGGGACTTGCACCCTTAGGATATGTGTATGAGCCATGCACTGTTATATATGTGTCACTTTCTAGCCTGCTGGTAACCGTTAGAGCGCCCTGGCAGTTTTAAAAATTTTTAGGGTTTTTCGATCGGAACCGCATAATTTCAGACTGTTAGCTATCGTCTGAGCTAGAGGACTCCGATTGAAAATCTAACTGCATATTTGGTGTCCTGGTGCCATTTTAGACCTCTCACGAAAATTTCATCGAATTCTGGCATCGTTTGCAAAAATTTCGCAGTTCCGGGGCGTATCCGGGTTTTTAAGTCGCGCATTACATAAATGGAATCTAAAAATTTGAAATCACTATTCATCATCCCCGACCTTGGACTCTCTCTCTCCTCTCCTCCGTTTTTCTTCCGTTTGAGCCCCCTCCACCCCTCAAAATCGAAAACCCAAAGCACGGGAAGTGTAGATCGGGTCCCGATCTACACCCCGGTGCCTTCAAATCCCGATTCCGACGACTTTAGCCTCCCCGACCTCCCCTCTCTCTCCTCTGTTTCGAGCCAAATCGAGGGTCGTGATAGATCGGGGTGTGAGAAGGCCTTTGGGAAAGGTTTCGGCGCGCGGAGAGAGTCCAGACTTCGCTCCCTCCCCTCGGTAAGCCCTATTTCTTCACTTTTCTTGCATAGATGTATGCTAGGGAGGTGGGTTTTGTGTTTGGGGGTGGTCGGCGGCAGTGGGGGTGGTCGGAGGTGGTCGGAGGTGGTCGGTGGTCAAGGGAGGGGTGGTGGTGGCGCTCGGGCAGTGGCAGGTCGTCCGGGCCAATCCGCAGCAGCAGCAGCAGCCCAGGCGGCGCGCAGGTCGGGTGCGCGCGGGCAGGCGCGCGTGCGCGCGCGAGCGTGCGTGCGCGCGGCGTGCGCGCGGGCGTGCGCGGGTCTGGTGCGGGCTGCTGGGCGTGCAGGGCTAGTCGGGTGCTAGGTTGGCAGGGCTAGCTGGGTAGGCTGGGAGCAGGGCACCAGTTTGCTGGGCGCGCGGGCGCGCGCGCGCGGGCGTGCGCTTGGGGGGTGCAGGGGCGCTCGGGCATCAGGCGGGCAGTGCCCCGGGCGTGCAGGCGAGCGGTGCTCGGGCCACTCGGCGACGCGCGCAGGTAGGCAACGCGGGCAGCAGCGCGGGCAGGCTGGCAGACGCGCTGGGCGCGTGCTGCCAGGCGCGCTGGGCGCGTGTTGCGCGGGCGTGCGCGTGGACGCTGGGTGAGGGTCCCGGGCGCTGGGCGCTGAGCGCTGGGCGCTGGGTCACGGGTGCCGGGTGCTGGGCGCTGGGCGCTGGCGGGCGCAGTCGGGCGCGCAGTCGTGCGCGGGTGCGTGCGCGCGGGTGCGCGGGTGCGCGCGGAGTGGGTGCGCGGGTGCGCGCGGGTGCTGGCGCGAGCGGGGGTGTGCGCGGGGGTGCGCGCGGGCGCGCGCGGGCGTGCGCGCGAGCGTGCGCGCGCGCGCGGCAGGGCACCTGGGCACTTCGCCTGGGTGCTGGGCAGGGCGCCTGGGCGCGGTGCTGGGGGCCAGTGCGCGCGGTGCTGGGGGCCAGTGCGTGCGCGTGCTGGGGCGTGCGTGCAGTGCGCGCGGGGGCGCGCTAGGCTGGACGCGCGGTGCGCGCGGGCGCGCGCGAGTGTGTGCGTGCGTGCGGCGGTGCGTCGGGGCGCGCGGGCCTGCGTGCGACAGTGCACCGGTGGTGTCCGGGTATGCGGGCTGGGCTCGGCAGTGCGCCTTGGCGCGCGGGCCGAGGCTCGGCTGTGCGCTCGGGATGCTCGGATACACGTGCGTACGGGCCGTATGTACGTTTATCCGAGTGTTGGGTATTTTAGATGTATTTTTGGGTATTTTATGCATTGTTCTCACCATATTGAATGTCTGTCTTGCAGATCTAGACGGACGGTCGCGCGACGACCCTGATACCGGTGAGTGGGACAATCCAACCCAGTAGAGAGGGGTCATACGCATTTGGGCGTATACCGACCTCTCCTGGGGCGTCATGGATAAATATTAACCTGCAATGATATGTATATCATGCGAGCATGATTAAATTGTAGAATGCATGTTACCCTAGACTTTGCATGTTAGGGACTTACACCCTTAGGATATGTGTATGAGCCATGCAGCATGTCCCCTGGTTCCATGTTAGGAAGCCCGGCCGATGCATGTGCCCTACTAGTTTATTTATTAAATTAAATGCTAGTATTTGTTTACAATGCATGTTATAGTGAATATTATAGGGGAGGGGCCTTGCGAGGACAGCGGTGAGACCCGGGTTAGGGTACACCGTGTTCCTTGTTTGGTTGTCGGGGTGTCCTATAACGGGAACTCACGCTGCCCTCCCGAGTTTCTTTCCCCAACGATATTCCACCTTGTTATAACCTTGTGCATGTTCCCCGCATCGTAGTTATGCGCCCTGGTGGGTTCTGAGGAATTCAGAACATTAGTGTTGTTATAATGTGCTATCTGCGGATCCAAGTGGATCATATGCGATGGTTAGGCTGTTCTGTTCCCTTCGTTGGATCCGGTAGAGACTACCCCAGCGTTAGACAGGGCCTTCCTGACAGAGGGCTCCCATTAGTAGGCACCTCCTGATTTTGGACGGACTGTGCTGAATGTGGGAGTAGACCAGGCGGCCTACGGAGTGGAGGAGAGACTATCGGTGGACCAAGGGGGACCAACAGCCTAGTAAGTCCCAAAATCCTATGTCACCCATTGAAGGGTGAGGGTGAGGTGTAGTGGGTTGGCGATGAACGACCCACTGGAGTTGTGATTGGATGCTTGTAAGTCCCAAAATCCTGTGTCACCCATTGAAGGGTGAGGGTGAGGGTGTGGCGGGTTGGCGGAAGCGACCCGTTGGTTTTTGGTGCAGTTAGTCCCAATATCCTATGTCACCCGTGGTAGGGTGAGGGTGAGGGTGTAGTGGGTTGGCGATGAGCGACCTACTGGATTTGTGAATGGATTATTATCAGTCCCAATAGCCTATGTCACCCATTGATGGGTGAGGGTGAGGGTGTGGTGGTTCGGCGAAGTACGAATCACTGGATCATGTTGTTATGTCTTAGAGGCTGGATAAATAATGGAATTGTGGTAAATATTGTCTGTGATGCATGGGTTGTGCCGTTCACTGAGCGTGTGGCTCACCCCTCGCACAATATTTTTCTTCAGTGCCATCTGAGTCGGATCCGGAGGAGGAGCTCCCCGAGGGACTTCATCAGTAGCGGAGTAGCGCCACGTCCCGCGAGTTGCAGAGACTATCAGCATCCCTTGTACCAGTATGTATTATTTTCCGTGCTTGGGCACGCGTTTGTGTTGTATTTGGACGTCTTTGTATGTATATTGGCTCTCACAGGACATGTGATTATGTATGGAATCTGTAGTGTGTTTTGATTACAGATTCAGTCTTAGTTATCCGCATTTGGTGTATATATCATGTCAGCCCTGCTTTTGTTGTCTGTATGTCATTCTGGCTGCTTGTGTATGATATATTATTGACCTCCTGTGTAGATTCTGATATATATATATACACTTGCCGCGTCTCGGGGACGCCCGGGGCGTGACATGCACCATGTCCCCTGTTCTGATGCTAGGAAGCCTTGGCCTATGCATGTGTCCTACTAGTTTATTTATTAAATTAAATGCTAGTAAATGTTTAATTGCATGCCTTAGATAATATTATAGGTGTCACGCCCCAGGGCGGCCGTCCCCGGGACGCGGCAAGTGTATATAAAATATCAGAATCTACACAGGAGGTCAATAATATATCATACACAAACAACCAGAATGACACACAGATAACAAAGGGGCTGACATGATATATACACCAAATGCGGAAGTAAAAGACTGAATCTGTAAATAAACATTCTACAGACTCGATACTCAATCATCTGTCCTGTGAGAGCCAATATACACAAATACAACTGAACATATACAAACACGTGCCAAGCACGGAAATCAAATACATATAGTCAAGAAGGGATGCTGATAACCTCTGGCACTCGCGGAACGTGGCGCTGCTCCGCTACTGAAGGAATCCCTCGGAAAGCTCCAACTGCTGCTCTGGCTCTAGCTCAGGCTCAGTGACCACTTGGGAAAAACATATGCGAGGGGTGAGCCACACGCTCAGTGAACAGCACAACCCATGCATCACAGACAATATTTACCACAATTCCGTTATTTATCCAGCCTCTAAGACATAACAACATAATCCAGTGGTTCGTACCTCGCCGAACCACCACACCCTCACCCTCACCCATCAATGGGTGACATAGGCTATTGGGACTGATAATCATCCATCCCCAAATCCAGTATGTCGCTCATCGCCAACCCACTACACCCTCACCCTCACCCTACCACGGGTGACATAGGATATTGGGACTGACTAGGCTGTTGGTCACCCTTGGTCCACCGATAGTCTCTCCTCCACTCCGTAGGCCGCTTGGTCTCCACCCACAACTTCAGCACAGTCCGTCACAAAAATCGGGAGGCGCCTACTGATGTGGGTCCTCCGAAGGACGGCCTTTCTAACGCTGGGGCAGTCTCTACCGGATCCAACGAAGAGAACAGAACAGCCTATCCATACGCATATGATCCACTCGGATCCGCCGACAACACATCTCTACAACTCAAATGCCATGAACTCTTCAGAGTTCCTCCAGGGCGCATAACCAAGATGCGGGGAAACATGTACAATAAAAGCAAGGTTGTAATATCATTGGGGGAAAGAACTCGGGAGGGCGGCGTGAGTTCCCGATATAGGATACCCCGACAACCAAACAAGGAACACGGAGTACCCTAACCCGGGTCTCACCGCTGTCCTCGCAAAGCCCCTCCCCTATAATATTCACTAACATGCTAATAATCATACTAATCATACAACATTACATATAATATTATTGGGACTAGAAACCTTGGGAGGCAGCATGAGGTCCCGATACAGGACATCCCGACAACCAAACAAGGAACACGGAGTACCCTAACACGGGTCTCAATGTTGACCTCGCAAGGCTCCTCCCTATAATATTATCTAAGGCATGCGATTTAACATACACTAGCATTTAAAATTAATAAATAAACTAGTAGGACGCATGCATAGGCCGAGGTTTCCTAGCATGAAAACAGGGGGCATGGTGCATGGCTCTTACACCTATCCTATGGGTGCAAGTCCCTAACATACAAGGACTAGGGTAGCATGCATTCTACATTTAAATCATGCAAGCATGGATTACATATTATTGCCGGTTAATATACATCCATGGTGCCCCAGGAGAGGTCGGTATACGCCCAAATGCGTATGACGCCTCTCTACTGGGTTGGATTGTCCCACTCACCGGAGATCGGGTCGTCGCGCGACTGTCCGTCAAGATCTGCAAGACGGGCATTTATACGGTGAGTAAACTACATAAATACTCCAAAATACATTAAAAATACTCTAAAAATACCCAACACTCGGACAAGCGTACATACGGCCCGTACGCACGCGTATCCGAGTATCCCGACTCACTCCCGAACCCACCGGGCAACCGCACGCACGGCCACCCGCCTCGGGCGCACAGCCGAGCCCGGTCCGCGCGCCAAGGCGCCCTGCCGAACTCAGCCCGCACACCCAGACACCACCGGCGTACTGCCGCACGCCTGCCCACGCGCCCTGACGCACCGCCGCACGCACGCGCACGCTCGCGCGCGCCCGCGCGCACCGCGCGTCCAGCCCAGCGCGCCCCGCGTGCACTGCACGCACGCCTCTGCACGCGCGCGCACTGGTCCCCAGCACCGCGCCCAGGCACATGCCCAGGCGCTCTGCCCAGCACCCAGGCGCCCTGCCCGCGCGCACTCCCGCGAACACCCCCGCTCGCGCCAGCACCCGCGCGCACCCGCGCGACCACTCCGCGCGCACCCGCGCGCGACTGCGCGCCCGACCGCGCCCGCCAGCGCCCAGCACCCAGCGCCCAGCGCCACCCGCGCGCACGCCCTCGTGCACGCGCGCGCGCCCCTGCCAGCTGCTGCGCCTGTGCTGCCTGTGCTGCTGCCTGCTGCCCGGGACTGCCAGCCTGCCATCCCGAGCTCCTCTACCACCCACCTCCGACCACCCCAAGGACTCCGACCACCTCGCACAGCCCTCCGACGGCCACCCACCGCCGCTGACCACCACCCAACCTCAAATCCAACCTCCTAGCATACATCTATGCAAGAAAAGAGAGGAAAAGTGGCTTACCGAGGGGAAGAAGGGAAGTCCGGTTGCTCTCCGCGCACCGAAACCTCTCCCAAAGGGCTTCCAACGCTCGGATCTACTCCCACCTCCGAAATGGGCCAAAACAGAGGAGAAGAGAGGGGGGACGGAGGGGCAAAACTCGCCGGAATCGGGATTTGAAAGCACCGGGGTGTATATCGGGACCCGATCTACACTTCCTATGCTTTAGGATTTTAGGTTTGAGGGGTCTAGGGGGCTCAAAAGTGAGAAAAGGAGAGAGGGGTGAGAGAAAATCAAGTTGGTAGGGATGATGAATAGTGATTTCGAAATTAGATCCCACCTTTATATAGTGTGCGACTTAAAAACCCAGATATGCCACGGAACTGTGAAATTTCGAGAACGTTACCGGAATTTGATAAAATTTTCGTGAGAGGCCTAAAATGGCACCAGGACACCAAATATGCAGTTAGATTTCCAATCGGAGTCCTCTAGCTCAGGATGATAGCTAACAGTCCAAAAATTAGCGGTACCGAGCGAAAATCGAAAAAAATGTAAAACTGCCAGAATGCTCCAACGGTTACCAGCAGGTTAAAAGTGATACAAATATAACAATAGGGAGGGGCCTTGCGAGGTCAACATTGAGACCCGGGTTAGGGTGCTCCGTGTTCCTTGTTTGGTTGTCGGGATGTCCTGTATCGGGACCTCATGCTGCCCTCCCAAGGTTCTTGTCCCAATAATATTACACCTCAAATTGTTAAATAATGGTTTACCCCTTGTATGATTATTAGCATATTAGTGAATATTATAGGGGAGGGGCCTTGCCAGGACAGCGGTGAGACCCGGGTTAGGGTACTTCGTGTTCCTTGTTTGGTTGTCGGGGTGTCCTATATCGGGAACTCACACTGCCCTCCCGAGTTTCTTTCCCCCAATGATATTCCACCCTTGCTAATTATTGTGTATGTTCCCCGCATATTGGTTATGCGCCTTGAAGGAATTCTGAGGAATTCAGGACATTAGAATTGTAGAGATGCGTTGTCGGCGGATCCGAGTGGATCATATGCGTATGGATAGGCTGTTCTGTCCCCTTCGTTGGATCCGGTAGAGGCTGCCCCAGCGTTAGAAAGGCTGTCCCTTCTAAGGGCTCCCATTAGTAGGCGCCTCCCGATATTTGTGACGGACTGTGCTGAAGTTGTGGGGGTGATAGCCCAGCGGCCTACGGAGTGGAGGAGAGACTATCGGTGGACCAAGGGTGACCAACAGCCTAGTCAGTCCCAAAATCCTATGTCACCCGTGGAAGGGTGAGGGTGAGGGTGTAGTGGGTTGGCAATGAACGACCCACTGGAGTTGTGATTGGATGATTATCAGTCCCAAAATCCTATGTCACCCATTGAAGGGTGAGGGTGAGGGTGTAGTGGGTTGGCGATTGAGCGACCCACTAGTTTGTGTATTTGTTACCATTTTGTGGTTGTTAATAAGAGATTGTGGATTATTAAGATCTGTATAGTGGTCAATATTGTCTGTGATGCATGGGTTGTGCTGTTCACTGAGCGTGTGGCTCACCCCTCGCATATGTTTTTCCCCAGTTGCCACTGAGCCTGAGCTGGAGCCGGAGCAGCAGTTGGAGCTTTCCGAGGGATTCATTCAGTAGCGGAGCAGCGCTACGTTTCCGCGAGTGCCAGAGGCTATCAGCATCCCTTCTTGGCTGTATGTATTTTATTTCCGTGCTTGGCACGTGTTTGTATATATTCAGTTGTATTGGTGTATATTGGCTCTCACAGGACAGATGATTGAGTATCGAGTCTGTAGTATGTTTATTTACAGATTCAGTCTTTTGCTTCCGCATTTGGTGTATATATCATGTCAGCCTCTTTGTTGTCTGAGTGTCATTCTGGTTGTTTGTGTATGATATATTATTGACCTCCTGTGTAGATTCTGATATTATATATACACTTGCCGCGTCCCGGGGACGGCCGCCCTGGGGCGTGACACATTATTCATAACTTTTGCATGGCCCTTCAAGGATCCATGTAAACACAATTTTTGTATGCTCCTATAATATAATATTTGACTTTTACTTGGTCCGTTAGGGACTAATATAATCATAATTTTACATGATCTTTCCGGGATACAATATAATCAGTCCTTCAGGGACATATAATTTCTTTTAATGATATATATATATATACTTTGTATTTGCAGGAATACAATTTCATGGTAAATGATAACCATGCAAGAAATATAGATATTAGAAGAAAAAAAAAATTCGATTATGTTTGTACATAAAATAACAAAGTAAATTTGATGTGTAATGGCCGATGCAATAACATGTTCATGAGGTGTGGTTAGCAGTTATTCCATGCATTAACACAACAATTAAGAATAATTATGGAATAATCTATGAGATGGGATCAAACACCACCAAAGATGAAATACATCTAGATATTAGGAATCAAAACCAAGATACTAGCCATTACATAATTCAACCATGGTATCATGTGAATAAGGAATGAAAAGAATGAAACCAGAAATGAGAAGCACATAGTATATGAAAGTATATCAATAAAATATTATACCCAAACCGACGTGTATATCAACTGTGTGTGCATATATATATATACATACATACAAATTGACTTTTCTTTAGAGATATAGAACAATATATCAAGATTAGATGATACTTATAAAAAAAAAATTGATTAAACTAGACATGTATGTGAATCACAATTGAAATATTCAATGATTAATTATGATGATTCATGTACATGTATAGTAACAGCTCACTGTTGAGATAAGATCAAAATAATAAAAATAGCATGAGTAACACTTATAAATTGCTCACGGTTTGACAAAAAAAATCTAACACCTACCATTTGGGACACATATATATAATATTGTTCATGATGTCCCAGCACACATCACAAAATATATACAAACTGTTGATTCAATGAAAATTATAAACATAAGTTAGAATACATGGATTTTTTTTTCATTTGGTCCTTCAAGGACCCCAAAAACAATATATCATATAACTTTTGTTTGGTCCTATAGGGACACGAACAACCATGATTTGTGTATATATATCCTTCAAGGATAAAAATTATATGGTCCTTGAGGGATAAAATAAAATTTTGCATGGTCCTTCAGGGACACATGATTTTCTTTGGATCATTAAAATAAAATTTTACATCAGTATATGTAAAATAAAATTATAATTAGTTACCCGTGGTAATGCAAATTCCCCGTGAGGGAAGAGAAAATATAATTTGGCAAATGTTTAGTCAAAATATGAAACGTGTAAAAAACATGGAGTGCCTCATTTTAAAATGTAAAAATAAACAGAAAAAAAAGAAATACAGTTGTCTACATTATTTCCCCATCAATATGATACGGATGAAAATATTTTTATTTTCACAATTATACCGAATTAAAAACAAATCTTCAATTGCAAAGAAAGCAATTTCACGCCCTATTTTTCGTTCAAGCCATAATACTCATAAAAAAAATGATCTAACATTATACATAAAATGGAATATACGGCTTTGATATAATAGAATATGCTTAAAAGAATTTGATGTCAGGATTTATTTAATCATGCAACAAAGAGTATTTTATGGTGAATCCTCTAATCAAGATGCATCAATTGATGAGATATGAATGTTATATTTGTGTCACTTTTAACCTGCTGGTAACCGTTGGAGCGTTCTGGCAGTTTTTTGTTTTTTTTCGGTTTTCGATCGGAACCGCTAATTTTTGGACTGTTAGCTATCGTCCTGAGTTAGAGGACTCCGATTGGAAATCTAACTGCATATTTGGTGTCCTGGTGTCATTTTAGTCCCCTCACAAAAATTTCATCGAATTTCGATAATGTTTCCAAAATTTCACAGTTTCGGGGCGTATCTGGGTTTTTAAGTGACCCGGCTATATAAGGTGGGTGAGAAAATATCTTGGGCACTATTCATCATCCCTACCATTTGGATTTTCTCTCTCCCCTCTCTCCATTTCAAGCTTTTGAGCCCCCTAGAGCCCTCAATATTGTCTGTGATGCATGGGTTGTGCTGTTCACTGAGCGTGTGGCTCACCCCTCGCATATGTTTTCCCCAGTTGCCACTGAGCCTGAGCTGGAGCCGGAGCAGCAGTTGGAGCTTCCTGAGGGATTCCTTCAGTAGCGGAGCAGCGCCACGTTCCGCGAGTGCCAGAGGTTATCAGCATCCCTTCTTGACTGTATGTATTTTATTTCCGTGCTTGGCACGCGTTTGTATATATTCAGTTGTATTTGGGTATATTGGCTCTCACAGGACAGATGATTGAGTATCGAGTCTGTAGAATGTTTATTTACAGATTCAGTCTTTTGCTTCCGCATTTGGTGTATATATCATGTCAGCCCCTTTGTTGTCTGTGTGTCATTCTGGTTGTTTGTGTATGATATATTATTGACCTCCTGTGTAGATTCTGATATTATATATACACTTGCCGCGTCCCGGGGACGGCCGCCCTGGGGCGTGACAAAAAGTTGGTATCAGAGCCTGGTCCTGTCAGAGCCAATAGTCTTCCTTTCGTAGAGATGAGTCCTAGGATTTCTATATGAGTATTCTGATCCTAGTGTCTGGTTTTCTTAGGGTGCTGATATGCCTCCTCGCAGAGTATGGCGCGGACGAGGTCCCTCTCGGTCTTTGGAGGTTTCCGGACCTACCAGAGACGAGGATGCTACCGGAGAGCCCTTGACGCAGGAGCCTCCTGCTTGGGAGCGTGCTTTCGCTCGGTTGGCTGATTTGGTGGAGACACAGATGAGGGCGCTGGAGGCCCAGGCCAGAGCATTAGCAGAGCAGGCTAGGGATATTCAGGAGCTGCGGGCGGCCCGCGGGGCAGTTCCGCAGGTTCCTTTGGTGGCAGATCCGCCTGTGGTACCCGATGTACCCCCAGTTCCAGTGGCGATTCCGACGGTAGGAGTCCAGGGTCCCCTGCAGAGGGAGGAGGAGCTAGAGGCGGCAGTGCGAGTGCAGCAGAGCAGCCTCAACGCCTTTCTGAAGCTCCACCCTCCCGAGTTTCATGGTCAGTCGGCAGATCCTCTTGCGCCAGAGTTTTGGTTGAGGGAGGTGGACACGATCTTCGCGGCCATGCTTTGCACTGATCGCCAGCGAGTCCCCCTGGCCACCTTTATGCTGAAGGGTAACGCCGCCGACTGGTGGGCTACCCGAGTGGTGGACATCCCAGAGGGAGTGGAGCAGCTTTCTTGGTCGGGTTTCCGGAGGCATTTTCTGGATGAGTATTTCCCGTTCTCGACGCGCTAGATTGTGATGCGGGAGTTCGAGCAATTGACGCAGGGCTCCATGTCGGTTGCTGACTACTCTACGCGCTTTACGAGGCTGTCCAGATTTGCTCCAGCCTTAGTGATGGACGAGGACACGAGGTGCCGTCGATTCGAGCTCGGTCTCAGCAGCGCCATTCGGGTGCATGTCTCCTCCCAGGCTTTCTCGAGGTTCTCAGACTTGGTGTCACGGGCGAAGACAGTCGAGCGAGACCTCGGGATCCTCGTGAGGGTTCCTACCCCATCTGCAGATCAGAGTCCTCCCAGGAGCCAGGACCAGGGACAGCGCAAGAGGAGGAGGCCCCATTTTGATCAGTTAGCGGCTGCCTCTCGTCCAGCTGATGTGGTGCCAGAGTGGGATCCAGCACCCATTGCAGCAGTGCCCATCCAGTCCATGCAGCCGGAGAGGCGGCGCTGTTTCCATTGTCAGCGCATCGGGCATATCAGATACAATTGCCCTGATGCTGGCCGACCCCGAGTGCCACCTCAGCAGCCGCAGTTCATACAGCAGCAGCTCCCGCACCAGCAGCGAGAGCAGCCGGCGAGGCGTGCCCCTGCTCCTCAGCCGCGGTTGGTCCAGGGCAGAGTTGCAGCGCTTGCGGCCGAGGAGGCGCAGTCTTCGGGTATCATGGTTCGAGGTATTATCTTGTGTTCTCAGTTCTCTAGTAATAGGATATATATGTGGATGTGTGTTAGGTTGCTGTTATGCAAGTGTGTGTGGTATTTTGGTGAGCGAGTGTCAAGAGCGGTTGTTTGGGTTAAGGAAGCCGGGTTATAGCCGTCCTGGCAGAGAATTCCCATCAGTAGGTACCACCGATGCAGTCGGAGGGGTACTGATCGTGGGAGTATGCCAGGTAGAGGCTACCCGGGAATAGATTATGGAATGGTGTCGCGAGCGTGGGATCGCTCTCCCCTTCGTCGGTTTCGCGTAGTACAGCCCCGGCGTTAGACAGGCTCGCGGTCAGAGGACCAGGCGAGCTACGGAGCGGGGAGAGGCTACCGGTGGACCAGGGGTGAGGAGCAGTCTAAGTCTCTCCCAAAGTCCCAATATGTCTCCTTTCGGGAGTGAGGGTGTGGATGAGGCGAAGGCGGGTCGCTCGTGACCCAGTTTCTGTTGGACCGTTCCCAATGATGTTGGGTCCGGTCTTGTTGTTGATGTTGAAGGACATCGTTGAGTTATCATCTAGATGTAGGTGATCCGGAGGGGTTAGTGGTGTTATTTAAATGATGTCTTCTTCTAGTGTTCCTTTCTGGATTAAGGGGCCTTGTGAGGTCGGCGTTGAAACCCGGGCTAGGGTACTTCGTGTTCCTTGTTTGGTTGTCGGGGTATCCTATATCGGGATTTCATGGTGCCCTCCCGAGGTTTCTTTTCCCAGGCAAGGGATACCATGGAAGCATCAGATAGATGAAAGATCAAGTGTGAGTTTTGGTTAGAGGTTAAGGCCTTTTGGGCTGGGTGATTTCTGGTGAAGGCATATCTGTGGACCCGGGCAAGACGCTCGTCGCGTCAAATTGGCGCCGACCGTCGAACCCCGCAGGGATTCGGAGCTTCCCGAGTTTAGCAGGTTATTGTAGGAAGCTTGACGAGGGACTCTCGAAGATAGCTGTTCCTCTTAACCGCCTTACTCGGAAGGATGTCCGGTTCGAGTGGTCCCCTTCTTGCGAGGAGAGCTTCCTGGAGTTTTATCGGAGGCTCACCTCAGCGCCAATTCTTACCTCTCCGTCTTGGAGTGGTGGGTTCGCAGTTGGGTAAAGGTGTGTCCGCGATCCTGCTCACGTCATCCCGTTCGAGCCGCTCGTCTCTGAACCGGACAGTCATTCGTGGAGCAGTCGATTGTGATCATGGACCGCCGCGTGAGGAGGCTCTGCACCAAGACCGTCCAGTTGGTCGAGGTACGATGGCAGCACCGTTCCGGTGTCGAGGACACTTGGGAGCTCAAGGATGCCAGGTGTGACGCGTATCCACATCTTTTCCCCTCCTAGATGTTTTTGCATATTTTGAGGACAAAATTTCCTAAGGGGGAAAGAATGTTATATTTGTGTCACTTTTAACCTGCTGGTAACCGTTGGAGCGTTCTGGCAGTTTTTCATTTTTTTCGGTTTTCGATCGGAACCGCTAATTTTTGGACTGTTAGCTATCGTCCTGAGTTAGAGGACTCCGATTGAAAATCTAACTGCATATTTGGTGTCCTGGTGTCATTTTAGTCCTCTCACGAAAATTTCATCGAATTCCGGTAACGTTTCCGAAATTTCACAGTTTCGGGGCGTATCTGGGTTTTTAAGTGACCCGGCTATATAAGGTGGGTGAGAAAATATCTTGGGCACTATTCATCATCCCTACCATTTGGATTTTCTCTCTCCCCTCTCTCCATTTCAAGCTTTTGAGCCCCCTAGAGCCCTCAAACCCAAAAACCTAAAGCATAGGAAGTGTAGATCGGGATCTACACCCCAGTGCTTTCAAATCCCGATTCCGGCGAGATTAGCCCCTCCATCCCCCCTCTCTTCTCCTCTGTTTTGGGCTGTTTCGAAGGCCGAGTGAGATCCGGGCGTTAAAAGCCCTTGGGGAATGGTTTCGGTGCGCGGAGAGCATCCGGACTTCCCTTCCTCCACTTGGTAAGCCCCTTTCCTCTCTTTTTCATGCTTAGATGTATGTTAGGAGGGTAGATTTGGGGTTGGGAGGCGGTCGGCGGCGGTGGGTGGCCGTCGGAGGGCTGTGGAGGTGGTCGGAGGCCGGGGGTGGCAGGTGGTGGAGGTTGGGTGGCTCGGTCTAGGAGTTGGGTTGTCCGGGTAGGCTGGGCGGCTGTTCCGGGAGAGTAGGCAGCGGGCGCAGCAGGCTGGGGGACCAGGTGCCGGGAGCGCATGCGCGTGCGCGCAGGCGTGCGCGCGGCGTGCGCGCGGGTGGTGCTGCAGGCGTGCGGGGCGAGCAGGGGTGCTGAGCGCTGGGCGCTGGGCACCGCAGGCGGGCGTGCGCGCGGCGTGCGCTCGGGGCAGGCAGGCAGGCTGGGCGCGCAGGCGTGCTGGGTAGGTGGTGCTCGGGCGCCAGGCGGACAGTGCTCGGGTGGGTAGGCGAACAGGGCTCGGGCCACTCGGCGACGCGCGCAGGCAGGCAGCGCGGGCAGCAGCGCGCGCAGGCTGGCAGGCGCGCTGGGCGCGTGCTGCCAGGCGCGCTGGGTGCGTGCTGCGCGGGCGTGCGCGTGGGCGCTGGGTGAGGGTCCCGGGTGCTGGGCGCTGAGCACCAGGCGCTGGGCCGCGGGTACCGGGTGCTGGGGGTGATGGCCGAGGGCAGTGCGTGCAGGGAGGTCGTGCAGGGTGCGCGTGGGGTGCGCGCGGGGGCGCGGCGAGGCAGTGGTGGTGCGCGCGGGGTGTGCGCGGAGCGAGACGCTGCGCGCGGGGCGTGCGGGGTGCTCGCGGGCCAGCGCAAGGCGTGCGGGGTGTGCGCGGGCGGCTGCGCTGGGGCGAAGGGGGCGCGCGGTGCGCGGGGTGCGTGGGCTGAGGCACGGCGGTGCACCCGGGCGGTCGGGTGGCCGTGCGGGGGGGGTTGCCGGCAGTGCGGGTGGTTGCCGGAGTGCTCGGGCTAATGTGCGTGCGGGTCGTATGCACATTTGCCCGAGTGTTGGGTGTTTAGTTGTGGGTTTTGTATGTTTTGGTATTTTAGAGTATTTATGTATTGTTCTCACCATATTGAATGTCTGTCTTGCAGATCTGGACGGACGGTCGCACGACGACCCAGATAACCGGTGAGTGGGACAATCCAACCCAGTAGAGAGGCGTCATACGCATTTGGGCGTATACCGACCTCTCCTGGGGCACCATGGATGTATATTAACCGGCAATAATATGTAATCCATGCTTACATGATTTAAATGTAGAATGCATGCTACCCTAGTCCTTGTATGTTAGGGACTTGCACCCATAGGATAGGTGTAAGAGCCATACACCATGCCCCCTGCTTTCATGCTAGGAAACCTCGACCTATGCATGCGTCCTACTAGTTTATTTATTAATTTAAATGCTAGTGTATGTTAAATCGCATGCCTTAGATAATATTATAGGGAGGAGCCTTGCGAGGTCAACATTGAGACCCGTGTTAGGGTACTCCGTGTTCCTTGTTTGGTTGTCGGGATGTCCTGAATCGGGACCTCATGCTGCCCTCCCAAGGTTTCTAGTCCCATTAATATTATAAGTAATGTTATATAACTGGTATGATTATTAGCATATTTAGTGAATATTATAGGGGAGGGGCCTTGCGAGGACAGCGGTGAGACCCGGGTTAGGGTACTCCGTGTTCCTTGTTTGGTTGTCGGGGTATCCTATATCGGGAACTCACGCCGCCCTCCCGAGTTCTTTCCCCCAATGATATTACAACCTTGCTTTTATTGTACGTGTTCCCCGCATCTTGGTTATGCGCCCTAGAGGAACTCTGAAGAGTTCATGGCATTAGAGTTGTAGAGATGTGTTGTCGGCGGATCCAAGTGGATCATATGCGTATGGATAAGCTGTTCTGTCCCCTTCGTTGGATCCGGTAGAGGCTGCCCCAGCGTTAGAAAGGCCGTCCCTTCTAAGGGCTCCCATCAGTAGGCGCCTCCCGATATTTGTGACGGACTGTGCTGAAGTTGTGGGGGTGATAGCCCAGCGGCCTACGGAGTGGAGGAGAGACTATCGGTGGACCAAGGGTGACCAACAGCCTAGTCAGTCCCAAAATCCTATGTCACCCGTGGAAGGGTGAGGGTGATGGTGTAGTGGGTTGGCAATGAGCGACCCACTGGAGTTGTGATTGGATGATTATCAGTCCCAATAGCCTATGTCACCCATTGATGGGTGAGGGTGAGGGTGTGGTGGTTCGGCGAGGTACGAACCACCGGATTATGTTTTTTATGTCACTTAGAGGCTGGATAAATAATTAAATTGTGGTCAATATTGTCTGTGATGCATGGGTTGTGCTGTTCACTGAGCGTGTGGCTCACCCCTTGCATATGTTTTCCCCAGTTGCCACTGAGCCTGAGCTGGAGCCGGAGCAGGCAGTTGGAGCTTTCCGAGGGATTCCTTCAGTAGCGGAGCAGCGCCACGTTCCGCGAGTGCCAGAGGTTATCAGCATCCCTTCTTGACTGTATGTATTTTATTTCCGTGCTTGGCACGCGTTTGTATATATTCAGTTGTATTTGGGTATATTGGCTCTCACAGGACAGATGATTGAGTATCGAGTCTGTAGAATGTTTATTTACAGATTCAGTCTTTTGCTTCCGCATTTGGTGTATATATCATGTCAGCCCCTTTGTTGTCTGTGTGTCATTCTGGTTGTTTGTGTATGATATATTATTGATCTCCTGTGTAGATTCTGATATTATATATACACTTGCCGCGTCCCGGGGACGGCCGCCCTGGGGCGTGACAATGAAATTGTCAAAACATCAAATATGTTGTAAATAAAATAAAATAATGATTATTTGAATCATCATGAACTCACCAAAATATAAACCATAGCTTATAGAATAAAAAATTTATCACCCTCTCTACAACAAAAATACATGAATAACATATGATGCATTTAATTATTAAAGATTCATAATTCGTGTTATTGTCATATATGAAAAAAAAATACCATGCATAGAAATATGATGAATAAACATTGATCATCAATAGAAATAACCATGAAAATAGTTAAATCAACTTGAGATGGCATAAGAAATACAACTCTTGAAAACTAATGTCAATAAAAGAATTGCAGTGGTCCACAATAAACTGTTTATGCTAATACTGAAATAAAGGTATGCAATCAGAAAAGCTTGGTATTTCCAAACCCCATCAAAACCATCATCCTCCAAGAGAAAAATGTTGCTGTATGAATTGACATTTACATACCCGAGGAATAACTAGAGAAACTCACGGTTTATTTTAAAGTCTATATCAAAATTCTTAGTAAAAAAATGTTTGTAAAGAATTAGTACTTACACATAGAGCTTTGGGAAACTCTTTTAACTCTTGAGTGCTTGAAATAAACTGAGAGCTTAGTCGTGCTGATAACCTGTTATAAACTAAATAGAATACTTGAACATAAGAGTATATAAACAAAACACACAAGTATATAGAGAAGAGAAGTAGAAAGAGATTTCTTATTCTTCTATTTGTTGGTTGGTTATAGAATACATTACAAACCCCTCAATTTATAGGATTCATGGTGGAAACTCAATGGTTGGAAGTTACAAGTAATAACTAATAAGAGGTGGGAGTACATAATGGGGTGTTAAAGAGGTAGGGGGTTAGGGAAGTGAAGAGAGGGGGTTATGGAGAAAGTGGTGGGAGTTGTGATGGTAGTGGTTATCCACAATATTAACAACAAAATATATATATATATATATATATATATATATATATATATATATATATAATCCTTAGAATTTGATCGATTTTTGTCGTCCTACATCAACCTCCACGGTAGGGCCGGCCCTGGGCAGAGGCCACCAAGGCAACTGCCTAGGGCCCCCACCCAGGGAGGGGCCCAGCCCAGCAATGTCTAAGGTATATCCCATAAGCCCATTCAATTTTTTTTTTTTTTTTTTTACATCAACTCTCTAAACCCAATAGCATAAACCAAGCCCCCAAAACCCAATCGTCCCACTTTTTTTTTTTTTTTTGAGTGAAAAACCAACCGTCCCACTTTGGTATTTCATCTCCCAAATCCCATATGAATTTTTTCAACTTTTTCAACATTTCATCCCCATTAAAAGCCCTAAAAAGTCTCCCCCATCAAATCCCTAAAAACTCTCCCACCCAATCAACCATGCCTCCCTCCAACGTCTCTCTGATTTTGATTAAGCATTCAAGGTTTTTATCCCTTTATATAATTGATCTTTATTTTCAATTTTTGGTGTAGAAATATATTTCTTTCAATCTCTCCGTTTATTACATGCATTATGTCCCTCTCGAACTCAAAGAAATCTCTCATTCTCTCCCTCTCTCATACTCTCTTTCTCGATATCTCCCAGTCCCACACCCCCCAAAATTTTTCATTACTGATTTATTGTAGCAATCAAACCCTCTTTAAGGTATTTTTAAATTTTTATTTTTTTCATCCCATTAAGATTTTTTTTATTGCTTTTCAAGTTTTAATTATCACTATTATCCATTGAAAATATTATAGTAGAAAAACTTGATTATATAAGTTTAATTAGTACTTTTGTTAGCTCAAAATGCAAGAAGAATAATTTTTCAATGATATTTATTTGGTTTAATTGTTTTTTGCTATTGTACATTTTTTTTTGACAGATATTAGGATGGATCTAATTTTGTATGGTTGTTTTTAAGTGTTTTCTTATTTATTTTTTTTATCAAAACTAAAACATTTTTTTTTGTAAATGTATATAGAGCCCCACTTTAAAAGTTCACCTAGGGCCCCGTAAAGAAAAACAAGAAAAATAATTTTCAGGGCTGGCCCTGCTCCACAGGAATGAAGAATTACATGTGTCATGTTACATTGGAGGATTACAAAATCATATGCAAGACACCTTAATTAACTTGATGAATCTATGAATGGTGTCACAAGCCTCTCAAATTAAATGAGCCCCGAAAATGGAACATCTACAAGCCTCACATAGTGATAGGTGAAATTTGACTTTGATGGGAGCCAGAAACACCATGAATCAAAGCGAACGAACACTCACAACCCAGAACAACCAAATGCAACGTGCTAGAAAAGTGTCATCGCTTCTCCAAATGTGGCAAAGGGGGCCAATCTGCTAAAAGCCTCTTACAGCTTGAAGCAAAAGTGGAAGCTCAAGAAGCTTCAATAAAGTGGGAATCAACATCATCTGGTCTACAACTCTACTTGTATTCCAATAATGATGTGAAGTTTCACATAAAAAATAAATGTATTTCTCACACGAAGGATCAGAACCCGCATGGGACCGTGTTAAACCGGCAAAGATGCAATTGATCTAACATTAATCATGAATGAAAAATAAAATTTTAACGTTGGAAGTCTTTGACCCATAACTCAATGGTTAATAGATTTTGAGACCATGAGATCTTGAATTCAAGTCTCAACCAATAACCTAACAAAGATTTTTAAAAAAAATTAATGTATATAAATGACAACAAAGCATAAAACAAAGTCATGATCCTTTGACCAAATTCTGGACAAATCAATTAACCAATTAACCAAACACATTTTGAATCAATAAACATGTCATTCTATCATTTTTGAATTCAATGTTGAAAGGGTTAAATATCCTTTCTGTTATTGATTTGGGTTAAAATTTTAATTAAATCTTTAGCTACTAAGTCGATTTAGTAGCCAAACATTTATCGTGAGCAAATGTTCAATCCTATGTCACAGTATAGGTATAGAGAAATATGTGATATTTATTATCACGTTTTTTCACTAACCGTGATCGTTAGGATCATGCATTATTCCAATTACTATAGTAGTGATATTTTCCCTAAAAACACATTCAATGTTATATATGTGTCACTTTTAGCCTGCTGGTAACCGTTGGAGCGTTCTGGCAGTTTTTCGTTTTTTTCGGTTTTCGATCGGAACCGCTAATTTTTGGACTATTAGCTATCGTCCTGAGTTAAAGAACTCCGATTGGAAATCTAACTTCATATTTGGTGTCCTGGTGCCATTTTAGGCCTCTCACGAAAATTTCATCGATTTCCAGTAACGTTTCCAAAATTTCACAGTTCCGGGGCGTATCCGGGTATTTTAAGTGATTTGTCTATATAAATGAAATCTAATATTTCATTGGCACTATTCATCATCCCTACCAAAGCTTTCTCTCTCTCCCCTCTCTCCTTTTTCTCCCATTTAAGCCCCTTAGAGCCCTCAAACCCAAAAACCTAAAGCATAAGAAGTGTAGATCGGGTCCCGATCTACACCCCGGTGCTTTCAAATCCGGATTCCAGCGAGTTTTGCCTCTTCTCCCCCCCTCTTTTCTCCTCTGTTTTGGGCCATTTCGAGGGCCAAGAGAGATCCGGACGTTGGAAGCCTTTTGGGAGAGGTTTTGGTGCGCGGAGAGCAACCGGACTTCCCTTCCTCCCCTTGGTAAGCCTCTTTTTCCTCTCTTTTCTTGTATAGATGTATGTTAGGAGGTGGGTATGAGGTTGGGAGGCGGTCGGCAGCAGTGGGTGGCCGTCGGGGGGTTGTGGGGGTGGTCGGAGGCCTTGGGGTGGCTGGTGGTAGAGGGTGGTTGCTCGGGCAGGCGGGTAGGCAGTCCCGGACAGGGAGGCTAGCCGTCCCGGGTAGGCTGGGAGCAGGCGCACCAGGTTGCCGGGCGCGCGAGCGCGTGCGCGCGGGGGGTGCAGGGGGAGGCGTGCGGGGTAGGATGGCTGCGGGCTGTGCGAGCATGGCAGGCCGGCTGGGCAGGCCATGCTCGGGCAGCTGGCAGGGGGCGCTCGGGCATCAGGCGGGCAGTGCCCATGCGTGCAGGCGGGCGGTGCTCGGGCCACTCGGCGATGCGCGCAGGCTGGCAGCGCGCACTGGGCGCATGCTACCAGGCGTGCTGGGCGCGTGTTGCGCGGGCGTGCGCGTGGGCACTGGGTGAGGGTCCCGGGTGCTGGGCGCTGAGCGCCGGGAGCCGGGTCGCGGATACCGGGTGCTGGGGCGCTGGGCGCTGGGCACCGCAGAGGACCATGCGCGCGGGGCGCTGGGCGCTGGGCACCGCAGAGGACCATGCGCGCGGGGCGCTGGGCAGAGGCGCAGCGTGCGCGCGGGTAGAGGCTGGTGGTGCGCGCGGAGTGCGCGCGGGAAGAGCTGGTGGTGCGCGCGGGGTGGCGCGGGGCGAGGCGCTGGACGCGCGGGGCGTGCGGTGTGCTCGCGGGTCAGCACGGGGCGTGCGGGGTGCGCGCGTGCTGCGGCGGGGCGCAGTGGGCGCGCGGCGCACCGGGTGGCTCGGCTGCGGGTCCAGGCGTGCGGGCAGGGGCCCGGCGGTGCGCCTGGGTGCGCGGGCTGAGGCGCGGCGGCGCATCCGGGGGCGGGTGGCCGTGCGGGTGGTTGCCGTGGGTTCGGGAGTGAGTCGGGGTGCTCGGGCTAACGTGCGTACGGGCCGTATGTACGTTTGCCCGAGTGTTGGGTTCTTTTGGTGTATTTTGAGTATTTTGATGTATTTGTGTATTTAACTCACCGTATAAATGTCTGTCTTGCAGATCTTGACGGCCGGTCGCGCGACGCCCCACATTTCGGTGAGTGGGACAATCCAACCCAGTAGAGAGGCGTTATACGCATTTGGGCGTATACCGACCTCTCCTGGGGCACCATGGATTTATATTAACCTGTTGTAAAGTATATTTCATGCGAGCATGATTTAAATGTAGAATGCATGCTACCCTAGACTTTGCATGTTAGGGACTTGCACCCTTAGGATATGTGTATGAGCCATGCATCATGTCCCCCTGTTCTCATGCTAGGAAGCCTTGGCCTATGCATGTGTCCTACTAGTTTATTTATTAAATTAAATGCTAGTATATGTTAAATGCATGCCTTAGATAATATTATAGGGAGGGGCCTTGCGAGGTCAACATTGAGACCCGGGTTAGGGTACTCCGTGTTCCTTGTTTGGTTGTCGGGATGTCCTGTATCGGGACCTCATGCTGCCCTCCCAAGGTTCTTGTCCCAATAATATTATATCTCTAGTTGATAATTAATGATATACCCCCCCTTGTATGATTATTAGCATAATTAGTGAATATTATAGGGGAGGGGCCTCGCGAGGACAGCGGTGAGACCCGGGCTAGGGTACTCCGTGTTCCTTGTTTGGTTGTCGGGGTGTCCTATATCGGGAACTCACGCTGCCCTCCCAAGTTTCTTTCCCCCAATGATATTCCAACCTTGCTATTATTATATATGATCCCCGCATCTTGGTTATGCGCCCTGGAGGAATTCTGAAGAATTCATGACATTAGAATTGTAGAGATGCGTTGTCGGCGGATCCGAGTGGATCATATGCGTATGGATAGGCTGTTCTGTCCCCTTCGTTGGATCCGGTAGAGGCTGCCCCAGCGTTAGAAAGGCCGTCCCTTCCAAGGGTTCCCATCAGTAGGCGCCTCCCGATATTTGTGACGGACTGTGCTGAAGTTGTGGGTGAGGGCTCCCATCAGTAGGCGCCTCCCGATATTTGTGACGGACTGTGCTGAAGTTGTGGGTGAAAGCCAAGCGGCCTACGGAGTGGAGGAGAGACTATCGGTGGACCAAGGGTGACCAACAGCCTAGTCAGTCCCAAAATCCTATGTCACCCATTGAAGGGTGAGGGTGAGGGTGTAGTGGGTTGGCGATGAGCGACCCACTGGAGTTGTGATTGGATGATTATCAGTCCCAAAATCCTATGTCACCCATTGAAGGGTGAGGGTGAGGGTGTAGTGGGTTGGCGATTGAGCGACCCACTGGTTTGAGTATTTGTTACCATTTTGTGGTTGTTAATAAGAGATTGTGGATTATTAAGATCTGAATTGTGGTCAATATTGTCTGTGATGCATGGGTTGTGCTGTTCACTGAGCGTGTGGCTCACCCCTCGCATATGTTTTTCCCCAGTTGCCACTGAGCCGGAGTCGGAGCAGCGGGAGGAGCTTTCCGAGGGATTCCTTCAGTAGCGGAGCAGCGCTACGTTCCGCGAGTGCCAGAGGCTATCAGCATCCCTTCTTGACTGTATGTATTTTATTTCCGTGCTTGGCACGCGTTTGTATATATTCAGTTGTATTTGTGTATATTGGCTCTCACAGGACAGATGATTGAGTATCGAGTCTGTAGTATGTTTATTTACAGATTCAGTCTTTTGCTTCCGCATTTGGTGTATATATCATGTCAGCCTCTTTGTTGTCTGTGTGTCATTCTGGTTGTTGTGTATGATATATTATTGACCTCCTGTGTAGATTCTGATATTATATATACACTTGCCGCGTCCCGGGGACGGCCGCCCTGGGGCGTGACAAAAGTTGGTATCAGAGCCTGGTCCTGTCAGAGCCAATAGTCTTCCTTTCGTAGAGATGAGTCCTAGGATTTCTATATGAGTATTCTGATCCTAGTGTCTGGTTTTCTTAGGGTGCTGATATGCCTCCTCGCAGAGGACGGCGCGGACGAGGTCCCTCTCGGTCTTTGGAGGTTTCCGGACCTACCAGAGACGAGGATGCTACCGGAGAGTCCTTGACGCAGGAGCCTCCTGCTTGGGAGCGTGCTTTCGCTCGGTTGGCTGATTTGGTGGAGACACAGACGAGGGCGCTGGAGGCCCAGACCAGAGCATTGCAGAGCAGGCTAGAGAGATTCAGGAGCTGAGGGCGGCTCGCGAGGCAGTTCCGCAGGTCCCCTTGGTGGCAGATCCGCCTGTGGTACCCGATGTACCCCCAGTCCCGTGGCGATTCCGGCGGTAGGAGTTGAGGATCCCCTGGAGAGGGAGGAGGAGCTAGAGGCGGCGGCGCGAGTGCAGCAGAGCGGCCTCAACGCCTTTCTGAAGCTCCACCCTCCCGAGTTCCATGGTCAGTCGGCAGATCCTCTTGCGCCAGAGCGTTGGTTGAGGGAGGTGGACACGATCTTCGCGGCCATGCTTTGCACTGATCGCCAGCGAGTCCCCCTGGCCACCTTTATGCTGAAGGGTAACGCCGCCGACTGGTGGGCTACCCGAGTGGTGGACATCCCAGAGGGAGTGGAGCAGCTTTCTTGGGCAGGATTCCGGAGGTATTTCTTGGAGGAGTACTTTCCGTTCTCGACGCGCCAGATCGTGATGCGGGAGTTCGAGCAGTTGACGCAGGGCTCCATGTCGGTTGCTGACTACTCTACGCGCTTCACGAGGCTCTCCAGATTTGCTCCGGCCTTGGTGATGGACGAGGACACGCGGTGCCGCCGTTTCGAGTTGGGTCTCAGCAGCGCCATCCGGGTGCACGTCACCTCCCAGGCATTCTCGAGGTTCTCGGACTTGGTGTCTCGAGCGAAGACAGTCGAGCGAGACCTCGGGATCATCGTGGGGGTTCCGACCCCTTCTGCAGATCAGGGTCCTTCCGGGAGTCGGGACCAGGGGCAGCGCAAGAGGAAGAGGCCCCGCTTCGATCAGTCAGCGGCTGCCTCTCCTCCAGCAGATGCGGTGCCAGTGTGGGATCCAGCACCCATTGCGGCAGTGCCCATCCAGTCCAGGCAGCCGGAGAAGCGGCGCTGCTTCCATTGTCAGCGCATCGGGCATATCAGATACAATTGCCCTGATGCTGGCCGACCCCGAGTGCTACCTCAGCAGCCGCAGTTCTTACAGCAGCAGCTTCCGCGCCAGCAGCAGCAGCCTCAGCGTCAGCAGCAGCCACAGGGTGGTCGAGTTGACCAGTGGAGGCAGCCAGTGCAGCCGGCGAGGCGTGCCCCTGCTCCTCAGCCGCGGTTGGTCCAGGGCAGAGTTGCAGCGCTTACGGCCGAGGAGGCGCAGTCTTCGGGTATCATGGTTCGAGGTATTATCTTGTGTTCCCAGCTCTCTAGTAATAGGATATATGTGTGGGTGTGTGTTTGGTTGCTGTTATGCAAGTGTGTGTGGTATTTTGGTGAGCGAGTGTCAAGAGCGGTTGTTTGGGTTAAGGAAGCCGGGTTGTAGCCGTCCTGGCAGAGAGTTCCCATCAGTAGGTACCACCGATGCAGTCGGAGGGGTACTGAATTTGGGAGTATACCAGGTAGGGGCTACCCGGGAGAGATTATTGAATGGTACCGCGAGCGTGGAATCGCTCTCCCCTTCGTGGGATCCGCGTAGTACAGCCCCGGCGTTAGACAGGCTCCCGGTCAGAGGACCAGGCGAGCTACGGAGCGGGGAGAGGCTACCGGTGGACCAGGGGTGTAGAGCAGTCTAAGTCTCTCCCAAAGTCCCAAAATGTCTCCTTTCGGGAGTGAGGGTGTGGATGAGGCGAAGACGGGTCGCTCGTGACCAAATTGTTGATTCGACCATTCCCGATGATGTTGGGTTCGGTCTTGTAAATGATGTTGAAGGACATCGTTGGGTGATCACCTAGATATAGATGATCCGGAGGGGTTAGTAGTGTTCTTTAAATGATGTCTTCTTCTAGTGTTCCTTTCTGGATTAAGGGGCCTTGTGAGGTCAGCGTTGAAACCCGGGCTAGGGTACTTCGTGTTCCTTGTTTGGTTGTCGGGGTATCCTATATCGGGATTTCATGGTGCCCTCTCGAGGTTTCTTTTCCCAGGCAAGGGATACCATGGAAGCATCAAATGGATGGAAGATCAGGTGTGAGTTTTGGTGGGGGTTAAGGCCTTTTGGGCTGAGTGATTTCTGGTGAAGGCATATCTGTGGACCCGGGCAAGACGCTCGTCGCGTCAAATTGGCGTCGACCGTCGAACCCTGCTAGGATTCGGAGCTTCCCGAGTTTGGCGAGTTATTGCAGGAAGCTTGACGAGGGTCTCTCGAAGATAGCTGTTCCTCTTAACCGCCTTACTTGGAAGGATGTCCGGTTCGAGTGGTCCCCGTCTTGCGAGGAGAGCTTCCTGGAGTTTTATCGGAGGCTCACCTCAGCGCCAATTCTTACCCTTCCGTCTTGGAGGGGTGGGTTCGCAGTTGGGTAAAGGTGTGTCCACGATCCTGCTCACGTCATCCCGTTCGAGCCGCTCGTCTCTGAGCCGGACAGTCATTCGTGGAGCAGTCGATTGAGATCATGGACCGCCGCGTGAGGAGGCTCTGCACCAAGACCGTCCAGTTGGTCGAGGTGCGATGGCAGCACCGTTCCGGTGTCGAGGACACTTGGGAGCTCAAGGATGCCAGGTGTGACGCGTATCCGCATCTTTTCCCCTCCTAGATGTTTTTGCATATTTTGAGGACAAAATTTCCTAAGGGGGGAAGAATGTTATATATGTGTCACTTTTAGCCTGCTGGTAACCGTTGGAGCGTTCTGGCAGTTTTTCATTTTTTTTCGGTTTTCGATCGGAACCGCTAATTTTTGGACTGTTAGCTATCGTCCTGAGTTAGAGACTCCGATTGGAAATCTAACTGCATATTTGGTGTCCTGGTGCCATTTTAGGCCTCTCACGAAAATTTCATCGAATTCCGGTAACGTTTCTGAAATTTCACAGTTCCGGGGCGTATCCGGGTTTTTAAGTGATTGTCTATATAAATGAAATCTAATATTTGATTGGCACTATTCATCATCCCTTCCAAAGCTTTCTCTCTATCCCCTCTCTCCTTTTCTCCCATTTGAGCCCCTTAGAGCCCTCAAACCCAAAAACCTAAAGCATAGAAAGTGTAGATCGGGTCCCGATCTACACCCCGGTGCTTTCAAATCCGGATTCCGGCGAGTTTTGCCCCTCCCCCCCCTCTTTTCTCCTCTGATTTGGGCCAATTCGAGGGCCAAGAGAGATCCGGGCGTTGGAAGCCTTTTGGGAGAGGTTTCGGTGCGCGGAGAGCAACCGGACTTCCCTTCCTCCCCTTGGTAAGCCTCTTTTTCCTCTCTTTTCTTGTATAGATGTATGTTAGGAGGTGGGTATGAGGTTGGGAGGCGGTCGGCGGCGGTGGGTGGCCGTTGGGGGCTGTGGGGGTGGTCGGAGGCCTTGGGGTGGCTGGTGGTAGAGGGTGGTTGCTCGGCAGGCGGGTAGGCAGTCCCGGGCAGGGAGGCTAGCCGTCCCGGGTAGGCTGGGAGCAGGCGCACCAGGTTGCCGGGCGCGCGCGCGGGCGTGCACTCGGGGGGTGCAGGGGGAGGCGTGCGTGGTAGGATGGCTGCGGGCTGTGCGAGCAGGGCAGGCCATGCTCGGGCAGCTGGTAGGGTCGCTCGGGCATCAGGCGGGCAGTGCCCAGGCGTGCATGCGAGCGGTGCTCGGGCCACTCGGCGATGCGCGCAGGCTGGCAGGCGCGCTGGGCGCGTGCTGCCAGGCGCGCTGGGCGCGTGTTGCGCGGGCGTGCGCGTGGGCGCTGGGTGAGGGTCCCGGGTGCTGGGCGCTGAGCGTCGGGCGCTGGGTCGCGGATACCGGGTGCTGGGCGAGGGTGCTGGGCGCTGGGCACCGCAGAGGAGCATGCGCGCGGGGCGCTGGGCAGAGGCGCAGGCGTGCGCGCGGGTAGAGGCTGGTGGTGCGCGCAGAGTGCGCGCGGGACGGAGCTGGTGGTGCGCGGGGTGCGCGCGGGGCAAGGCACTGGACGCGCGGGGTGCGGTGTGCTCGCGGGTCAGCACGGGGCGTGCGGGGTGCGGCGGGCTGCTGCGGCGGGGCGCAGTGGGCGCACGGCGCACCGGGTGGCTCGGCTGCGGGTCCAGGCGTGCGGGCAGGGGCCCGGCGGTGCGGGGTGCGCGGGCCGCGGCGCATCCGGGGGCGGGTGGCCGTGCGGGTGGTTGCCGGTGGGTTCGGGAGTGAGTCGGGGTGCTCGGGCTAACGTGCGTACGGGCCATATGTACGTTTGCCCGAGTGTTGGGTTCTTTTGGTGTATTTTGAGTATTTTGATGTATTTGTGTATTTAACTCACCGTATAAATGTCTGTCTTGTAGATCTTGACGGGCGGTCGCACGACGACCCGATTTTCGGTGAGTGGGACAATCCAACCCAGTAGAGAGGCGTTATACGCATTTGGGCGTATACCGACCTCTCCTGGGGCACCATGGATTTATATTAACCTGTTGTAAAGTGTATTTCATGCGAGCATGATTTTAAAATGTAGAATGCATGCTACCCTAGACTTTGCATGTTAGGGACTTGCACCCTTAGGATATGTGTATGAGCCATGCATCATGTCCCCCTGTTCTCATGCTAGGAAGCCTTGGCCTATGCATGTGTCCCACTAGTTTATTTATTAAGTTAAATGCTAGTATATGTTTAATTGCATGCCTTAGGTAATATTATAGGGAGGGGCCTTGCGAGGTCAACATTGAGACCCGGGTTAGGGTACTCCGTGTTCCTTGTTTGGTTGTCGGGATGTCCTGTATCGGGACCTCATGCTGCCCTCCCAAGGTTCTTGTCCCAATAATATTATATTCTCTAGTTGATAATTAATGATATATCCATTGTATGATTATTAGCATAATTAGTGAATATTATAGGGGAGGGGCCTCGCGAGGACAGCGGTGAGACTCGGGCTAGGGTGTTCCTTGTTTGGTTGTCGGGGTGTCCTATATCGGGAACTCACGCTGCCCTCCCAAGTTTCTTTCCCCCAATGATATTCCAACCTTGCTATTATTATACATTTTCCCCGCATCTTGGTTATGCGCCCTGGAGGAATTCTGAAGAATTCATGACATTAGAATTGTAGAGATGCGTTGTCGGCGGATCCGAGTGGATCATATGCGTATGGATAGGCTGTTTTGTCCCCTTCGTTGGATCCGGTAGAGGCTGCCCCAGCGTTAGAAAGGCCGTCCCTTCTAAGGGTTCCCATCAGTAGGCGCCTCCCGATATTTGTGACGGACTGTGCTGAAGTTGTGGGTGAGGGCTCCCATCAGTAGGCGACTCCCGATATTTGTGACGGACTGTGCTGAAGTTGTGGGTGATAGCCCAGCGGCCTACGGAGTGGAGGAGAGACTATCGGTGGACCAAGGGTGACCAACAGCCTAGTCAGTCCCAAAATCCTATGTCACCCATTGAAGGGTGAGGGTGAGGGTGAGGGTGTAGTGGGTTGGCGATGAGCGACCCACTGGTGTTGTGATTTGATGAATATTAGTCCCAATAGCCTATGTCAACCATTGAAGGGTGAGAGTGAGGGTGTAGTGGTTGGCGATTGAGCGACCCACTGGTTTGAGTATTTGTTACCATTTTGTGGTTGTTAATAAGAGATTGTGGATTTTTAAGATCTGAATTGTGGTCAATATTGTCTGTGATGCATGGGTTGTGCTGTTCACTGAGCGTGTGGCTCACCCCTCGCATATGCTTTTCCCCAGTTGCCACTGAGCCGGAGTCGGAGCAGCCGGAGGAGCTTTCCGAGGGTTTCCTTCAGTAGCGGAGCAGCGCTACGTTCCACGAGTGCCAGAGGCTATCAACATCCCTTCTTGGCTGTATGTATTTTATTTCCGTGCTTGGCACGCGTTTGTATATATTCAGTTGTATTTGTGTATATTGGCTCTCACAGGACATATGATTGAGTATCGAGTCTGTAGTATGTTTATTTACAGATTCAGTCTTTTGCTTCCGCATTTGGTGTATATATCATGTCAGCCTCTTTGTTGTCTGTGTGTTATTCTGGTTGTTTGTGTATGATATATTATTGACCTCCTGTGTAGATTCTGATATTTTATATACACTTGCCGCGTACCGGGGACGGCCGCCCTGGGGCATGACATTCAAAGTCCCAAACATTCTAGTCATCAAAAACGAAAAAAGAAAAAAAGTAAAAAAAGGTAGCAAAGATTCCTAGCCGTAAACAGCCCCACCATAAAACTAAAAATATCATAATGTTGACACTATGAACCCATGGGCTCTCTCTTAGCCCTTCCCATAACATCACCCTTTATCACACACGTATCTCCGAACCTCTCTAACCAACTTTTACAAGTCGCCCATGACCATATAGTGTCGACATCATGTTTTGTGTTTGTGTTGACGCACCCCCCAGTTTTTTCCACCATTCATACCCTATATAAGTGACTTTCTTAGGTCAGGTTGGATCATCAAAATAAGATACCATGTGACATTGTTAGAGTAGTTTTCTATATTGTCCTACGTGTCTTTTTAGCAATGTTTTAAAAATTCCATCTAGATCTCGATTAATCCCCCACCTAGGTCTAGGTGTTCCCAACCCATAACGCTTAGTGTCTAGCCGTTTTTTCAATTAATCTCTAATTGACTAATAAGCTATTAAGTTATATTATATATTATCTCGATTAATCCCCCGCCTAGGTCTAGGTGTTCCCAACCCATGACGTTTAGTGTCTAGCCATTTTTTCGATTAATCCCTAGTTGATTAATAAGCTATTAAGTTATATTATATATTATATGTTTATTAATTAATTTTTTATGCTATCCCTATTATACTTATATTATTGATTTTGTTTTGATGTTACTTTGTTATTATTTTGTAGTCTAAAATTATTATATATATAATATGCATATATATTATATTTATTGTTCTAAAAAGTGATTTATTAATCCCTATTTAGCTGATTAACCTATAACCTATTATCAACCCGACTGACTAACTGCTAGCGCTTTGTCTTAAAAGTGCGTGCAAAAGTAAGATTAAAACAGAAAACCCACCCTACCCAAGTGCGCTAATCACCAATTATGCTAGTAATCACGAAAAATATGGCATTCACATGTCACATTATCAACCCATACACCTATACATACTAAACCCTCCCCCTCTCTCCCTTTCACATTCTTCACCATCTCCTCCTCTCCTCAGCAATGAAGAAACCTCTTACATTCCCAATCCTACTATTGCTGCTACTACTACCCCTATCAATCCATGCAGACTGCAACTGCTCGAACGACTCCGGCGATGGCGACAGATCCAAGGCTCTGCATCTAAAGATCTCGGCGATCGCTTCGATCCTCATCGCGGGCGCGATCGGGGTGTCTCTTCCAATCCTAGGCAAATCCTTCTCGGCTCTCCGGCCCGACCGGGTATTCTTCTTCCTAGTAAAAGCTTTCGCGGCGGGGGTGATACTCGCGACAGGATTCATACACGTACTCCCCGACGCGTTCGAGAACCTGACCTCGCCCTGCCTCGACCCGCACCCGTGGGGAGACTTCCCCTTCGCAGGGTTCGGGGCGATGGTCGCGGCGATCGGGACGCTCATGGTGGACTCCGTCGCGACGGGGTACTATAACAGGTCGCACTTCAATAAGGCGAGGCCGGCGGTGATGAGCGAGGAGGGGGACGTGGAGGAGGCCGAGTTAAAGAGTGGAGGGAACGTGCACGTGCACACGCACGCCTCGTACGGGCACGCGCACGGGTCCGCGGAGGAGGGGAGCGGAGGAGGGGGCGTGGCGGAGCTGATTCGGCATCGTGTCATATCGCAGGTGAGGTTGGATTTTTTTTTTGTTTTTGGGGGGCCGGATTAATCACAATCTTTGCCTTTGATTTGATCTTATCATATTCAGATATTTGATAATAGATATATTTGATATTAGATTTTTGGGTTAAAGACATCTAAGTCCTTATAAACATAGGAAAACCCACAAAAATCCCTACTAAAATTGGAACAGACGTACGAGTCCCTGAAAACTCAGAAAAACCCAATTATCATCCCTGAGTTAAATTTCCATCAAAACTCAATGGAATATTCCCAGAATATTCTGTCACATATAATTGTGTAGACATTGAAGTCCTTATAAATAGACATAAGACAAATCAGTCCCTGCAAAAGACAAAATTGTCCCTCAAAGACTTTTATATTAAATTGTGTACACATTGTAGTCCCTATAAACAATTATAAAAACAAATTAGTTCTTGCAAAAGACAAAATTGCCCCTGAAAGATTTTTACATTTAATTGGATAGACATTACAGTCCTTAAAAATAATCGAAAAGACAAATTGGTACATGTAAAAGACAAAAATGCCCCTGAAGAATTTTTACATTTAATTGTGTAGAAATTGCATTTTTTTTAGCGGTATTTAATTTTTAAATTGCAATGTCTGCACAATTAAATGTAAAAATACTTCAAGGGTATTTTTATCTTTTAGAGGAACCAATTTGTCTTTACGATTATTTATAAGAACTGTAATGTCTATCCAATTAAATGTAAAAATCTTTCAGGGGCAATTTTGTCTTTTGCAAGGACTAATTTGTCTTTATAATTGTTTATAGGGACTACAATGTGTACACAATTTAATGTAAAAGTCTTTGAGGGGCAATTTTATCTTTTGTAGGGACTGATTTGTCTTTATGACTGTTTATAAGGACTTCAATGTCTACACAATTATATGTGATGGAATATTCTATGAATATTCCGTTAAATTTGGATGGAAATTTAACTCAGGGATGATAATTGGGTTTTTCTGAGTTTTCAGGGACTCGTACGTCTGTCCCAATTTTAGTAGGGACTTATATGGGTTTTCCCATGTTTGTAGGGACTAAATGTCTTTAACCCTAGATTTTTTTGGGCAATTTACAAAAATAACCTTTTGAAATTGAATATTAACACAAATTAATCATATTATTTTTTAAAAAATTAGCTGATTATTTTTTTATTTTTCTTTAATGACGCCTCATGTATATAACACAATTTTGAAGTTAGTTTTTTGTTTTTTATAAATAAAAAAAAGTGATTGTCAGTACACAGTAGGCAATATACACACAGTAACAAAGTTTGTGTATAGCAAATATTTTGCTAGTGTTCTATTCAGTATGGTACATGTATGCATTCATAAATCATTTGAAATAAATACGAAAAAGTACGGGGATAATTAGACTATTTTTTAGATAATTTAAGTACTAGTATGTATTAATGAATTTCATATATATTATGTACATTTTGTACAGAAGATGTCCAATCAGAATATTTTAAGGAATATTAAAAAAAAAGTATAGATGCACACATTTACAAATTGCACAATTTTTTAACTCAGTCGGATTAATTTGAATCCGTGCCTTTGTTTTGATCTTATCATATACGGATATTGGAATATTGCAGGTGATTTTCTTGGTCGTATTAATTTGAATTTGTGCCTTTGATTTGATCTTATCATATACTGATATTAGAATACCAGTTCTTTGCATTTTTGTTGACTTGTTCTTTGATTTTTTTGTTTTCTTTTTCCGGTTTTGAAGCTAAACAGGGTACTTACTTTTCTGTTGTTTTATGGTTTTGGGTTTGTTTAATGGTTTTTGAAATTTGGGATTTTCTGGCCTCTTTTTCAAAAAGATAATTATTTTCTTCGCTGGTGTACCCTGGTTTTTTTTATGGAGATTTGGAAAAAATTGTTTGAAATACATTGCATAAATAATTCATTAATATATATTGTATCATTGAAATAAAATTATATTTATTAAAAAAAATTATTACTCACAGGAAGTAATTTTTAAAATATTGATTTGTTATATATTTATATTTGTAAAATAATTGTACTCAATGGTTTCTCCTGTTATAACTTATAAACTAGTTAAATTCATCTTAATTTTTGATGTGACGTATAAGAAGAGAAGTAACTTATGCTAGATTTTCATATTTGTTTTTGTTATTAATAAATGAAATTTTTTTATTTTATTCTTTCTTTTCTTCTGTCTTTTATTTTATGAATTTTTAATGGATGAAAGTTTTTTTCTTCAAATTTTAAGGGGAGCTAAGCTCTCATAATTTCTCTTGTTGGTTCAATGGTGAATTTATTTTAGCTTATCCACGTATATCTATCAAATTTTATTTAAAGTAAATAAATAATGTTTCTTTTTAAATGGGGACTTTTATTCTTTATTGATGTCGTAATGTTTGTGAATGTGAGGGCAGGTGTTGGAATTAGGCATCGTTGTGCATTCAGTGATTATTGGGATCTCTCTAGGAGCTTCAGAAAGTCCATCAACCATAAGACCTCTTGTAGCCGCTTTGAGTTTCCATCAATTCTTTGAAGGAATGGGTTTGGGAGGCTGTATAGCTCAGGTTTGACATCCCTATCACCATATGTTTTGTCTTTTTCTACTTCATTATTTGCATGTTCAATTTATGATCTATATATATCAGGTGAACTCCTAAAATGAGTATTGACACATTTTTTTGTTTTTTTATAAATAGCGGCTTTTCATGCGTGAGGGCTCTAGATGAACGTCTACCTATCTAGGGGTAGAATTGTCACTGTCAAATGAAATCACATATCATGTTATTTATTAGTTTCCTAATTGATTTTCAGGCCAAATTTAAAGCCAAAACAATAGCGACGATGTCATTATTTTTCTCACTCACTACTCCCGTGGGAATCACAATAGGCATTGGCATTGCCTCCAGTTACAATGAGAACAGTCCAACTGCACTCATCGTTGAAGGCATCCTCAACTCCGCTTCCGCTGGAATCCTCGTTTACATGGCCTTAGTCGACCTCTTGGCTGTTGATTTCATGAGTCCTCGGATGCAATGTAATGGTAAACTACAATTAGGTGCCAATATCTTGCTTCTCCTCGGAGGTGGCTTAATGTCATTACTTGCCAAATGGGCTTGAGTGGGGCATTTTCTAGTTAAATCTTTTCTATCAATAAGAGTAAAAACTTGAGTTCTGACCTCTCAATAAAAATAGGGTATTTCTATTAACTTGTCAAGAAATAGTTTTGTTTATTGAAACTTTGATGTATAACTTCAAGGTTATGCAATAATGAAACCATCAATTTCTTTTTTTTTAAATTAAAAATTACTATTTGTATGTCATTAAAGTGTGACATTTTCTTTGATCCTCACAAATATAATAAGGGGACCTTTATTTCAACCCCTTATTTTATTCAACCCACCCCTTTAAATTAAAAATCTTTTTTTTTTAATGGGGAGGAACCCACCCCGATGTGTAACTCACAATCCCACGTTGTCGTTCGCCGCCGTGGGAGGAAGAGACATCGGTGTTCAACGTCAACAGACACGGATCGATCTTGGTAGAAGAACTTCACATCTATTGCGTCTCCGCCACACCCTCCGTCGCGGTGCCGAAGAGGATCGGCGAGGAGGCGTCACTCGTGAGGTGCCGGAGGATGATTGGGACGGCAATGGACGGATTGCTTTGACGAGTTCAAGGTGATGACGATGGGATCGTCGTTCCTTCCTTGGTCGGACCGATTAAGGTGATGTTTGGTTTCTATTGATGGGGGTGCAGGGGATGGAGAGGACGAGGGAGGAGGTGGAAGAGATGCGGCGATGAGGACGGAGTGGCGATGAGGACGGTGGCGACGTCAGATCTGGGGCGGATGATGATGGAAGGGGAAGGATTCAGGGGAGTCAGAGGGGGTGGCGGTGATGCGACGGAGGTGGAGTGGAAGGAGGACTGGGGATCGGAGCGGAAGGTGCACCGCAGTCAAGGAGGTAGTTGTCGGGGGCGTGGATTGTGAGTTCTCAGGGATGGGTTTGTTTCCCATAAAAAAAAAAAAGATTCTCAATTTAAAGGGGTAAGTTGAATAGTGAAAATAAAGCCCCCTTATAATAAAGCAACGATAATTGACTTTTGAAGAATATTAAGATTTTTTTGGTATTCTTACATGGGCACGGCTATCCCCACTAAGTATTTTTCTTACCCCACCAATCAAGAAAAAAAAACTGGTGTTTTATCTTTTTCCACCGATCCAGCCAGGTCGACCAGATTTGGTCGCCACTTCAGGTTTTGGACGACCCGACTTGGTCGTCATTTCAGATTTTGGGCGACCGGACTTGGTCGTCATTTCAAGTTTTGGGCGACCGAACTTGGTCGAACAGGATTTGTAATAAAGTTTATAATTTTTTTCTTGGAAACATAATCCCATGACGTATATCTTCCTTGAATCCTTCATACCACTCCAAGTCTGAGTTGTAATGTAAGAAGAATCAATTATTATTCTTAAATGTAGAATATAAGAACAATTTTTTTTTACATAAGTGACGGACTAATTTTCAAAAGCCAAATATATAATGTGTTTGGATCAACTGATAGGTTTTTTTATTTTCAAACGAAGAATCCTCTTAACTACGAATTCAAACGAAACTTAAAAATGATATATATTTGTCTAATAAGATATTTTTCTATAAAAATTTGAATTAATTGAAAGTATACCTACTTACATTTTTTTCGGCCCCTTAGCTGTTGTTTGGATAAAAGAATAAATATACACTATGATGGATAAACCCAAAAAGTTATTTGTTTACAAAAAATAGGTAGATATAGTTTTGAACCCTGTTCGACCAATTACAGTCGCCCAAAGCCTGAAATTGCGACCAAGTCTGGTCGCCCAAAACCTGAAATGGCGACCAAGTACGGTCGCCCAAAACCTAAAATGATGACCAAGTTCGGTCGACCTGGATTGGTGGGAACAGCCAAACACCGTTTTTTTTTTTTTTTATATTGGTGGGGTAAGAAGAACGCTTGGTGGGGATAGACGCGCCCTTCTTACATAGGGGCTCTCAATTTCAATAATAATGATTATTCTAGTGAAAAATAATGATCGAAGATGCCTCTATCATATTTTTAAATTTCAACTTTCTTTTTAGAGATTCCAATTTCCAAGTAAATTTGAAAACATGATTACATGTAAACTCCACAAAAAGCATGGCCCCTGAATCTTTAAAAGGGTCTTTGCCATGCAACATGCATTTTCTATTGAGCATTGTTAAACGCTATTCTTATAATGATCTCCACGTGTAATCTTGCTGACATGGCATGCATTGTCAAATTTTTTTATTATCTAAATAAATACATAGATTCAATTCATTTGAACCACATACTATATATATATATATATATATATATATATATATATATATATATATATATATATATATATATATATATATATATATATATTATGAAGGTTTATATTTTATTACATCAAAATGTTGTGCATAATAATATTAAAAATTAGATGCGGAAATGTAAGTTAGAAAAAAACAATAAAAATGTGACATAAATAAAGTCCTCAATCATTTGGATATTGATTACTTTTGGATATGAAAGGAGGGGTTCATAGAGCACAACAAAGTCTTTCGTTGTGCACCTCAGCATATAAAGTCGTGAATAGATTCTCTTTTCAATGTTAGAAAGCACGATAGTGCATCTCCAATCATGGTCTATCAATATCTCCTTTATTTAGTAAAACATGGTACATATACCTAGTTAATGAGTCTTGATTAATGTGTCAACTCTAACCATACTTACTGGTTCTTATAATATTATTTTATTTATATTTACTTTTAAAATTCAAATTGATTATGTTTAAAATTTAATGTAAAAGCATGGGGGACCCACCATACATGAGAAAATATTATTATATTAAATATCATATTTTAAGGGTATATTAATTATTAATTATATTTAAATTTAAATTAATTAAATTTATGCGGGACCCACCATATGAGAGAAATTTTTTTTTTTTTTTTTTGGACACCACATCTGGGAGTTCTCATGTGCCTCCGCCATCTGGTGAGCTTCAATGCTCCTCCATCCAGTTTGTTGAGTGTTGAGGAGCCTCTTGGAGATGCTTGTTCTCCCCCCTCCTCCAATTGATTGAAGGAGCAAAAAAAAATTGAGCCCTTCGAGATGCTCTTAAGCCTTTCTTTTTTGTAAATTCTTTTCAATTAAACATCGTCTCTTAGTTAAAGTACGGGTGCTTTTATAATAAATTATACTAGTTAAATACACTGAGCATTTTGAAAGTCACAGTAAACCAAATAAACGAAACCAAGTAATTAATATTGCAATTTCATCGCAAAATCAATCAAGAAACAAAAAAAGGAAAAAGTTTTAAATTCAAAAGCACGAATTCCATCAAGAAATCAATCTAACCAAAGCCACACACCCCACCCAAAAAGAAAACCTAGTCAACAATAACAATAACAACCCGAGATAAAAAAAAAAAAAAAAAAAAGAGATCAAAGAATCAAACCTGGCAGATATAACACTTGGGTATCTGCAAAGAGGAGGGACATACCATATATCATACCAAATTCCAAACTTCTAATGTCCCACCCCACAAAAAAAAAAATAAACCATCGAATCAATAAAAAAATATTTTCTAAAAAAGAGTACTTATTTTCACATCCAAAGAAACAGTGATATGTAAATCAATTATCCAGAATCAAAAGACACAACAAATTTTAAATTCAAAAGTAAGGCTTCTATCAATAACTTTATGACTGAAATGAGTTTGACTTCATTTGTAATTTTAGTATTTATTAAATGAAACAAAAACCATTAAGATACCCATAATTTATCAAAAAAACCATTAGATGAAATTTTATGAAATTTGAAGTTTGGGAAGTCATGTTTTGAGATCACGGACCATAAAAAAGAGACAAATCTGGCCGATTTTCAGGTACTATTTACAATTGTCAAATCATGCAACCAAATGCTATCAAAGTGTGTATAGATAAATTATGGAGTTCCATTTTTTCTCCTTTTTTTTTTTTTTGAATAATAATGCTTCTCAAGATTTGATCCGTTAACCACTTTTACAAAGAGGGGAGATACTTGTCGATTTGATCCGTTGACCTCTTTCATATAAAGGGGATGTGCTTGTCGATTTAACCAAAACTCAATTTATTTCATCTTCATTTTATTATTATTATTATTATTTTATACAAAGGCTCAGATCAGACGAAATAGTCCCAAACTATATACAACAGTAGTAACCTACTGTGCAATATGTTACGTCAAGCTCTTTTGGGGTCCACTTAACATTTTAATTTTTTAAGTATATATTGAATTAATAAAATGTATTTTTTTATTAAAAAAGTAAACACAGCCATATGAATTCAATGCATAAATTTTTAGATTTTTCACCATAACGTGCAAATGGACATGATGGAATATATACGGCATAAGTAGGTAATTTCATAACTGCGATACTGGTAATTTCCTATTGACAGGGGGCTACCAATAGGAACAGAGAATATCAACACCCACCTACCATTAAAAGTAGGTACACACATATCAATATGGGTCCAGAAGACAATGGACCAAAGCCACGATGTTGTAAACATGTTGAGCACAATTACACTCAGTCTTTTTGTAATCCAGTATTTAGCTTTATATCATAATATATACTGTATTATCATATTGTATAGAGTAAAAATAATTATTTTTTAGAAAAATATATTATTTTATCTCAACATATACATTATTTCATATAATAATGTGTTCTTCAATGAGAGAGTTATTAAGAAAAAATAAAAAATAATGTACACTGTGAATAAGGCAGCACTTGGGGCTTGACATATCATTTTCCAAACAATTTTTCACCTGCATGTAGTAGGTCTCAAACTGTGGGGCCTTAAAATATTTGAATGTAGGGCTGGCCTAGGTAAAGGCGACCAAGTTAAATTGCTTAAGGCCTCCACCTAAGGAGGGGCCCCAATAACAACATGATCAGTGGAATAAAATAAATTAACGATGAGATGTGCCACTCTTTCTCATGAATTAATTTATCTCAACACACATTTTTTCCCAAAATTAAGGCTAAAATTTCTCCTCTCCTTAAATCTCTCCAACAACAACAATCTCCCTCTCTCTATATCATATCACTCCCTCTCTATTCCCTCCGGTTATTTAAAATAAGGAAAATGATTCATAGGCCCAATTTCATAAGCCCCATGAGGTGGCATTTGTGACATTACCCTTAATACCCCTGATTTGATTTTAGGTAACATCCACCATGATCAATGGGCGGTTAGGATCTGCCGAATTATTCTTTGTATTCATTTTGCAATATTTCCATTTTGGATCTGCCGTTCTTAAATCTCAAATTTCACGATGAAAATTTTTCACGAGGCAATTCTTTTCAAAGAACGATTTGAAACTGATCGCAATTGATGTTTGATCGAATATTGAAACCGAATTCATATCCGGAGGACTTTCTCATCAATTATTCTGATTGAAAAAAAAACAAACTGAACATTGTGATTTTCTTGTCGATGGAGGTTGATTCAGGTGCGGCGTTTGCTGTTGTTGTATATGCAATTCTTTTTTCCTGTTTCAATATTCTGTTTTGGACAATCATTCTGACAGTTTCACAATCTGGCGATTGTTTTTAAATTTTGTGTAGGTTGATTTCGGGCATGTTGTTATTTAACGTTGTATTATCGTTACATTTTTTATACTTTTGTTTGAGTTATATTATATTCATTTCTTTTCTGGAGTAATGTGCAGCATGTCCCCTGTTTACATGCTAGGAAACCCGACCTATGCATGCGTCCTACTAGTTTTATTTATTAAATTAAATGCTGGTATCTGTTAGATCGCATGCCTTAGGATAATATTATAGGGAGGAGCCTTGCGAGGTCAACGCTGAGACCCGTGTTAGGGTACTCCGTGTTCCTTGTTTGGTTGTCGGGATGTCCTGTATCGGGACCTCAGGCTGCCCTCCCAAGGTTTCTAGTCCCAATAATATTATAAGTAATGTTGTATGATTAGTATGATTATTAGCATGAGTAGTGAATATTATAGGGGAGGGACCTTGCGAGGACAGCGGTGAGACCCGTGTTAGGGTACTCCGTGTTCCTTGTTTGGTTGTCGGGGTACCCTGTATCGGGAACTCACGCCGCCCTCCCGAGTTTCTTTCCCCCAGTGATATTCCAACACTGCTTTTGATTGTACTGTTTCCCCGCATCGTGGAGATGCATCCGGTTGAATTCAGAGGAATTCATGACATTTGAGTTGTAGAGATGTATTATCGGCGGATCCGAGTGGATCATATGCGTATGGATAGGCTGTTCTGTCCCCCTCGTTGGATCCGGTGAGGCTACCCCCAGCGTTAGACAGGGCCTTCCTGACAGAGGGCTCCCATTAGTAGGCACCTCCTGATTTGGTGACGGACTGTGCTGAATATGGGAGTAGACCAGGCGGCCTACGGAGTGGAGGGAGAGCTATCGGTGGACCAAGGGTGACCAACAGCCTAGTCAGTCCCAAAATCCTATGTCACCCATGATGGGTGAGGGTGAGGGTGTAGTGGGTTGGCGATGAGCGACCTACTGGATTTGTGAATAGATGATTATCAGTCCCAAAATCCTATGTCACCCATGGATGGGTGAGGGTGAGGGTGTGGTGGTTCGGCGAAGTACGAACCACTGGTTTATGTTGTTATGTATTGATGGCTGGATAAAATAATGGAATATTGGTAAATATTGTCTGTGATGCGTGGGTTGTGCTGTTCACTGAGCGTGTGGCTCACCCCTCGCACATGTTTTTCCCCAGTGGTCACTGAGCCTGAGCTGGAGCCGGAGCAGCAGTTGGAGCTTTCCGAGGGATTTCTTCAGTAGCGGAGCAGCGCTACGTCCGCGAGTACCAGAGGCTGTCAGCATCCCTTTCCTTGGCTGTATGTATTTATTTCCGTGCTTGGCACGTGTTGTATATGTTCAGTTGTATATTTGTATATTGGCTCTCACAGGACGTATGATTGAGTATCGAGTCTGTAGAATGTTTATTCACAGATTCAGTCTTTTGCTTCCGCTATATTGTATATATATTATGTCAGCCCTATTTGATATGTGTTGTCATTTTATTTGTGGTTTAGAGTATATGCATTTGACCTCCTGTGTAGGTTTCTGATATGATATATATACATTTGCCGCGTCCCGGGGTTGGCCGCCCTGGGGCGTGACAAAAGTTGGTATCAGAGCCTGGTCCTGTCAGAGCCAATAGTCTTCCTTTCGTAGAGATGAGTCCTAGGATTTCGATGTGAGTATTCTGATCCTAGTGTCTGGTTTTCTTAGGGTGCTGATATGCCTCCTCGCAGAGGACGGCGCGGACGAGGTCCCTCTCGGTCTTTGGAGGTTTCCGGACCTACCAGAGACGAGGATGCTACTGGAGAGCCCTTGACGCAGGAGCCTCCTGCTTGGGAGCGTGCTTTCGCTCGGTTGGCTGATTTGGTGGAGACACAGACGCGGATGATTGCAGAGCAGGCTAGAGAGATTCAGGAGCTGAGGGCGACTCGCGAGGCAGTTCCGCAGGTCCCCTTGGCGGCAGATCCGCCTGTGGTACCTGATGTACCCCCAGTTCCGGTGGCAGTTCCGGCAGTTGGAGTTGAGGATCCCCTGCAGAGGGAGGAGGAGCTAGAGGCGGCAGCGCGGGTGCAGCAGAGCGGCCTCAACGCCTTTCTGAAGCTCCATCCTCCCGAGTTTCATGGGCAGTCGGCAGATCCTCTTGCGCCAGAGCGTTGGTTGAGGGAGGTGGATGTGATCTTCGCGGCCATGCTTTGCACCGATCGCCAGCGAGTCTCTCTGGCCACCTTTATGTTGAAGGGTGACGCCGCCGACTGGTGGGCTACCCGAGTGGTGGACATTCCAGAGGGAGTGGCGCGGCTCACATGGGCGGGATTCCGGAGGTACTTCTTGGATGAGTACTTCCCGTTCTCGGCGCGGCAGCTAGTGGAGCGGGAGTTTGAGCAGCTGACTCAGGGCACTATGTCCGTCGCTGACTACTCTACGCGCTTCACGAGCCTTTCTAGGTTCGCTCCAGCGTTGGTGATGGACGAAGGGACGAGGTGCCGTCGATTCGAGCTCGGTCTCAGCAGCGCTATCCGGGTGCACGTCACCGCCCAGGCTTTCACGAGGTTCTCCGACTTGGTCTCGCGGGCGAAGACTGTCGAGAGAGACCTCGGGATTCAAGTGCGGGCTCCGACCCCTTCTGCAGATCAGGGTCCTTCCGGGAGTCAGGACCAGGGGCAGCGCAAGAGGAAGAGGCCCCGCTTCGAGCAGTCAGCGGCTGCCTCTCCTCCAGCAGATGCGGTGCCAGTATGGGATCCAACACCCATTGCAGCAGTGCCCATCCAGTCCTGGCAGCCGGAGAAGCGGCGCTGTTTTCATTGCCAGCGCATCGGGCATATCAGATACAATTGTCCCGATGCTGGTCGACCCCGAGTGCCACCTCAGCAGCCGCCGTTCTTGCAGCAGCAGCTTCCGCGCCAGCAGCAGCAGCAGCCTCAGCGCCAGCAGCAGCCAGTGCAGCCGGCGAGGCGTGCTCCTGTTCCTCAGCCGCGGTTGGTGCAGGGCAGAGTTGCAGCGCTTACGGCCGAGGAGGTGCAGCCTTCGGGTGTCATGGTTCGAGGTATTATCCTGTGTTCCTAGCTTTCTAGTATAAGGATGTGTGTGTGTAGTTGGTGGTTATTTTGCAAGTGTGTGGGGTATCTGGATGAGTGAGTGTCAAGAGCAGTTGTTTGGGTTAAGGAAGCCGGGTTATAGCCGTCCTGGCAGTGAGTTCCCATCAGTAGGTACCGCCGATGCAGTCGGAGGGGTACTGAATTTGGGAGTATGCTAGGTAGGGGCTACCCGGTAAGAGATTATTGAATGGTGTCGCGAGCGTGGAATCGCTCTCCCCTTAGTTGGATCCGCGTAGTACAGCCCCGGCGTTAGACAGGCTCCCGGTCAGAGGACCAGGCGAGCTACGGAGCGGGGAGAGGCTAGCGGTGGACCAGGGGTAGAGAGCAGTCTAAGTCTCTCCCAAAGTCCCAAAATGTCTCCTTTCGGGAGTGAGGGTGTGGATGAGGCGAAGGCGGGTCGCTCGTGACCCAAATTTCTGTTGGACCGTTCCCAATGATGTTGGGTCGGTCTTGCAAAGGATGTTGAATGACATCGTTGGGTGATCATCTAGATGTAGATGATCCGGAGGAGTTAGTGGTGTTCTTTTAAATGATGTCTTCTTCCAGTGTTCCTTTCTGGATTAAGGGGCCTTGTGAGGTCGGCGTTGGAACCCGGGCTAGGGTACTTCGTGTTCCTTGTTTGGTTGTCGGGGTATCCTATATCGGGATTCCATGGTGCCCTCCCGAGGTTTCTTTTCCCAGGTAAGGGATGCCATGGAAGCATCAGATAGATGAGAGATCAAATGTGAGTTTTGGTTAGAGGTTAAGGCCTTTTGGGCTGGGGGATTTCTGGTGAAGGCATATCTGTGGACCCGGGCAAGACGCTCGTCGCGTCTTATTGGCGTCGACCGTCGAACCCCGCAAGGATTCGGAGCTTCCCGAGTCTGGAGGGTTATTGTAGGAAGCTTGACGAGGGTCTCTCGAAGATAGCTGTTCCTCTTAACCGCCTTACTCGGAAGGATGTCCGGTTCGAGTGGTCCCCGTCTTGCGAGGAGAGCTTCCTGGAGTTTACTCGGAGGCTCACCTCAGCGCCAATTCTTACCTCTCCGTCTTGGAGTGGTGGGTTCGCAGTTGGGTAAAGGTGTGTCCGCGATCCTGCTCACGTCATCCCGTTCGAGCCGCTCGTCTCTGAGCCGGACAGTCATTCGTGGAGCAGTCGATTGAGATCATGGACCGCCGCGTGAGGAGGCTCTGCACCAAGACCGTCCAGTTGGTCGAGGTGCGATGGCAGCACCGTTCCGGTGTTAAGGACACTTGGGAGCTCATGGAGGCCAGGTTCGACGCGTATCCGCATCTTTCCCCTCCTAGATGTTTTTGGCGAATTTTGGGGACAAAATTTCCTAAGGGGGGAATAATGTTATATATGTGTCACTTTTAACCTGCTGGTAACCGTTAGAGCGTTCTGGCAGTTTTAAAAATTTTTAGGGTTTTTGGTCGGAACCGCATAATTTCAGACTGTTAGCTATCGTCTGAGCTAGAGGACTCCGATTGGAAATCTGACTGCATATTTGGTGTCCTGGCGCCATTTTAGACCTCTCATGAAAATTTCATCGAATTCTGGCATCGTTTGCAAAAATTTCGCAGTTCCGGGGCGTATCCGGGTTTTTAAGTCGCACATTACATAAATGGAATCTAAAAATTTGAAATCACTATTCATCATCCCCGACCTTGACTCTCTCTCTCCTCTCCTCCGTTTTTCTTCCGTTTGAGCCCCCTCCACCCCTCAAAACAAAAACCTAAAGCACGGGAAGTGTAGATCGGGTCCCGATCTACACTCCGGTGTCTTCAAATCCGAATTCCGACGATCCTAGCCTCCCCGACCTCCTCTCTCTCTCCTCTGTTTCGACCCAAATCGAGGGCCGTGATAGATCGGGGTGTGGGAAAGCCTTTGAGGAAGGTTTCGGCGCGCGAGGAGCTACCGAACGTCTTCCCCTCCCCTCGGTAAGCTTTCCTTCCCTCTTTTTCTTGCATGAATGTGTGCTTGGGGGGTAGGTTTTGTGTTTGGGGGTGGTCGGCGGCGGTGGGGGTCGTCGGAGGAGGGTCGGAGGTGGTTGGAGGTGGTCGGCGGCAGTGGGAGGGGTGGTTGGAGGTGCTCGGCTGGCAGGCAAGCAGCGGCGGCAGCAGCCCAGGCCGCGCGTGAGCTGGGCGCGTGCGGGGATGCGCGTGCGCGCGCGGGCGTGCGTGCGCGCGGCATGCGCACGGGCGTGCGCGGGTCGGGGGCTGGCCGTCTTGGTCGTGCGGGTGTGCTGGAGGGGCAGGCAACGCAGGAGTGTGGGCTGGTGGCCTCGGGTAGCTCGGGCGCAGGGGCTGGCGGCGTGCGCTCGGGAAGAGCTGGTCTGGGCGCTGGTCTGGGCGCGCGCGGAGGTGCTAGACGCGCGAGTTGCTGGTCTGGGCGCGCGCGGAGGTGCTGGACGCGCGAGGTGCGCGCGGAGGTGCTGCCGGAGGGGCTGGACGCGCGAGGTGCGCGCGGGGTGCGCGCGGGGCGAGGAGGCGTGCGCGAGGCGTGCGCGGGTCGCGGCAAGGCAGGGATGGTGTGCGCGGGGGCGAGGCGCGCGCGCGGGGGCGTGCGGGGTGCTCGCGGGCCAGCGCACGGCGTGCGGGGCTCGTACGGGCTGCCGCGGCTGGGCTCGGTGGACGCACGGAGCCCCGGGCGGTGCGCGGAGTGCGCGGGCTGAGGCACGGCGGCGCGTCCGGGCGGTCGGGTGGCCGTGCGGGTGGTTGTCGGAGTGCTCGGGCTAGCGTGCGTGCGGGTCGTATGCACGTTTGCCCGAGTGTTAGGAGTTTAATTGTGGGTTTATGTATTTTGTAGTATTTATGGATTTTAACTCACCTTGTTGAATGTCTGTCTTGCAGATCTGGACGGACGGTCGCGCGACGACCCGGATAGGGGTGAGTGGGACAATCCAACCCAGTAGAGAGGCGTTGTACGCACTTGGGGCGTATACCGACCTCTCCTGGGGCGACATGGATAAATATTACCTGTAATAATATGTAATCCATGCTTGTGTGAATTATGTGTAGAATGCATGCTTCCCTAGTTTTTGCATGTTAGGGACTTGCCCCCTTAGGATATGCGTATGAGCCGTGCAGCATGTCCCCTGTTTGCATGCTAGGAAACCCGGCCTATGCATGCGTCCTACTAGTTTTATTTATTAAATTAAATGCTGGTATCTGTTAGATCGCATGCCTTAGGATAATATTATAGGGAGGAGCCTTGCGAGGTCAACGCTGAGACCCGTGTTAGGGTACTCCGTGTTCCTTGTTTGGTTGTCGGGATGTCCTGTATCGGGACCTCAGGCTGCCCTCCCAAGGTTTCTAGTCCCAATAATATTATAAGTAATGTTGTATGATTAGTATGATTATTAGCATGAGTAGTGAATATTATAGGGGAGGGACCTTGCGAGGACAGCGGTGAGACCCGTGTTAGGGTACTCCGTGTTCCTTGTTTGGTTGTCGGGGTACCCTGTATCGGGAACTCACGCCGCCCTCCCGAGTTTCTTTCCCCCAGTGATATTCCAACACTGCTTTTGATTGTACTGTTTCCCCGCATCGTGGAGATGCATCCGGTTGAATTCAGAGGAATTCATGACATTTGAGTTGTAGAGATGTATTATCGGCGGATCCGAGTGGATCATATGCGTATGGATAGGCTGTTCTGTTCCCTGCGTTGGATCCGGTGGAGGCTACCCCCAGCGTTAGACAGGGCCTTCCTGACAGAGGGCTCCCATTAGTAGGCACCTCCTGATTTGGTGACGGACTGTGCTGAATATGGGAGTAGACCAGGCGGCCTACGGAGTGGAGGGAGAGACTATCGGTGGACTAAGGGTGACCAACAGCCTAGCTAGTCCCAAAATCCTATGTCACCCATTGATGGGTGAGGGTGAGGGTGTAGTGGGTTGGCGATGAGCGACCTACTGGATTTGTGAATAGATGATTATCAGTCCCAAAATCCTATGTCACCCATGGATGGGTGAGGGCGAGGGTGTGGTGGTTCGGCGAAGTACGAACCACTGGTTTAAGTTGTTATGTATTGATGGCTGGATAAAATAATGGAATATTGGTAAATATTGTCTGTGATGCGTGGGTTGTGCTGTTCACTGAGCGTGTGGCTCACCCCTCGCACATGTTTTTCCCCAGTGGTCACTGAGCCTGAGCTGGAGCCGGAGCAGCAGTTGGAGCTTTCCGAGGGATTTCTTCAGTAGCGGAGCAGCGCTACGTCCGCGAGTACCAGAGGCTGTCAGCATCCCTTTCCTTGGCTGTATGTATTTTATTTCCGTGCTTGGCACGTGTTGGTATATGTTCAGTTGTATATTTGTGTACATTGGCTCTCACAGGACGTATGATTGTGTATCGAGTCTGTAGAATGTTTATTCACAGATTCAGTCTTTTGCTTCCGCTATATTGTATATATATTATGTCAGCCCTATTTGATATGTGTTGTCATTTTATTTGTGGTTTAGAGTATATGCATTTGACCTCCTGTGTAGGTTTCTGATATGATATATATATACATTTGCCGCGTCCCGGGGTTGGCCGCCCTGGGGCGTGACACCCGGGGCGTGACAGGTCTTATCTTTTCACAAAGCCATTTGTCATATTCTGTAGAAGGTGCATTCTTTGAGCCTACTAAAGAACCACCACACCCTCACCCTCACCCCTCAATAGGTGACATAGGATATTGGGACTAAACAATCCAGTGGGTCGCCACATCGCCGAACCACCACACCCTCACCCTCACCCCTCAATAGCTGGCATAGGATATTGGGACTTAATAGGCTGATAATCATCCTTACACAAATCCAGTGGGTCGCCACATCGCCGGCCCACCACACCCTCACCCTCACCCCTCAATATGGTGACATAGGATCTTGGGACTGACTAGGGTGTTGGTCACCCTTGGTCCACCGATAGTCTCTCCCCACTCCGTAGGCCGCTTGGCCACTCCCACATTCAGCACAGTCCGTCCCAAATCAGGAGGTGCCTACTGATGGGAGCCCTCCATGGGACAGCCTTTCTAACGCCGGGGCAGTCTCTACATGGATCCAACGAAGGGAACAGAACAGCCTATCCATACGCATATGATCCACTCGGATCCACCGACAACACATCTCAACAACTCTAATGTCATGAATTCTTCAGAATTCCTCCAGGGCGCATAACCAAGATGCGGGGAACATATATTAATATAATGAGGAAAAGAAACCTTGGGAGGGCAACTTGAGGTCCCGATATAGGACATCCCGACAACCAAACAAGGAACACGGAGTACCCTAGCCCGGGTCTCAATGTTAACCTCGCAAGGCCCCCTTAATATTCCCCAAGGCATACTAATAGACATATGCTCGCATTTAATTTAATAACTCAAACTAATAGGACGCATGCATAGGTCGAGGCTTTCCGAGCATGATAACAAGGTGACAGGATGCACGGCTCTTACACATATCCTAAGGGTGCAAGTCCCTAACATACAAGTCTAGGGTGGCATGCATTCTACACACTAATCATACTTACATAGATTACAAATTACCAAGTTAATACTAACTATGGTGCCCCAGGGGAGGACGGTATATGCCCAAGTGGATATAGCGCCTCCCAACTAGGTTGGATCGTCCCACTCACCGATAACCGGGTCGTCGCGCGACCGTCTGTCAAGATCTGTAAGACAGGGTAATCAACTTGGTGAGTAAAATACGCAAATACTCCAAAAATACACTAAAAAAAAACACAACACTCGGGCAAACGTACATACGGCCTGTACACACGTGGGCCCGAGCACCCCGACTCAATCCTGAACCCCCGGGCAGCCGTACGCACGGCCACCCGCCCCGGGCGCACAACTGAGCCCCGGCCCGCGTGCCCAGACGCACTGCCGAGCCCAGCCCGCACGCCCGGACACCCTGCTGAGTCCCCCCGGGTGCACCGCGCGCCCACTGCGCCCCACCGGAGCGACTCGCGCCCACACACGCACCCCCAGCGCCTCAGCAACTCCCCCCGCGCGCACCCCGCGCGCACCACCGGCTCGCCTCACCGCGCGCGCACAGCACGCCTGCGCCTCTGCGCAGCGCTACGCGCGCATGCCCCCGCACGGTGCCCTGCGCGCAGCATCCGCACGCGGTCCCCTGCGCACGCCAGCACTACGCCTCTACGCAGTGCCCCGCGCGCACGCCCGCGCACGGCGCCCAGCGCGCAGCACCCACACGCTCCTGCTCCACCCAAGCGCACGCCCGCGCGCACGCACGCGTGCCCTGCCAGCTGCCCTGCTCGCCAGCCTGCCTGCCTGTGCTGCCTGTGCTGCCTGAGCTGCCAGCCTACCCGAGACAGCCTGCCATCTTGCCCGAGCCACCCTACCACCCCTCACCGGCCACCAATGGCCTCCAACCGCCACCAACAACCACCAGCACTCAAAACCACCCTCCTAACATGCATCTAAGCAAGAAAAGGAAGGAAAGAAGGCTTACCCTTGGAAGGAAAAGAAGGAAGGGAAGTTCGGTTGCTCTCCGCGCACCGAAAACCTCTTCAAGGACCACCACCACCACGATCTCCCTCAGCCCTCAAGATGGCTGAAATCAGAGGAGAAAAGAGGGTGTGAGAGGGGGTCAAACAAGTGGGAACTCGAATCCGAGACCACCGGTGGATAGATCGGGACAAGATCTAACCTCTCTTCTTTGGTTTCTTGGTTTCAAGCACTCTAGCAAGCTCAAAACAAAGAAAAAGAGAGAGGGGGAGAGAAAATCAATTGGGGAAGATGATGAATAGTGGGGGAGATATTTTAGCTCACTTAAATAAGTCAACACCACTTAGATTAGGCTAACCTAGGTTTAATTAGGGCTTAACAGAGGATTAGAGAGGATTAAGTGAGCTTTGACTTGGGTCAACCCAACCACACAAAAAAACAAAAGGGGTTGACCAAGTCATGGGCCCACTTTGACCAAGTCAACTCTCCCAATGACTTCTCGCTCGGTCAAAACCCGGATACGCCCCGGAACTGTGAAATTCTGAACGTTACCGGAATTCGATGAAATTTTCGTGAGTGGCTTAGAATGGCACCAGGACACATAATATGCAGTTAGATTTTCAATCGGAGTCCTCAAACTCAGGATGATAGCTAACAGTCCAAAATTTTAGCGGTTCCGATCGAAAAATGAAAAAACTCAAAAACTGCCAGAATGCTCCAATGGTTACCATAAGGCTAAAAGTGACACATATATAACATTCTCCCCCCCTTAGGAAATTTTATCCTCAAAATAAATACAAGAACATCTAAGAAGGGAAAAGATGCGGATACGCGTCACGCATGGCGTCCTCGAGCTCCCAAGTGGCCTCGGCACCGGAACGGTGCTGCCATCGCACCTTGACCAGCTGGACGGTCTTGGTGCGGAGCCTCTTCTCGCGGCGGTCCAGGATCTCAATCGGCTGCTCGACGAAAGACAAGTCCGGCTCGAAGACGAGCGGCTCGAACGGGATGACGTGAGCAGGATCGTGGACATAACGCCTCAGCTGCGAGACATGGAAGACGTCATGGGCCTGAGCCAACTGTGGGGGCAGAGCTATGCGATAGGCCACCTCCCCAACTCGCTCGAGGATGAGGAACGGCCCAATGAAACGCGGACTCAGCTTGCCCCGCACACCGAAACGGAAGATGCCCTTCATCGGGGACACCTTCAAGAAGACATGGTCACCAACCTCGAAGGCGAGCTCACGGCGACGACGGTCGGCGTAGCACTTCTGACGACTCTGAGCGACTCGGATACGCTCGCGAATCGTCTTCACCATCTCTGAGGTCTGGTGAACGATCTCTGGTCCCTCCAACTGGCGCTCCCCGACCTCGTCCCAACACAAGGGGGACCTGCAGCTGCGGCCATAGAGCGCCTCGTAAGGAGCCATCCGGATACTCGAGTGGTAGCTGTTGTTGTAGGCAAACTCCACCAACGGAAGGTGCCTCTCCCAACTGCCTCCAAAATCGAGAACACAGGCTCGCAGCATGTCCTCAAGAGTCTGGATCGTCCTCTCCGACTGGCCGTCCGTCTGCGGATGAAACGCTGTACTGAAGTGGAGGTTCGTACCAAGGGCGTGCTGGAGGCTACGCCAGAACCTCGAAGTAAAACGCGCGTCTCGATCGAAAATGATGCTGACTGGAGTGCCATGGAGACGACAATCTCGGAGACAAATAACTGCGCCAGGGTGTCCAGAGAATCGGTGAGTCGGATGGGGAGGAAATGAGCAGACTTCGTCAGCCGGTCGACGATCACCCAGATGGCATCGCGACCCGAACGTGACCTCGGCAAACCCGAGACGAAGTCCATGGTGATCTGCTCCCACTTCCACTGAGGGATCTCAATGGACTGCAGCTTCCCCGCAGGGCGCTGATGCTCCGACTTCACCTGCTGGCATACTAGGCATCGGGCAACGAAACGGGCAATATCCGTCTTCATCCCGCGCCACCAGTAGCCACGACGAAGGCCCCTGTACATCTTCGTGCCACCAGGATGCACTGTGTACCTCGAACGATGGGCCTCGTCCAGAATCTTCCGCTTCAGCTCTGCGTCGTCGGAATGCATACTCGGCCTCTGAACCGCAGGATCCCGTCCGCGCGAATCTGGTAGTCCGGACGCTCGCCCCGGGCGACGCCTTCAGAGAGGACTATAAAATGCGGATCCTGAGCCTGAGCCGTGCGGATATCGTCGAGAAGGACTGGCTGCACCACTAGCCTGGCCAAAAAGGAGTCTCTCGAACACTGATCCAGCAAGCGGCCTCCTCCAGAAGCCTCCAACGACGGACAGCCATATGGGCGGCCATGCCCAAGGGCTGCCTACTGAGAGCATCTGCCACGACATTCGCCTTACCCGGATGGTAAGCGATGTCACAATCATAGTCCGTCAGGAACTCAACCCAACGTCTCTGACGCATGTTGAGCTCCGGCTGGGACTGCAAATATGTCAAGCTCTTATGATCGGTAAAGAGCTCGAACTCCTCTCCATAGAGGTAATGCCTCCACATCTTCAGCGCAAAGATGATCGCTGCCAACTCAAGGTCGTGGGTGGGGTAATTCTGCTCATGGGGCTTCAACTGACGCGACGCGTAAGCCACAACCTTACCGTGCTGCATCAGGACGCAACCCACACCCAACTGCGATGCATCAGTGTAAACTGCGAACCCACCACTCCCAGACGGAAGGGTAAGAACTGGCGCTGAGGTGAGCCTTCGCTTCAACTCCTGGAAGCTCTCCTCGCAGGACGGGGACCACTCGAACCGGACATCCTTCCGAGTGAGGCGGGTAAGAGGAACGGCTATCTTCGAGAAACCCTCGACAAACCTCCTGTAATAACCCGCCAAGCCCAAGAAGCTCCGAATCTCTGTGGGGTTCGACGGTCGACGCCAATTCGACACGGCGAGCGTCTTCTCCGGGTCCACAGATATGCCCTCGCCGGATATCACATGGCCCAGAAAGGCCATACGCTCCAACCAGAACTCGCACTTGCTGAACTTGGCGAACAACTGATGTCTGGCCAAAGTCTCCAAGACAGTGCGAAGATGGTGAGCGTGCTCCTCAAGACTCCTCGAGTACACCAATATGTCATCGATGAATACTACCACAAAGGAGTCGAGGAAGGGCCGAAACACCCGGTTCATCAGATCCATGAAGGCCGCTGGCGCATTCGTCAACCCGAACGGCAGTACTCTGAACTCATAGTGCCCATACTCGGTACGAAAGGCCGTCTTTGGAATGTCTGACTCCCGGATCTTCAGCTGATAGTAGCCCGGCGGAGATCGATCTTGGAAAAGACACGCGCTCCCTGGAGCTGGTCAAACAGATCATCTATCCGCGGCAAGGGGTACTTGTTCTTCACTGTCCGCTTGTTCAGCTGCCTGTAATCGATACAAAGCCGCAGCGAACCGTCCTTCTTCCGGACGAACAGAACAGGGGCTCCCCACGGAGAAACACTCGGATGTGCGAAGCCCTTCTCCAGCAACTCCTCCAACTGTTCCTTGAGCACCCTCAGCTCTGCAGGGGCCATCCGGTACGGAGCTCTCAAAATCGGCTCGGTCCCCGGAATCAGATTGATCTCAAACTCGATCGCGCGATCCGGCGGTAATCCCGGAAGATCATCGGGGAAAACCTCGGGATACTCTGCCACGACCGGAGTCTGACTGATATCTGCCTGCAGCGGTGCATCCTCCTGAGCAATATATGCTAGAAAGCCCTCGCATCCTCCCTGAAGGAGTCCCCACGCCTGCATGGACGACACGAACCCCAAAGGGGCTACGTCACCATCGCCCACGAACTGGAAAGGCCTCCGACCCGGAAGGTGGAAAGACACCGACTTGGCAAAACAGTCGATGCTGGCGTGACTAGCTGCAAGCCAATCCATTCCCAGGATGGCATCAAAGTCCGTCATCGCGAGCTCCACCAACTCCACTGGAAACTCATGCTCCGCAACCACCACCGAACACCCTCGGTACACAGAACGAAGGAGAATCCGGTCTCCCATGGGCAATGATATCTCCAGGATAGCATCCAAAGGGGCGGACGCCACACCCATCCGTCTCGCGAAAGCGGGAGACACGAACGAGTGTGTGGCTCCGGAATCAAACAACACATATGCAGGGAGCTGGGAGATCTGAACAATACCTCGGACCACGCTGCCTGATGCCTGAGCCTCCTCTGTCGAAAGCGCTGCCACTCGGCCCTGAACAAACTGCGGCTGAGGAGCAGGGGCACGCCTTGCCGGCTGCGCTGGCTGCCTCCTCTGGTCAACACGGCCACCCTGTGGCTGCTGCTGCTGGCGCTGAGGCTGCTGCTGCTGCTGGCGCTGAGGCTGCTGCTGGAACTGCTGCTACTGCGGAGGCAGCGCGCGGGGTCGGCCAGCATCTGGGCAATTATACAAGATATGCCCGATGCGCTGACAGTGGTAGCCTGGACTGGACTGGCCCTGCCGCGATGAGTGCTGTACCTCGCACTGGCACCACATCTGCTGGAGGAGAGGCAGCCGCTGACCGATCAAAGCGGGGCCTCTTCTTCTTGCTCTGTCCCTGGTCCTGGCTCCTGGGAGGTCTCTGGTCTGCCGAAGGGGTCGAAGCCCTCACGAGGATCCCGAGGTCTCGCTCGACTGTCTTCGCCTGAGACACCAAGTCCGAGTACCTCGTGAATGCCTGGGAGGTAACATGCACTCGAATGGCGCTGCTGAGACCAAGCTCGAATCGACGGCACCTCGTCTCCTCGTCCATCACCAAAGCTGGAGCGAATCTGGACAGTCTCGTGAAGCGCGTGGAGTAGTCAGCGACAGACATAGAGCCCTGCGTCAGCTGCTCAAACTCCTGCATCACTATCTGGCGGGTCGAGAATGGGAAGTACTCCTTCAAGAAAAACCTCCGGAACCCCGTCCATGAAAGCTGCTCCACTCCCTCCGGGATGTCCACTGATCTAGTAGCCCACCAGTCGGCGGCGCTACCCTTCAGCATAAAAGTGGCCAGGGAGACTCGCTGGCGGTCGGTGCAAAGCATGGTAGAGAAGATCGCATCCACCTCCATCAACCAACGCTCTGGGGCAAGGGGATCTGCCGTCTGACCCTCGAAATCGGGAGGGTGGAGCTTCAGAAAGGCTGCGAGGCCACTCTGCTGCACTCGCGATGCAGCCTCTAGCCCCACCTCCCTCTCCTGGGGATCCTGAACTCTGACCGCCGGAACCACCACGGGGACTGGGGGTACGTCGGGTACCACAGGTGGATCTGCCACCAAGGGGACCTGCGGAACAGCCTCGCAGGCCGCCCGCAGCTCCTGAATCTCCCGTGCCTGATTTGCCAACACTCTGGTCTGGGCCTCCAGTGCCCTGGTCTGCGTCTCCACCAAATCTGCTATCCGCGCAAACGCGCGCTCCCAGGCAGGAGGCTCCTGCGCCGATCCTGGCCTCACGGCTGAGGACTCTCCAGTAGCATCCTCGCCTCTGGTAGGTCCGGAAACCTCCAAAGGTCGAGAGGGACCACGTCCGCGCCGTCCTCTGTGAGCAGACAAATCAGCAACCTAAGAAAACCAGACACTAGGATCAGAATACTCATATAGAAATCCTAGGACTCATCTCTACGAAAAAGAAGACAATTGGCTCTGACAGGACCAGGCTCTGATACCAACTTTTGTCACGCCCCAGGGCGGCCGTCCCCGGGACGCGGCAAGTGTATACATGATATCAGCAGTCTATACAAGAGATCAATAAAATACTCTAAACAATAACTAAAATGACAACACAGATAAAAGCAAGGCTGACATGATATATACACAGATAGCGGAAGCTAAAAGACTGAGTCTGTAATCCAAAACATACTACAGACTCGATACATAATCATATGTCCTGTGAGAGCCAATATACACACAAACATCCCAATACAATCCAAACTGGGTGCCCAAGCATGGAAATATATACATACAATCAAAAGGATGCTGATGGCCTCTAAAACTCGCGGGACGTGGCGCTACTCCGCTACTGGTGCAGTCTCTCGGGGAGCTCCTCCTTCAAGTCCGCCTCAGTAATCACTGGAGAAAAATATTATGCGAGGGGTGAGCCACACGCTCAGTGAATAGCACAACCCATGCATCACAATTATATTAACCACAATTAATCAAATCAAAAGCCTCAATGTGGCAGGAACTACACAAATCCGGCGGGTCGTTATATCACCGAACCACCACACCCTCACCCTCACCCTCACCCTCACCCCTCAATAGGTGACATAGGATATTGGGACTAAACAATCCAGTGGGTCGCCACATCGCCGAACCACCACACCCTCACCCTCACCCCTCAATAGGTGACATAGGATATGGGGACTTAATAGGCTGATAATCATCCTTACACAAATCCAGTGGGTCGCCACATCGCCGACCCACCACACCCTCACCCTCACCCCTCAATATGGTGACATAGGATATTGGGACTGACTAGGCTGTTGGTCACCCTTGGTCCACCGATAGTCTCTCCCCACTCCGTAGGCCGCTTGGCCACTCCCACATTCAGCACAGTCCGTCCCAAATCAGGAGGTGCCTACTGATGGGAGCCCTCCACGGGACAGCCTTTCTAACGCCGGGGCAGTCTCTACACGGATCCAACGAAGGGAACAGAACAGCCTATCCATACGCATATGATCCACTCGGATCCGCGTACAACACATCTCAATAACTCTAATGTCATGAATTCTTCAGAATTCCTCCAGGGCGCATAACCAAGATGCGGGGAACATATATTAATATAATGAGGAAAAGAAACCTTGGGAGGGCAACCTGAGGTCCCGATATAGGACATCCCGACAACCAAACAAGGAACACGGAGTACCCTAGCCCGGGTCTCAATGTTAACCTCGCAAGGCCCCCTTAATATTCCCCAAGGCATACTTATGGACATATGCCCGCATTTAATTTAATAAATCAAACTAATAGGACGCATGCATAGGTCGAGGCTTTCCTAGCATGATAACAAGGTGACAGGATGCAAGGCTCTTACACATATCCTAAGGGTGCAAGTCCCTAACATACAAGTCTAGGGTGGCATGCATTCTACACACTAATCATGCTTACATAAATTACAAATTACAAAGTTAATACTAACTATGGTGCCCCAAGGGAGGACGGTATACGTCCAAGTGCGTATAGCGCCTCCCAACTGGGTTGGATCGTCCCACTCACCGATAACCGGGTCGTCGCGCGACCGTCCGTCAAGATCTGCAGGACAGGGTAATCAACTTGGTGAGTAAAATACGCAAATACTCCAAAAATACACTAAAAAATACACAACACTCGGGCAAACATACATACGGCCCGTACGCACGTGGGCCCGAGCACCCCGACTCAATCCCGAACCCCTCAGCAGCCGTACGCACGGCCACCCGCCCCGGGCGCACAGCCGAGCCCCGACCCGCGCCCCCAGACGCACTGCCGAGCCCAGCCCGCACGCCCGGACACCCTGCCGAGTCCCCCCGGGTGCACCGCACGCCCACTGCGCCCTAGCGCAGCGACTAGAGCGCACACCCGCACCCCCAGCGCCTCAGCAACTCGCCCCGCGCGCACCCCGCGCGCACCACCGGCTCGCCTCACCGCGCTCGCACAGCACGCCTGCGCCTCTGCGCAGCGCTCCGCGCCCACGGCCCCGCACGGCGCCCTGCGCGCGGTATCCGCACGCGGTCCCCTGCGCACGCCCGCACTGCGCCTCTACGCAGCACCCCGCGCGCACGTCGGCGCACGGCGCCTAGCGCGCAGCACCCGCACGCTCCTGCTCCACCCGAGCGCACGCCCGTGCGCACGCGCGCGTGCCCTGCCAGCTGCCCTGCCTGCCTGCCTGTGCTGCCTGGGCTGCCAGCCTACCCGAGACAGCCTGCCATCCTGCCCGAGCCACCCTACCACCCCTCACCGGCCACCAATGGCCTCCAACCGCCACCAACAGCCACTAGCACTCAAAACCACCCTCCTAACATGCATCTAAGCAAGAAAATGAAGGAAAGAAGGCTTACCCTTGGAAGGAAAAGAAGGAAGGGAAGTTCGGTTGCTCTCCGCGCACCGAAACACCTCTTCAAGGACCACCACCACCACGATCTCCCTCAGCCCTCAAGATGGCTGAAATTAGAGGAGAAAAGAGGGTGTGAGAGGGGGTCAAACAAGTGGGAACTCGAATCCGAGACCACCGGTGGATAGATCGGGACAAGATCTAAGCTTTCTGTTCTTTGGTTTCTTGGTTTCAAGCACTCTAGCTAGCTCAAAACAAAGAAAAAGAGAGAGGGGGAGAGAGAAAATCAATTGGGGAAGATGATGAATAGTGGGGGAGATATTTTTGTTATATATGTGTCACTTTTTGGCCTATTGGCAACCATTGGAGCATTTTTAGCAGTTTTAAAATTTTTGTGTTTTTCGATCGGAACCGCATAATTTCAGACTGTTAGCTATCGTCTGAGCTAGAGGACTCCGATTGAAAATCTAACTGCGTATTATGTGTCCTGGTGCCGTTTTAAGCCACTCATGAAAATTTTATCGAATTCCGGCATCGTTTACAAAAATTTCACAGTTCCAGGGCGTATCTGGGTTTTTAAGTCGCACGCTATATATATGTGAGATCTAAAACTCGAGTTACTATTCATCGTCTTCCTCCCCGAGCTCTCTCTCTCCCCTTCTCCGTTTTTCTTCCTTTTGAGGCCCCTACACCCCTCAAAACTAAAAACCCAAAGCACGGGAAGTGTAGATCGGGTCCCGATCTACACACCGGTGTCTTCAAATCCCGTTTTCGGCGATCCTAGCCACCCCGACCTCCCCTCTTTGTCCTCTGATTTGGCCCGATTCGAGGGCCGTGGTAGATCGGGGCGTGGGAGAGCTTTCGAGAAAGGTTCCGGCGCGAGGAAAGCCACCGGACGCCTCTTCCTCCCCTCGGTAAGCCTTCTTTCCCTCTTTTTCTCGCATAGATGTATGCTAGGGAGGTGGATCTAGGGTTGGGTGGTGGTCGGAGGCGGTGGGTGGCCGTCGGGGGCAGTGGGAGGCGGTCGGAGGCCGTTGGAGGCTTTCGGGTGGTGGTGGTGGTGCTCGGGCTGGTGGGAGATGTCCTCGGGCGCAGGCAGCAGCGGCTTAGGCAGCGCACATGCTAGGCGCGCGCGGGCATGCGCGCGTGCGTGCGCGGGTGTGCGTGTGCGCGGCGTGCGCGCGGGTGTGCGCGGGTCTGGTGCGAGGGGCTGGTCGTGCTGGGCGCGCGGGACGGGCTGGCAGTGCTAGCGTGCTCGGGCTGGGGGCCTCAGGCAGCACAGGCAGCGAGCGCAGGGGCTGGCTGGGCGTGCGCGCGTGCGTGCGCGCGAGCGTGCGCTCGGGGGAGCTGGTCGTGGGGGTGCCGTGTGCGAGGAGCTGGAGACCAGCTAGGTGTGCGCGAGGTGGTGGCCGAGGTGCTGTGCCGTGCGCGAGGTGGTGGCCGAGGTGCTGTGCCGTGCGCGAGGTGATGGCCGAGGTGCTAGGCAGTGCGCGCAGGTGTGCAGAGTGCGCGCAGAGAGCGCGGCGAGGTGGCAGTGGTGCGCGCGAGGTGCGGCGAGGCGGCGGAGGTGCGCGCGGGAAGGTGCTACGCGGGGGCCGTGCGGGGTGCTCGCGGGGCGGCGCGAGGTGTTCGGGGCGCTCGGGCTACGGCGGCGGGGGCGCAGTGGATGCGCGGAGCCCGGGGTTGGTGCGGCGGCGTGTCCCAGCGGCGGGCAGGGGCCGGCGGTGTGCGGGGTGCGCGGGCTGAAGCGCGGCGGTGCACCCGGGCGGTCGGGGGGCCGTGCGGGTGGTTGCCGGGGGTGTTGGATGTTTTGATTTGGGATTTTGGGTATTTAATTGTGTGTTTTGTGTGAATTGGGGTCATTGTGGATTATACTTACCCAATTAATGCCCTGTCTTGCAGATCTCGACGGACGGTCGCGCGTCGACCCGAATTCCGGTGAGTGGGACAACCCAACCCAGTGTTGGAGGCGCTACATGCTTTGGGCGTGTACCGTCCTCCCCTGGGGCTTATAGTTAGTATTAACTGCTTGATATAATCCATGTATGCATGATGTGTGTGTAGAATTGCATGCCACCCTAGATTTTTGTGATAGGGACTTGCACCCTTAGGTTTGTGCATGAGCCGTGCATCCTGCCACCTCGCTATCATGCTAGGAAAGCCCGACCTGTGCATGCGTCCTATTAGTTTGGTTTATTTAATTAAATGCGAACTGTAATAATAGATAGCATGCTTAGGGAATGTAAGAGGGCCTTGCGAGGTTAACATTGAGACCCGGGTTAGGGTACTCCGTGTTCCTCGTTTGGTTGTCGGATGTCCTACATCGGGACCTCAGGTTACCCTCCCAAGGTCTCTATTTCCCCTTTATGTCGTATTTATTTCCCCGCATCCTGGTTATGCGCGCTGGTGGAATTCTGAGGAATTCGAGACATTAGAGTCGTAGAGATGTGCTGTCAGCGGATCCGAGTGGATCATATGCGATGGATAGGCTGTTCTGTTCCCCTCGTCGGATCCGTGTAGAGACTACCTCGGCGTTAGACAGGTTGTCCCGTGCAGGGGCTCCCACTAGTAGGCGCCTCCTGATTTGGTGAAGGACTGTGCTGAACATGGGAGTGGCCAAACAACCAGGGAGTGAGGAGAGACTATCGGTGGACCAAGGGTAACCAACAGCCTAGTCAGTCCCAAGAGCCTAGGTCACCTGTTGAGAGGTGAGGGTGAGGGTATGGTGGGCCGGCGATGCGACGACCCACAGGATTATGTATGGATGATTATCAACCCACTAAGTCCCAACATCCTAGGTCACCTGTTGAGGGTGAGGGTGAGGGTGAGGGTATGGGGTTCGGCGATGAACGAACCCCCGGATTGTGATACTATGCCACTTGTGGCTTATGAATTGCTTAAATGTGGTTAATATGAACTGTATGCATGGGTTGTGCTATTCACTGAGCGTGTGGCTCACCCCTCGCATATTGTCTTTTCAGTGATCTCTGAGGGAGGAGCTTCCCGAGCGACTACACCGGCAGAGGGTAGCGCCGCGTCCCACGAGTTTTGAGGCCATCAGCACCCTTCTTTCTGTTGTACGTATATGTTCTGTGCTTGGGCACTTAGTTGGATTATGTTTGGGATTTTATTTGTGTATATATGGGCATGTTGGCTCTCACAGGACTTATGATTATGTATCGAGTCTGTAGTATGTTTTGACTACAGACTTAGTCTTTTAGCTTCCGCATTTGGTGTATATATTATGTCAGCCCTGCTTTTTACCTGTGTTGTCATTTTAGTGATTGTTTGTGGTTTATTATTGGTTTCCTGTCACTGATATCATATATACACTTGCCGCGTCCCGGGGACGGCCGCCCTGGGGCGTGACAATTTTAGCTCACTTAAATAAGTCAACACCACTTAGATTAGGCTAACCTAGGTTTAATTAGGGCTTAACAGAGGATTAGAGAGGATTAAGTGAGCTTTGACTTGGGTCAACCCAACCACACAAAAAAACAAAAGGGGTTGACCAAGTCATGGGCCCACTTTGACCAAGTCAACTCTCCCAATGACTTCTCGCTCGGTCAAAACCCGGATACGCCACGAATTAAGTCTCCGCTCTGAGGCAGTGCAAATCTGCAGAGGAAAAGAACGATGCAGGCTGCTTCATATACTACCTTGCCCTCTTTGCTTCCCTTATGAACATTAAGAAGATCAAAGGGGTCCATCTTTCCGTATTGCAAACATTTTTTGCCCTTGTAAACAGGTAATGGTCTCTTGATATCAGAAGCCCGTTTTACCTTCACATTCTTTACTATATGCAATCGCAAAGGATTTGGAAAGCGAAAATCACCTCTATACCAAAACTCCATCCAGTCGGAATGCCTGATTCTGTCAGAGCGGTGTGTGGCAGCAAGGATAGCGTATGTGCGATACAAAAGCAAACAAATACGTGATTCAGGTAACTCCATCATACGCTGTAAATCAACCACGGACTCTCCATAATAACTTCCTTCAAGGGGAATCCAGAAATCAAGCTGATCTAAAAAATTGAGATGCTAATTTCTCCATCACTTGTAATGAATGAATTTGTCTCTGGGCACCAAAGTTCGCAAAGAGCTATGTACATACTATTAGGACGACAAGATTCGAAACAAGCTGGCTCCATAAAATCGCTAAAAGATTTGGTCTCCTGCCAAGCTGCCAACCCCACATAGACTTCAGTCATCCATTCACAAAAACCGCTCAAATACTGAATGTCGCCTCGACTCCTTATTCCCTCACCCCAGTGAGCTGAACGAGAGCAGATCCGAGATGCTATGAGAGGAATTGGATGACACTCCACTTCATTATGATGAAAGGGAAGCGATAAGAGAGGTCTTGGAGGAGTTGAAAGAGGTTCTTTGTCCGAACGCATATTTTCGCTTATATATGACATAGACAGACTGGGGTCAAATTGTACACCATCTAAATCATGCCATCCATGAACTATCAGCCTCAGACGCGACAATGTCGTATGATTCTCTTTTGATGCTATCCCATGTCGCTCACTCATCACATTGGGAAAAAGTAAATATTTGACTCCTTTGACCACCTCTTCCACGATCCAACCATCAGAAGGAATACGAACGTATTCTATATATTTCTCGCCAGACAAAGGTTGGATATTTTGAGAAAACATGTTACCGCGGAAGCTCCTTTGTGTCATCTACAAAAGCGATACAGGTATCAAAAAAAAAAAAAAAAAGAATAAAACAATCATAATAATAATAGGAACAACAATAATAATACAGCTTTTGAATCTTTAATAACTCCATATGGAAACCAATATTTGATTACAATCAATTTAATATGAAGTTTTGTCATTTTCGATTAAAAAAAAAAAAGATGGCAGTAAACCGCACATGAAGGATCCACGTTGATCTTAACGTGAGATTGCTGCCATGCATGCGTAAATATGATTCATTCATTAAAAGATTTTAATGATAATAAAATTTAAAAAATAATTAAAATAATAATAATTAAAATAATAATAATAATAAATAAATAAATAAAAATAATAAATATGCATATACTCTGTAGTGTGAACGAAAACATAAATTCATGAATTATCTATGTTTGCATCATGCTATTTTAATCTTTGAAGTAAACAAATCAAATTAAATCAAAGATTTCCTATATTTATATACTAACCTCGAATAACTTCAAGATGGTTTCGTGGAGGAAATCGACTCTTTCTTCTCTATCTCTTTTAATTTGATTTAATGGTTTTATGAAAGAGAAACTCCTATTTATAGCCACTTTTCCCACAAAGTTTATATATATATATATATATATATATATAAATAGATAAAATTTAAACTTGAAATATTGAGTATCACAACTGACATTTTAGTTATGCCATCTATATCTAAATGAAATCAAATTTGAATTCAAAATTTTAAATCTAAAGTTTAAATTTAAAATTTTAACATCCTAACATACTTAATATTTATGCCATCCCTGTCTAAATGAAATCAAGTTTGCATTAAAAAAAAAAATCAAATATATATATATATATATATATATATATATATATATATATATATATATATAATCAAGGATGACAAAATTCGTTCTTGGATATATATATATATTATATATATATATATATATAATCAAGGATGACAAAATTCGTTCTTTGACTCTTTTATCCATCCTTGAGGGGGTAATTTGTTAAAAAAAATAAAAATAATAATTGCTAGGGTTAAGACGGGCCTGCTGGGCCCTGCTAGGGCAATGCCCATGATAGCCTACTGAGCCTTGCCAGGGCAGGGCCCAAATTTGGCCCTGCCAAGGCAGGATCCAGAACGGCCCTGCCTAGGCAGGGACCAGTTCAGCCCCGCCAAGGCAAGGACAAATTATTTAAAAAAAAGGTAAATAAACAAAAAAAAAGGAAAAGAAAAGAGAAAAAATTAGTCAAATTTAATTAAATCAAATAAATAAATAAATAAATAAGAAAAAGTCAAAAAAATTTCCTAACTACCCACACCCCCTAGAACTATCCATTACCTTTTATAACCACCCCTCCATTCCTCTATAAATAAGAGGGAGGGGAGAGAGAAATAAAAAAGAAAGGAGGGGGGGGGGGGGGGGGAAGGCAAGAACAAAAAAAAAGCTAAGGGAGAGAAGGAAGAAAGCCAAAGCAAGAAGAAGAAGAAGTGTGAGGAAAAATCCAAGGGAGAGTTATACAAACTCTCCCTCGATACCACCTTCTTCTTGAAGAACCCACCAAAAGAAAGAGAAGCCAAGAAAGCCAAAGAAGAAGAAGAAGAAGAAGAAAAAGAAAAGTGTGGAGAAAATCCAATGGAGAGAAATACTAACTCTCCCTCGATTCCACCTTCTTCTTGAAGATATTTTGTTCACAAAGGAGAAAGTCCAAAGAAGGGAAGATCAAGAAAAAGCGGCTTCAAATCAAATCTCAAGTCTAGAAATTCAAGAAGGGTAAAGAACAAAACACCGCTAGTCCTAAACAACAAGGCTCACACTCTGAAGGTCCGAAGGATCACGCGCCGCAAGCCTCTTCATCTTCCTTTTAACTTTTCACAAACTTGTAAAAATCTCTGAAGTTGTAATTCTTGAGACACTCTTCAAAGGAGACCGAGGATCAGAGGATTAAAGATCGAGTTGTACCCACGTCACCTTTTTATGTATTGATTTGCTCTCCGAGCATATCATCTTTAAAATTTGTAAGGGACATTTTTGTTCACTACACAAATCATAAATTTTTTCCCAAATTTGGGAAAATTCATCTTCAGCTCTCCCCCTAAAAGTTCTAATAGCATCTTTGATTTTCTTAGTTTTTGCCATAAGGTAAAATTTTGCCATGAATTTCTTAGAGAGTTGTTCCCATGTTCTAATGGAATCAGTGGAGAGGGAATATAAACATGCATCTGCATGATCTTCCAATGTCATGGGGAACAATCTCAACTTGACTCCTTCCTCATCTAGGTTCTGGTTCTGATTTTTAAATGTTTGACAAATTGTCATGAATTTGTTCAAATGGATGTAGGGTTGCTCACTCTCAAACCCATGAAATTTGGGAAGCATATTGATGGTTGCTGGTCAAATCTCAAATTGGTTTGCAGTGGTGACTGACAACACTATGCAGGTTGGTGGGTTGGCAGATGTAGGAGCGTATAGCTCATTCAGGGTTCTAGCACGATCACTCATTGTGGAGAGTGATGACTGGCTAAGGACTCGCCTACGTAGAAGATGGGCTCTCTCAATCTCAGGGTCCAAAGGCTCTAACTCTCTCCTTTTTTATCTTTTACCGTGCATGCACCAGAAATAATGGATTCTGACTCAATCTACCCTAAAAGGGAAGAGAGAAATCCTAATAAAGGCTAGACAAGGGAACCACAAAACACCACACAAAAGCTTAGCTCAATTATCTTGAAATTAATTGAGGGCTTTCAATTTCTTATTCTAATTATTCTAATTGCACAGAGACTATTAGGAAAAATTCTCAAAACTCTCCTTAATCAAACAGCTCCTAACTGTTTTGAAGAGTACACCTAAGCCTTCAATTCGGTCCTATGAAACCAAATTGACAAGGTCAGCCCCCAAGTAGTGGTAGGGCCACAATGCTCTTGAGCACGGTCCCGCTTAAGTACCACCCTCCTAGAACAATAATTGTCTCCCTTTGAGGGACAAGGCTTTCCTAGACATCAACATGGTCAAAGAGCGCAATTGGTGCAACTTTTGGTGGTCTTCGCCCTAATGAACTCGAGGAATCCTAGGGCCAATGTCTAATTGGTTTTATTGTGATTGGCTTGGGATAATTATGCAATGTGGTGGTTTTGGGCTAAGGACGGGTGATGAAATCCCGACCTTATCTTTTTTATAGGTTTTGCCCTTAAATTGATTTATGTAAATGTTTACACTAAATGCGCAATCATAGAAACAAGTGTGTTTTTTTTTTTTAAAAAGGAAAACTTACTACGGAGTATGTTCACTCCGGAAATCCAAAATCCGAGGTGGATCAACCAGTCTTGAGCATTATGTTCTTCACCCTTCCCTCTTCCTCCTGCATAATAAGAAAAAAAAAATTGAATTGAATTTTTTAATTTTAAATTTTTCTTTTTTAAAGAAAAGAAAAAAAAAATTGATACCTTCAACCTTTACCGTTACTTACCTTGCCTCCCCGGAAACGGCGCCAATTTGTTGGTTATGCTTTAATTGTCGTTAAGATTTAGTCTTTACCAACAAAAGAAATTTATAACTCTCTTACCTCTTTTTGGTTGAAAGTGGGAGTAACAGATCGATCCCACAAGGAGACTATGGAAGCAGACAAATAATTGTAAAAAATATCAATTCCCAACAAAAAGATTTTAAAACAAGAATTTTGAGGATTGATCCAAGGAAACTACTTTAAAAGCTAAAATAAAATTCTAATTTGAATCAAGATATGGAAAAGAGGAGCTACCAAGGATTGGAAACCACCCCACAAGTAGGATTGAAAATCTTTTTATTGCACTTATATTTCCCTTACTTCACATGAGTCAAGAGATTTTACTTGCTCACATGGAGAATATAGATGTGAAGTTCTCTTTTAAAATTTCATTAGTTGATACACCATTAACTACTAGATCAAGGACAGTTGTTATAGTAAAGACCCTCTTCCTTGACAGTTAAGGTATTCAACCAATGAAAACAAAATATTTCAAAGAAAGTAGTTCACTTCTACTCGATTTGAAAATAGGGTTTTTAAAGTATCAATCATGTCTCATCTAAGTAAAACGATAAAAGATCTTAAAATACCCATAATCATGAGAAATCTGAGTTGAAGAAACTTTATAATCATTAAGCATAAATCAGAATAATATTAAGATGCACAAATAAAAGAACTAATCACTCATACTCATGGAGTGGAATCCTCTCCTTGATGGGAGGATTCTCTAGCCTACCATGGTTGGTGATATTCTAGAATAACAATAAAAAAATTCCATGAAAATCAAAGAAAGAAGAACCTTTTATTGATTAAGTATAAACAAAATACAATAGCATCTATGTCTAATACCAAAGCAATACTAACTGAAACACAAACTGAAAACTTAAAACAGAAAAGAAAGAACAAGAGAATGGAAACTAAAATTCTGCTCAGCTGGAAATCGATATGCCCTCTTTCTCTGTAGGCCCCTTTTTATAGAGTTCTAGGGGCTGGATTGGCTGGAGCTTTTAAGGCTAGACAGCTACCCAGGATTTGAAAAATCATGTTGTTTTGGTAGAATTGTGCAGGCTGTTTTGATGGAGATTTAAGGCTGATTTGATTTATCAGATATGCTGATTTGTGGTTGTCTGTTGGAGCTAATTTGTGAGGGAGATTCTTTCTTCTTTTGGCAATTGTGATGACTCATTCTTTCTTTAATTGCCCTAGATTTTTAGGAGTTTGTTCCATCATTGAATATCCACATGTTCTTTTCCTCTAATAGCATGTAGAAATTTATCGTCATATTCTATGAAATTTAGATTGATGTTAGAATCTCCATGACAAAAATAATTATGCACATGGAATGTATAAATGTAGTTTATTTGTGCATATTATGCTTTGAAAATAAAATTCCCTAATATATATGTAGAAAATGATATATTGCATAGGGAAATGTCCAAAATAACTCTAAAAAGTATATCAAAATATGTACTTTTGAACATCTAAGAGTATTCTTCATAAATATAGATTATAATAACCAAAAACAAAATAAATTGAGAAACAACAGCTCATATGAAACACACTAATTCTCTTGGAAATATCATCAAGTACCTGAATCTCATCCTGATTTTTGGGGATTCAAACATCATTTAGAAAGACAGCATCACAGCTTGTTTAATATTATTATTTCTCTTTTTGAATTTAAAATAGATCTATTTTGTTATTGTGTTGAAGTAACAATAGTTCTTCTATTGTTATATCCCTCTTTTTTCCCAGGAACAAGATGTCTTTTCTAATGGACGTGGTAGGCACAGTAAAGCTTGCAAACAGGATGTGGAGGAAATCAAAGCTTACAGGGCATCATTTGAATTCAGTGCTGATGAGATAATCAGTACGCAAAATTATGTGGCGACATCTGATGCAGTTGATATTTCCTTTAGCGTGTCTCCTTTTGCTAATCACAAGCTAGATGCTGAGCAATGCTCCTGTCCTGAGATGATTAATGGAATTGAAAAGAAGCAAACAACAGAGTCAATCTTGTTTAACACCAAAGGTCTGAGGTCAACATCAAAGAGGATGGCCAATAGAGTAGACCATGAAGCTCACAATTGTTGCAACAGAAGTGGAGGTGAACAGTCTTAATTAATTCCATTAGGCGGTGAATATAGTTTCACAATTTTGTTACTGAACATCATTCTGGAATTTAATTAAGTGTTCTTTCTTCAATGCCCAGAGGATGACAATAGTATCATGCATGGTTGAGCTTCAGGTCATTGCAATGTGATCAATCTAGAAACTATTGACCATATATTGAGCATAACATGTTGGATTTCACAAAAAAAATGCATCTTTTCATGTTTTGTTTGCATTTATATATTTTTATGAAAGGGCAAAAGAAGTTTCAACTTTCAGTATTACAAGCACATGCAAGGTGTTTTTTTTCTTTTATTTCTCTGATAATACAAGGTCTTGCTCTTAATGTAAAAGATAGAAGGTTCAGATTTGAACTTTTTTTTTTTAATTCATCTTCCATCACATGGTAGGAGGTTTCCCCCAATCTGAATCATGTAATTGCTTGTTTTTCTTTAACCCTCACAGGTTTCGAGGGCAATAATCAGTCTAAAGAAATCGTCGTCAAACAATGACAAGAATAATTGCAGTATCCACCATAATCACCCCCCTAAAACTGACGTTGATGAAATATTTTCAATTCAAATGCATGGAGTGTGAAAGTCGTGAAGAAATACAGATTAGGCCTTTCAAGCTCGGATGCTGAAATAGATTATAGAATATGGAGAAGCTTGAGAGATACCAATTGATATCTAGCATGGTATGACTGAGTAGACATGCCCTATCTTTTTCTGATTTGCTGGTCCACTTTCGTCTTCCCACCTGGGTGTTGTTGCTGTTTGGGTTTTTACCTTGCCTCTAGAATCCAAAATGTTACTAACATCCCCTGTTTTTTTGTATTGTTTACTACTTCCCTTTACTGTTGGCTGTTGATATGTGATGAAAGCTACTCCCAAAGGGGAGAGAGAGAGAGAGAGAGAGAAGCCAAGGGTGTAAAGGAACGGTGGGGGTGCAGGTGAGCGTTCCCTCCACAGCCTCTCCTGCTTTGGGCTCCTCTGCCCACTTGTTGCAGTCTCCACTCGGCAATACCCTTCACGGCCTCCCCCTTCCCAGCCCCGCCCCCCCCCCCCCCCCCCCAAGACCCTCCACCCGTTGCCCCATTCCCCTCCCAGGCCTCTTCCAGCCCCTCATCGCCCTTCCCCGCTCCCTTCTGCGCCTTCCTTTCTTTTTCTCTCTCCTTCTTTCACTCATTTTTTTCCCCAAGTGATGGGAACAAAGATATGGGCAGTGGGAATAATTGCTTCCATTAATAAAAAGGGCCAATTGCAAAAAGAGACGAGAGCTTCCTAAACAAATAATTAGAAATGTATGCCATTTTTCAATGAATACTAACGCACTCATTTCGTTTTGTAATTCTGACTACATACTAGAAGTGATCTCTTAGTCACCTATATATTATAATAGTACATGCCTATACACTTTGTATACTGTTTTATGATAGTGATGATGCACTGTATATTACATTATCATAATGTATGAAAATTTAAAATTATATTTTTTTTAAATATACTAATGTATCTCTATATATATATATTTTTTTATAACAGTAAATAGTTTAATGAATAAGCATATATTTTCTTAAACAAAAAGAAAAAGTAAAGAATGTGAATGAGATTACACACAGGTGAACATGTCATTTTCCTTTCTTGCTTTATGCATGTCATCCATGTGCTAGGTCCCGCTAATATTCTCTGTACCATTTAAAGGCGGAAAAACAAATAAGACCAGCAATAAATTAGCTAAAATATGGAGCAACAAGTCCACCACAAAACATTTTCCATGGAAGGACCAATCCACTCCCAACCCCCTTTTTCTATGCAATGGAAAGGAGCATGAATGAACAAAACATGGCTACTTTGACCAAGGTAAAACAGCACAGATACAGACATAGCAGGATGCTCTTTAAAAACCAAATCCACCACTGTCATTAAATTATAGGGTTAAAGACATCTAAGTCTCTACAAACATGAGAAAATCCATATAAGTCCCTATTAAAATTGGGACAGCCGTACAAGTCCCTGAAAACTTAGAAAAATCCAATTATCATCCCTGAGTTAAATTTCCATCCAAGCTTAACGGAATATTCCAAGAATATTCCATCACATATAATTGTGTTGACATTGAAGTCCTTATAGACAGTCATAAAGACAAATTAATCCCTGCAAAAGACAAAATTGTCTCTAAAAGACTTTTACATTAAATTGTGTACACATTGCTGTCCCTATAAATAATCATAAAGAAAATTAATCCCCGCAAAAGACAAAATTTTCCCTGAAAAACTTTTACATTTAATTGAATAGAAATTACAATATTTATAAATAATCGTAAAGACAAATTGATCTCTGTAAAAAACAAAAATACCCCTGAAGGATTTTTACATTTAATTGTGTAGACATTGCAGTCTTTATAAACAATCATAGAGACAAATAATATAATTTGTTTATTTATTTTTTCATCTTCTATCCTATCAATCACACTCCACCTGAAGATCATAATTTGGATGTAAAACCAATATTTTAACCGGTAGAATGCATTCTTCACGGGCATTTTGGTCTTTTATAGGGACCTTTTGTTCTTTACGATTATTTATAAGGACTGTAATGTTTATCCAATTAAATGTAAAAATCTTTTAGGAGCAATTTTGTCTTTTGTAGGGATTAATTTGTCTTTATAATTATTTATAGAGACTGCAATGTGTACACAATTTAATGTAAAAGTCTTTCAGGGGCAATTTTATCTTTTGCAGAAACTAATTTGTCTTTATAACTGTTTATAAGGACTTCAATGTCTATACAATTATATGTGATGGAATATTCTGATAATATTCCGTTAAGTTTGGATGGAAATTTAACTTAGGGATGATAATTAGGTTTTTCTGAGTTTTCAGGAACTTGTACATCTGTCCCAATTTTAGTAGGGACTTATATGGGTTTTCTTATTTTTGTAGGGACTTAGATGTTTTTAACCCTAAATTATATGCGGAAGGGAACATAGGAAATTCAATTATAACAGAGAAACTGCTCATAAAGTATTTAACATATAGTTTTAAGGAGTAAACAAAAAGAGAAAGAGAACTATTTCAGCCTAGCCAAAACATCAAAGACCAGAGAGCTACTGTAAAAGCTGTTCCAACCTTTGCCTGAATCCATTGAGTGCAGATTACTTGAGTGGAATGAGCCTGGATGAGTGGGTGGCTCCAATACCGGGTCTGCCGTACTTCACAGGTTTGTATGAAATTGAAAACTCCGCTAGGTAATGACCAATCATTTCAGGCTGTAACACAAGGTACCATACTTAATAATCATTAACTGAATATGCTGAAGAAGATTGTAATGCAGATTAGCAAGAAGGAAAAAAAGGATTTAATTGTTCATGTAAGAACAATAGACAAATTAATGACAGAAAAAATCTATATGTACAATAGAAATCATTTTCTGAGCCCAATGAAGGTCCATGACCTGATTAATTAGGGTCTATGACCTGAATAGCCTGCAATCCATGAGTCTAGCCCGACGACCCACTTGCATCCAACGTCTAGAATATTCAAGTCAATGATGGGACAAAAGCCTAGCCAAATATATGATTTGGGGGAATCAAAGCAGATCCCTACAATCTCACACGGATATTAAAATGCCTTAGATCGAGGGATCTCTATCCTAGGGCATCCTTGTCTACTCTATAAATATCCCGCCGCGCCTCAGCCCGCGCACCCAGGCGCACTGTCGGACCCCTGCCCGCACGCCTGGACCCGCAGCCGAGCCACCCGGTGCGCCGCGCGCCCACTGCGCCCCACCGCAGCAGCCCGCGCGCACCCCGCACGCCCCGCGCGCACCACGCGAGCACACCGCACGCCCCGCGCGCCCAGCGCCTCGCCCCGCGCGCACCACCAGCTCTGTCCCGCGCGCACGCTTGTGCCTCTGCCCAGCGCCCCGCGCGCATGCTCCTCTGCAGTGCCCAGCGCCCAGCGCCCCAGCGCCCAGCGCTCAGCACCCTCGCCCAGCACCCGGTATCCGCGACCCAGCACCCGACGCTCAGCGCCCAGCACCCGGGACCCTCACCCAGCGCCCACGCGCACGCCCGCGCAACACGCGCCCAGCGCGCCTGCCAGCCTGCCCGCGCTGCCTGCCTGCGCGCATCGCCGAGTGGCCCGAGCACCGCTCGCCTGCACGCCTGGGCACTGCCCGCCTGATGCCCGAGCGCCCCCTGCCAGCTGCCCGAGCATGGCCTGCCCAGCCGGCCTGCCCTGCTGGCACAGCCCGCAGCCATCCTACCCGAGCTAGCCCTACCCAGCGCACCCAGCACGCCTGCAGCACCACCCGAGCGCACGCTTGCGCGCACGCACTTGCGCGCCCGGCCACCTGGTGCCCTAGCCTGCTGCGCCCAGCTGCCAACCCTCCCGGGACAGCCACCCAACCTGCCTGGGCTGCCTAGCTCTCACCACCGGCCACCAATGGCCTCCGACCACCCCCACAGCCCTTCGACGGCCACCCACCGCCGCCGACCGCCTCCCAACCTCAAATCAACCTCCTAACATACATCTATACAAGAAAAGAGAGGAAAAAAAAAGGCTTACCAAGGGGAGGAAGGGAAGTCCGGTTGCTCTCCGCGCACCGAAACCTCTCCCAAAAGGCTTCCAACGCCCGGATCTCTCTTGGCCCTCGAAATGGCCCAAAACAGAGGAGAAAAGAGGGGGAAGAAGAGGAAAAACTCGCCGGAATTCGGATTTGAAAGCACCGGGGTGTAGATCGGGACCCGATCTACACTTCCTATGCTTTAGGTTTTTGGGTTTGAGGGCTCTAAGGGGCTCAAATGGAAGAAAAGGAGAGAGGGGAGAGAGAGAAAGCTTTTGGTAGGGATGATGAATAGTGCCAAACAAGATTTTAGATTTCATTTATATAGCGAGTCACTTAAAATACCCGGATACGCCCCGGAACTGCGAAATTCTGGAAACGTTGCCGGAAATCGATGAAATTTTCGTGAGAGGCCTAAAATGGCACCAGGACACCAAATATGCAGTTAGATTTCCAATCGGAGTTCTCTAACTCAGGACGATAGATAACAGTCTAAAAATTAGCGGTTCCGATCGAAAACCGAAAAAAAAACGAAAAACTTCCAGAACGCTCCAACGGTTACCAGCAGGCTACAAGTGACACATATATAACAGATGGGATGGGATCCAAAATTCTAGGGGATTAATTATGTGTTATTTGTGGGATTTTCAGGATATGTAGTCATTATCCTCTAATAAATACACATAATTTGTTGGGATCCTCTAGATCAATTGGTGATTAACTCCACATTAAGGATATATTACTGTGATCCTAGAGGATTAGTTACATGATGGCTCTAAATTTAATATATCTGTGTAGATATATTTTATCAACAATTGACAATCCTTGTTTTAAAAATTAAGTTCTAAATTTACTGACTTAGAATTATGCTCGGTTGTTGGGCATTGAAGGGTTATCGGGCTAGATTCACTTATGGTGGGTGATTCGGGCCGTGGACCCTTGCCAATCGGATCATGGGTCATTGGTACGTGGAGCATAGTTGGTGGGCCTCATTTTTTGGCATCACAAAAATTAAGATGGTGAAATATTTGGATAAGGTTAAGAGGTACGGAACTATCTAATTACGTAAGGGTATATTAATTTTTTGTATTTTCAAAATTATAAAATTATCAAATGTGATTTTTTTTTTTAATTTTAAAAAATATTTGATTTAGATATTTTTAACTTTTTGAAAACTTATTTGATTATTTTCCTTTTTTTTACATCCATTGACGATTGGACGGCCCACTTTTTTTGTTTTACTTTTATTTAATACCATACAATATAATACATGTAAATAACATTGAAAAGGGGTTTCTCAAAATAAAAGACATTGAATAGGTGAAAAAAAAAGAGGAAGGACAAACGATCAGATGAGAGCAGAAAGATAGAAATAAGAGAGAAGGAAATCATGCAGATATGAAGATGAAGACAACCAATGAAGACTTGAAGCTGAGGAAAATGATGAAGAAGACATCCCGTGAAGAAATACAGATCGATGAAGAACAACTGATGGAGCAATGTAAAGAAGAAGAGATTTAGGGCCGATACATCTTTTTAACCTAGTATTTGACCGATGACCAGTTTTTTATTTTTAATAGTGGAGGCGTCTTATGTATACTGCGTCTCCTTTATTTTGATAGGTGTCATGTATTTGTGACGCCTCTTTTATGTACCGAGCAGAAAAACTGTCCAATTTTTTACATTGGAGACGTTATATCACCTCCTAGGAGACGTCATATATGTAGGGCGCCTCCAGTGTTTAAAAAAAAAAGGCAGCCTTTTTTAGCCTGATATATAAAGTAGGCGCCGTATGTATATGATACCTCCCTTTATTTTGGTAGAAGCAAAGGGGGTGTCATAGTTTTAAAAAGTATAATTGGTCAGCACTGACGTGACATCGTTGACCAGGTCCAGTACTACTTTTTGTAAATATTCATTTGGGGTGTTATTTTTGTAAATATTCATTCCTATGGGGCTATTTATACAAACTGCCCTACAAAATATAGTTGTGTGGCTATACTGTATATATGTATTTCACTTATAATTAAGTTTAAATATACTGTATATCAAAATATTGTGATAAATCAAATAATTATTCGCTTAAAAAATGATTTTTTTTTTCTCTTGCTGCAATATCATCCTTCACAACTGTGAGCTGCAGTGGATGCATGGGAACATGTAGATTTCTTGTGTCAAAACTATTTCCACCATTTGATGTGGACACAGTCACACAGATACAACGATCTGTTTGGATAGGATCGTTCTGGATAAGTTCAAAGCGTGGAGTAGTAGTGTTTGAAACTTTGAGCTTGAATGTCAAGCACCACATATCATTATTCATTTTATGCTCACTCAAATAAGAATGAATAAGAATGGCATTTTGTTTTAGTGTTGATGTCATTTCATTCTTTTAGATCCATAAGAATTAGGAATTGACAAAGTTATATTGGAATACAACCTATGAAGAGTTGCATTCTTTTATTTACTATTTGAAACACATTGTGTCAACAACACTCCATACAAGTTTTAAAGCACAGTAATTACTTCATCAACAACAAAATACATATAGATAGAAGCGAAGCGAAGCCTTCTCCATTTAGCCTTCTTACACCTGGTGTCAACCTGTAAAAAATAGAAATGAATGAGTAGTTAATCAAAGTATTTAATTTTTAAAGCCTCATTTCATGTATTCAGAAAATCCAAGAGAACACAAAATGCAACCATTGACATTGTAGTGGTGCTATATATGTGATAACATATAACTACATCAAATAGGGTTTTGATGATGGACAAAAACCGTCACCAAAATCTAAAAGTCTGACATGGAAAACATGTGGTGTTGCTCGGACGTGCGTCGTGGTTGAACCGGCCACCATAGGTTTTTGTGCAGGTCAAAGCATGTCTATCACCGTACGTGACATATGGTGACAGACACAACCATCACCATAGGTCGATAGTAGGTGATGGACACAGATGTCCGTCAAAATGTTTGTCACCTAATAAATATCATTTGTAACTTTTTTAGCATGTGTGTTACGATAAGTGATATTTATGTGACAGATATTTTAAACAAAACTGTCATAAATAGATTGTTTTGTTGTAGTGATATTTGAACTTACTTTCAATAATTAGGACACTGGTAGTCCGAAGGACAGTGCTTCCCGCAGTCGGCAAGGACCTCGAGGGCAATCGGCAAAACAACATTAACATTCAAAGCTTTCACTCTAATTGCAGTGATAAGACAGAGCGCTGCGTCAAGGTCGGCAAGTCCCTCAAGAACTGGGCAACAAGCGTCAGTAGCTTGACTACCTATACTGATATGAACCAAATCACTCAACAAGCTTACACACGCATCCAGCTTAAGTGCGTTGATAGGGCAAGAAGACTGCGGAATGGGGAGAACAGGAGGATTTGGCTTTACGACTGGAGGTCGCTTTGGCACAGGATTAGTAGGTGGATTTTCATAGGTGGGGGGTTTTGGAACTACAACAGGTGGTACATGCACTACTGGAGGCAGTATGAACAAGCATGGGCTATTTTTAGAGTGACAAAGAAGGCAAGTAGATTGGCTAAAATGGCCTTGGACTTTCCCATGCCTTCACAAGATATGAGTGTAGTTTGAGTGTTTTGACGTACGTACATGGCACTTGTGATGTCTTCACTTTATAGTGTATTGGGTGGACCACGCGCCAATCCTCCATTATTGTCTTCGTTAGAAATGTTATTTAGACGACGCGGTTTTATTGATCAACTTGCATGTTAGTCGGCATTGCTGCAGAGAAATGTTTTCATGACTTCTGCTCACCACAATCTTGAGTTGGCCCTACCAGAGAAAATGATGCATCACCACAGAATTAGTCACCACAAAATCTTGCCTGACTATCAGGCAAAACTACAGCACCATTCACCAAACTGGTCTGTTTTGTTTGAAATTGGTTTATCTTCTACTATAAATAATGCAAATTGTAGTGTCAAATCATACTGTGATTTCAAATAAATTTGGTGCTCAGTATTATTTGAAATGCTAGTTTAATTAAACTTGACGGATTATGATGAGGATTAGGGTTTAGGGATCTCGCCACCTCAAACGAATCGATCAATGTGACGAAGAAGGATAAGAGGATGCTCGCCAACTTCAATTGATCGTTCAAGATCAAACATAAATAGGATAAGGGATTTGTTTTCGTCACCTTCAACTCTCATAAGAAGAAGGATAAAGAGATTAGTTTGCACTAGAGAGTCCACTCTTAGGCTCACTATGAAGATATAATTTCAATTGAACTTTACGTTTTTTTTATTTTCATCTATCTTACAACCTTATTAATTGGCAAAAGATTGAAACAAGTATGATAACTAGACAACAAGCTATTGGTTGACTTGCACTCTTCCAATGTCTTGAAACAAAAAAAAAAACCTTATTCCAAAACTTTGGATATGGGTATTACAACTTACAAGATTTTGACTACAACTTACAAGACTTATAAAATATGATTTAAAGAGAGTGTTATTGTCACGCCCCAGGGCGGCCGTCCCCGGGACGCGGCAAGTGTATATATAATATTAGAATCTACACAGGAGGTCAATAATATATCATACACAACAACTAGAATGACACACATGCAACAAAGGGGCTGACATGATATATACACCAAATGCGGAAGCAAAAGACTGAATCTGTAAATAAACATTCTACAGACTCGATACTCAATCATATATCCTGTGAGAGCCAATATACACAAATACAACTGAACATATACAAACACGTGCCAAGCACGGAAATCAAATACATACAGTCATGAAGGGATGCTGATAACCTCTGGCACTCGCGGAACGTGGCGCTGCTCCGCTACTGAAGGAATCCCTCGGAAAGCTCCAACTGCTGCTCCGGCTCTAGCACAGGCTCAGTGACCACTGGGGAAAAACATATGCGAGGGGTGAGCCACACGCTCAGTGAACAGCACAACCCATGCATCACAGACAATATTTACCACAATTCCGTTATTTATCCAGCCTCTAAGACATAACAACATAATCCAGTGGTTCGTACCTCGCCGAACCACCCCACCCTCACCCTCACCCATCAATGGGTGACATAGGCTATTGGGACTGATAATCATCCATTCACAAATCCAATAGGTCGCTCATCGCCAACCCACCACACCCTCACCCTCACCCTACCACGGGTGACATAGGATTTTGGGACTGACTAGGCTGTTGGTCACCCTTGGTCCACCGATAGTCTCTCCTCCACTCCATAGGCCACTTGGTCTCCACCCACAACTTCAGCACAGGCCGTCAAAAAAATCGGGAGGCGCCTACTGATCTGGGTCCTCCGAAGGATGGCCTTTCTAACGCTGGGGCAGTCTCTACCGGATCCAACAAAGAGAACAGAACAGCCTATCCATACGCATATGATCCACTCGGATCCGCCAACAACACATCTCTACAACTCAAATGTCATGAACTCTTCAGAGTTCCTCCAGGGCGCATAACCACGATGCGGGGAAATAAGTACAATAAAAGCAAGGTTGTAATATCATTGGGGGAAAGAACTCAGGAGGGCGGCGTGAGTTCCCGTTATAGGATACCCCGACAACCAAACAAGGAACACGAAGTACCCTAACCCGGGTCTCACCGCTGTCCTCGCAAGGCCCCTCCCCTATAATATTCACTAATATGCTAATAATCATACTAATCATACAACATTACATATAATATTATTGGGACTAGAAACCTTGGGAGGGCAGCATGAGGTCTCGATACAGGACATCCCGACAACCAAACAAGGAACACGGAGTACCCTAACACGGGTCTCAATGTTGACCTCGCAAGGCTCCTCCCTATAATATTATCTAAGGCATGCGATTTAACGTACACTAGCATTTAATTTAATAAATAAACTAGTAGGACGCATGCATAGGCCGAAGTTTCCTAGCATGAAAACAGGGGGGGGACATGGTGCATGGCTCTCACACTTATCCTATGGGTGCAAGTCCCTAACATAAAAGCCTAGGGTAGCATGCATTCTGTATTTAAAATCATGCTCACATGCAATACATATTACTACAGGTTAATATAATCCACGGTGCCCCAGGAGAGGTCGGTATACGCCCAAGTGCGTATAACGCCTCTCTACTGGGTTGGATTGTCCCACTCACCGGTATCTGGGTCGTCGCGCGACCGTCCGTCCAAATCTGCAAGACAGACATTCAATATGGTGAGAACAATACATAAATACTCTAAAAATACCCAAACATACAAAACCCACAACTAAACACCTAACACTCGGGCAAACGTGCATACGACCCGCACGCACGCTAGCCCGAGCACTCCGGCTACCACCCGCACCACCGGCAACCACCCGCACGGCCACCCGACCCCTCGGGTGCGCCGCCGCGCCTCAGCCCGCGCGCCCAGGCGCCGCCGGGCCCCTGCCCGTCGCCCTGGACCCGCGGCCGAGCCACCCGGTGCACCGCGCCCACTGCGACCCGCCGCAGCAGCCCGCGCGCACCCCCGGCTCCCCGCGTACACCACGCGAGCACGCCGCACGCCCCACGATCACCCCGCGCGCACCGCCAGCTCCGCCCCGCGCGCACCACCAGCTCCCACACCGCACGCACGCCTGCCTCTGCCCAGCGCCCCACGCGCACGCCCCACAGCGGTGCCCAGCGCCCAGCGCCCAGCACCCTCGGCCAGCACCCGGTACCCGCGACCCAACGCCCAGCGCTCTGCACCCAGCACCCGGAACCCTCACCCAGCGCCCACGCTCACGCCTGCACAACGCGCGCCCAGCGCGCCTGCCAGCCTGCCCGCGCTGCTGCCCGCGTTGCCTGCCTGCGTGCGTCGCCGAGTGGCCCGAGCACCGCTCGCCTGCACGCCCGGGGCACTGCCCGCCTGATGCCCGAGCGCCCTTGCCCTGCTCGCCTGCACGCCCAGCCTGCTCGCCCGGCCTGCCAGCGCGCACAGCCCAGCCAGCCTACCCGCACGCATCTCCCTGCACCCCCCGAGCGCACGCCCGCGCGCACGCGCTCGCGCGCCCGGCAACCTAGAGCACTTGCTCCCAGCCTACCCGAGCTAGCCCTGCCAGCCTGCCCGGCGCGCACGCCCAGCCCTGCTGGCCCCCAACGCCAGTCGAGCGCCCGCACGCCCAGCCCTGCTGGCCCCCAGCACCGCCCGAGCGCACGCACGCGTGCACGCCCGCGCGCACGCGCGCGCCTGCCGGCGCCAACCACTGCGCCTGCACCACCCAGTGCTGCTGCCCTGCCCGAGATAGCAGCCCGCCAGCCCGAGCTGCACGCCTGCCAGCCCGAGCTCCTCTACCACCCACCTCCGACCACCACCACAGCCTCCGACCGCCTCCCACAGCCCTCCGACGGCCACCCACCGCCGCCAACCTCCCCCCAACCCCATTTCCACCCTCCTAGCATACATCTAAGCAAGAAAGGGAGGAAAAAGAGGCTTACCAAGGGGAGGAAAGGAAATCCGGTTGCTCTCCGCGCACCGAAACCTCTCCCAAAAGGTCTCCAACGCCCGGATCTACCTCCACCACCGAGATGGCTCAAATCAGGGACGAAGAGAGGGCGGACGGACGGGCAAATCTCACCGGAATTGGGATTTGAAACCACCGGGGTGTAGATCGGGACCCGATATACACTTCCTAGGTTTTGGGTTTTAAGCTTTGAGGGGTCTAAGGGCCTCAAAAGCAAGAAAAACGGAGGAGAGGAGAGAGAGGGCTCAAGGTAGGAGATGATGAATAGTGCCAGATATTTTTAGCTCACCTCTTATATAGCGTGCGACTTAAAAACCCAGATACGTCCCGGAACTGCGAAATTTCGGGAACGTTACCGGAATTCGATGAAATTTTCGTGAGAGGCCTAAAATGGCACCAGGACACCAAATATGCAGTTAGATTTCCAGTCGGAGTCCTCTAACTCAGGACGATAGCTAACAGTCCAAAAATTAGCGGTACCGATCGAAAATCGAAAAAAAAACGAAAAACTGCCAGAATGCTCCAACGGTTACCAGCAGGTTAAAAGTGACACAAATATAACAGTTATATTCCAAAGCTTGAAACATAACTTGCAAAATATCATCTTTCAAGAGAAAGTCAATGACCATACATATTCATGGGTTTGTTGGATTAGATGTTGGGTTGAAATGGTTAAACCATGAGTTGGTCTTGTTGGACATGTTTTAAGCTCCATTTTGTTCCATAAAATTGGTCATTTGCATTTAATCCATCTATAATTAAGTAGAATGCTCATGCATCAGATTATAACATGTTCGGATTAAGAAGTGACAGATTGTCTTTGCATAATGTTGAAAAACTATTGAGTTAGACTCTAACTGTTAAGAGTGCTGTTACACTCAGTTATTTTCTTAGTCCAAAACACAGTCCTATATACCACATTAGAAATCCAGTGAAGCATATACTTAGTTAGATGTTGTATATACCATATTAAATATTTTCTTACACTCACTAAAAATGAATTCATTTAACTTGAAATGGAATGATATGCACTTTGTATCAAAGCATATACCTCATTAGATAATTTTTACTATATTTAAAAAAATGAAAACATTAGAGATCTGTGTTTTAGTTGGTGAATGTGACTGAGTCTAACATTTTCCATTGAGTTAACATTAACGCACTTGCCAACATCCTAAAGACTGATCGAGGATCAATCACTGCCATTATATATCATTCTTCCATATATATTAACCTGGACCAACCTTGCAAAGACCCACATATCCACATATATTGAATTTTTTCAATAAGACCAGATCCCTGTTTAACAATCCACAGATAATAAACAAACATCATATATGAGTCATTAAGGATAACTAATATTTCATAGCGCACGACGGACTGTCAGAAACAAATTAACCATTGTTAAGGGATTAAATGAAAATGGGGTCAAAATACAAAAACTCAGCAATATAAAAAACTGAAACAATAGAGAGAAAGTGGGAGATAAATGGATGGAAGAAGCCTGCTATGACGCTTAAAGCGTTATTCGGCTTATTCCGGTGTAGAAGTCTCAAGCCAAACTACTCCCAAGATCTAACAAGCCCACACAGAATGCACGCTGAAGGTGAATCAAATACTTGATTAGAACTCTATCACCACAAAAGTACTCGGGCTATTGGTATTAATAAGACATATTAAGGACTTCCTTGAGATGTGTAATATGAAGAAAACATGTGACATCGATATCAACCACCACTCGAATATTCAATTCCACTTCGACCCACCTTCCTTGTGATGAGGAAAGAACCACCGCAGAGCATCCAGGAAGAGGACGAGGCCCTTTGACCATCAAGTTTTACCCCACCTCATGTTGGTCAAGTTCGAGGATGAACTCTCTCCAACCCGGAGAGAATGATATCATTTTAATTATGAATGTTTTGATTATTTTAATTATTTTATTTAAGTAATTAGTTTAGATAATTGTTTTAGGGTTTTACTATGTAATCATAGATTTTATTTATGGATTTGAAAATAAATTTGTTAGGATTTGTTAGATTTCAGTTGTTAAAAATCTATTGATTTGTTAGAGTGGCTCGAATTTAGATAAGATATTATCATATCTCAACAAACTTAAGTCCCTACAGGTAGGTCTCAGCAATTAATTTTATATTGAATAGATTGTAATAGGTTGAAGACTTTGAAAGACTTAAAACATAGTCTTACATTGGAAATGGAAAAAGAATTTTTCATCATATATATTTTTCTACTATTTTAGTGGTATCTAGAAAAGACAAAGGGAAAAGTGATTCACACACCCTTCGGCGTGTAGACATATTGTGGCGTATTATTAGGCGCACTTAGCACTTTTCCTTTAGTTTTTGAAATTTGAACTGAGTATGCAAGAGTCTCTTTCACTTGGTCTGCGTCCCTTCGGAAAACTCTCTAATAAACACATTTTTCCCCAACAACCAACAACTGAATTTTTGGAAGGTTGCAAAGGCAACCCTTCAAGCACTATATAAATCTATTCATTGAACAAATTAATTATCAATTCAGAGTATTATAGGAGTTCTTTAGAGTTGCAATCTACATACTCCTTGAGTTGGCTGGTGTGTAGTTTTTAATCATCTAGCAAACTCAATATATTTGAGTGAGGACTAATAACACTTTAAGGACATCGATTATTTTAAATTATTTTACATTTTATTATTATTATTATTTCTCTTTTACCCTATTTGGATACAATCATAGAAATCAAATAACATGGAATTGGGAGGGTATAAGGCTTTTTTGGCTGTTTGGTTGGGTAGAATTAGTGGGAAATCGGATGCAAGAATAAAGGGGTATAACCTTATACCTGATATTGGGATTCCAAACCACACCCCCCCCCCCCCCCCCCCCCCCAAAATGGAATTGCTAATTCTCATCAAAAGTATAAATAGGTCCTACCTGTCAATCAAACATTTTGCATTGCCCCCGCTACAGTGTCTTATCTATTCAAACAGAAACGTACCCATACTTTGACTGTGCAAGGAAAAAAAAAAAACGCACAGACCATCTTCTTCATCTGTCGAATAATTGCCAGGCTTTGGTGTACGTTGGGTTGGATAGTTATTTGTACTATGCTGTTGCTCTTTTTTTTTTCTTTTTTTCTTTTTTTGGATTCTGTGTCAATAAATTGAATAGAACAATCGAAGGAGAGAGAATACAATGTTTTGTGATGCAACAGAAACATCCAATACACAAGCTGCACAAGTAGTAGCCATGTTTTCAAATGATAAAAGGTAGGCTAGTATCTTTTCATTAAAAGTAAAAGCTCAAATGTAAGGAAAAACAAGCTAGCTAAGGGGCAACTCAACTAGAGAGCCAAAACAAAAATAATTAAAGACGAAACACAAAGCAGACGAGGTTTCTACCAAGCCCAACAGAAGCAGCAGTGACTAGCCATCTATCTCCAGTTTGTCCCTCACGAAACCAATATCTTCGCACCCACATAGGCCGGACCCCAAGCTTTGATAAAGTGCACCGGCGACTCCCATACATTTTTTTTATAAAAGGTAGGCTAGTAGCCATGTTCATGAAAAAGAAAATCTGCATTGCATAAATGTCAAACACATTTTTCAATGTGGGAGTAAAATAGTCATAAGTAAAAGTATAACCCAATCATTTGCACCTTATTCCTGTTTAATTCACATTTTATTCTTCCTCAACCAAACAGTCTAACATTTATTATTATGTTTTCCAAGGAGAATATTTGAAAACACAACGAAATAGAAAATCACACATTCTATTGATAAAGTTATTTATTTATAGAATATGTACAAACCCCATAATATCTTATTTCTCTACCCAAATGGCCACTTAAAATTTTAAAAGGTCTTTGAGACTTTCAACTCTTTATGATTTGTTGAATTGAAGTAATGATAGTTCTTCTATTTGTCATATCACTCTCTTTTGTATGTTTTTCTTCGTTAAATTCTTCCCTGCATTATATACACTATAAAAAAAAATGACGTTGTGTACATGTTTTAAGTCGATCGAGGGATCGGTGCAGCGAGCAGGGGCATAGTGACGGTAGGGGCGTGGTGCACGGCGCGGCGCAAGGTGGCACATAGTGGGCAGGGGCGGCGCGGGGATGTGTAGGGCTGTGCAAGAAGGCGAGCGAAAATGAAGGATTCAGACGAGAGAAAACAAAATTAGGGTAGCTCTGATACCATGTAACAATTAGAGAGACAGAATGGGAAACTTTGTATTTCTCTTAGGGCTTGAGCCCTTTATATATACAGCTACATAGGAATTACACGTTTAATATGTTGGAAAAACTTGGGTTTTGATCATTTTTGGTTAAAAATGAGTTTGGGTTCCACTAATTAATTTTAGTGAAAACCCATTGGATTATGTTCCTCTCGTCGAGTAGATGAACATAGTATATTTATATTCTCAAAACCAACTTTTGGTAAATGAAAAATTAGATCCAAAATTCTCCCAATAACATGATGAAAGTAGTTGGTGGTTGGGGAAGAAAAGGCTATAGTCCTATATCGGTTAAAAAGAAAAAGTATTGAGGACTTATAAGATTGGCTCCTTGTACTCTAGTGAATTGCTTTTGGTAGACACCCTATGGTAGACCTTTCCATGCGAGGTTGTAGATACCCCAATTTTGACGGTCCAAAAATATAAAAAAAAACTTCAAGTAATATTTAGAAATGACCGCATTTGGACGTCTAATAGAAAACTTTCTTAGAAACCCAAAAACCAAAAACCCTAGTCCAACACTTAGGGAATTCTAAGACCAGGACAGGGGCGGCTACTTGAGAGTAGCCGCCCCATATTGGGCGGCTAGTACCAACTAGCCGCCCCCTAACCGACCCCCAAACTGCTTCCCTTGGATGGGACATAAAACAGCATTTAATGCTGATGATTGCAGCGGTTTGTTTCCTTCAGCCACCCCCTCTTGGCCGGTTCGACCCTAGTAACCGACCCAAGCTACCGCTTGCCAGAGATGGGATGTTTCTCAGACCATCATTTGGGCGGCAACTTGAAAGTAGCCGCCCCTCACCTGGACACTGTCAGAAAATAAAAATCTAATGGAAGGTCAAATCAAGCATCTTATTACCCATTTTTTTATCTATTGTCCAATGAACACTCCCCTGCCTCTTTTTACTATAAATAGAGGGGTCCAAAACATTTCCCAAAACCATCAATTCACAATCAAAACCCATATCCATACTTCCCATTCCCATGCCACCATTCCAAAACCCGTGAGAGAGAAAGGGAGTCCTATTTGTGAGTAAAAAATCCCATTTTCCTACACAAAATCACTCTCCAAATCAACTCTCCAAAACCCAGGTTAAACATAGCTTAAACCTTTGCCAACACCCAAACCAAACCCTACCCAGGTTTTGCCCAAATTGAGTCAGACACCAGGCGGCTACTCTTAACTAGCCGCCCCCCACCAGGCGGCTAATCCCAACTAGCCGACCCCCATCTACACCTAGATTTTCTAAGCCTCCTTTAGTCAAGCTCTCGAAGCAGAAGAGAATCCCTATTTTTCACCTCTGTGTGCGGCATGCCCGTATCTCAGAGCAGAGACCCCACAAACTCCCCCGCTAGGCGATAAATAGCAACACCCAACTTTTCCTGCTTTTTTGAGAAAGCAGGTGGCGATCATAAACAAACCCTGTCTTTTCTGAGAAGCAATCGGACGGTTCAGAAACGACTCTACGGGCTGTGACCTGATCAGTCGCGAGATGGACCAGGACCAAGTTCACAGAACCCCCAAGTTTTACATATCGACAAGTTGGCGATCACGGTGGGACCTCCCACGTGAAAAACAACCAAAGGTAACCCCCTACTGCTTCCTCCCATAACTTGACTAGAATGCCATGACTCCCCTAGGAAGGTTAGAATTTCCCACCCCTCAAGTAAGGCCCTCCTCTACTTTGCATTTACAACATCCTTTTTACTGCTTTAAGCCGCACACAGCTACGCACCCTTTACTACTTTAAGCCGCACACAGCTGCGCACCCTTTACTGCTTTAAGCCGCACACAGCTGCGCACCCCTTTGCCGCTTTATTTACTGCTTTAAATCTGCATTCATTCACATATAGGCTTTCCATATTCACACCATGGAAGCCTACACCCATGAGAAAACAATAGAGGAGAAAGACAACCAAGGAGACCAAACCGCCCAATTCCTCAGCCACCTAGAGGAGAGGATGGCAACCTTAGGATACCAATCGGTAGAGGACATGTTCAATGACCTCACCGACTATCACCAGGTCAAGACCTTGAAGCAGGAAACCACTGCCAAGACCCCCAAGGCTTGCCTCACCCCCAATACCCTACCAACTCCAGTTTTCTTGGTTAATCCGAGTCCAAGCCCTTTTTCTCCCCCCGCCTTTTCATTTGCCTCGCCTTCCCCACAAATCCAATGTTTCCGGCAGCTTCCGCCCCCGGCCCTCACCAGGCCATGTCCAACCCAGGACCACTGAACTACCCACCCAAGGCGGAAATGATAGACGAAACCATCCGGAGAATCCTCTCTGAGACTGGCCTTTCTGCACCCAAACACATGTCTCTGCATAATATGAGACAAATCCCGTCAGTCAACCTACCGGAGGGATTCAAAATCCCAAACTTTCACTGATATAAAGGTCGTGGAGACCCAGACATTCATTTAACTGCTTTTTATCTAGATGCCCGACCTTTTCTAGATAATCAAGCCCTGCTAGTATTCCTCTTCCAGAAATCATTGGAAGGAGAAGCACTACAATGGTTCTCCACACTCCCTGTAGACCATTTGTCAAATTTCTCGACTGTAAGCGAGAACTTTTTAGGCCGTTATGGTTACCAGAGGATTAGGACCCCCTCTATCACAGACCTAACCATAGAAAGGATGAGGCCTAGGGAGGAATTTGAGCAGTACGTGTCTAGGTGGCGCACCCTCTCCACAGAACTGGCCTACAACTAACGGAATGTCAAGAAATTGACATGATGTTACAAAGCCTAAGTCCAGAGCTTCGTACGAGTCTTTCGTACGGAGACTGCACCACGTACCAGCTTCTAATTAACTGCCACAACATGATTTTCCGTTGTGCAGCCTCAGTAGTCCAAACCCAGTCCCCACCTATCAGCCATAGGGTCAGACAATCACCAAGAAAGGCGCAAACCCCCACGGTAGAGGGGGTCACACAAGTCTCGACACTCTACCCGAACGGAGTGCGAGTCCCTGATCAAGGACCAGCTCCGAGACAGTATACACCCGGTTAATCCGGATATGTGCCCCCACCAAATATTCCAAAACCAGGGTCAACCCAGAACTCCTCCTTGCCTACTCTACTCCCCCAAGAACACAAAATCTAGCTCCCCGACAGCCTACACAGGGCCCCTACAATGAGGTCTGTCCTCCGACATTTTATGGCCCAAGACGAGTAGGAAAGAGAGACTCTTATCCACCTCTCCCAGAAACCCTAACAGATATTTTTAGGGTAATGGTGGACACCAATAGTATCTCTCTCCCTGCAGCCAAACCCCCACTCCCAGGAGTTAACACTACACGTTACTGCCAATACCATCAACAACATGGTCACACTATAGAACAATGCATAGTTTTTTGGGATTTTATCTATGATCTAAATGATGACAGGCGCCTTGATTGGGCCATGATCAAGAGCCATCTAAGCAAGGGTAATCCCCTTCGCCAAGCCACCAAGCCACTTGGCATATTCTCTAACCCAATGCCAGATCACAATCAAACTTCCACTTCTAGAGCCCGCACCGTCAATATGGTCAGAAGGGGGAGATATCCGTCACCAGAACCAAGCAGCTAGGAAAGTACCACCAATGGCAGTTTGTCAGAAGGATCTGAGGAGGAAGGGCAAGAAGAACCTTTCCAGCTAAACCTCAATGATCATGACCTCGCCCACTGTATGGTGAGGAGGACCAAGTAGTCCCTGCTATGGTTGAAGTCATCAACATAGAATCAGATGAGAGCGGACTAGATAATCCAGGGAAAGAAGAGGAGGAGGAACCATTTGAGGAGGTCCCCGAAGGAGCAAACGAAGGACCTGAAGAGGGAGAGTGTACTTTGGATGATCTGCGTCCGGACAACAACGGGTCCTCCAAAAGCACTGACATAGTAGACGGCCCCTGCCGTCCAATGACCATCTCCTTCACCAACAAAGACCTTCCTGACCAAAGATTGCGAGTACATCCCCTCCACGTTCGCGGGTGACTCCAGACCATCCCACTAAACAACATTTTTATTGATCCAGGGTCAGGGATGAACATCATGACTTGCTCCACCTACCTGGAAATGCCCAAGCGAGGCCACTCCTTTGTTCAGCTGGTACACTCCACCATTCAATCATTCAACCACTCTGGAAAGACCATCTATGGTCCAAGGGTATTCAAGCTGGCTGTTGGTCCCCTGATTTGCGAAACGGAATGCTTCGTGGCCGACATTGACACAAGATACCCACTAATGCTGGGACGGCCGTGGCTGGACAGCATCCAGGCAATCTGCTCTCCAAGACATCAGTGCCTCCGTCTACCGTTTATGGGCCGCATACTGACTATCTGAGGAGAAGCACGCCTCAAGTATGAAAACGAAGATAACTGGGTCTTACACAATATGTTTGCATTAACCCTACATCTAGCTATCGCATCTGAAGGCGACAGCCCACCCAGGTCTCCCTATAACAACCACTACCCCTCGGAAGAAACAACCAGGACCGTGAATTTTGTAAGCAACAACGCATAGTCCAATCTAATCGCCTTCCTCCCTCATGAAGTTGCCAGAACCACGGCCCGCTCCACGCCCCTCACCATCACAGCAAGTCTCGGAGGAAGGGAATTCAAGCACATTCTCATCAATACGGGAGCGAAAACTAATGTCCTAACTTATTCCGCTTACCAAAAACTAGAAGGCAAGATCCCCAGGCTAGAACCATCAGATGAGTTCATCTATGCTTTTGACAGCACACGCAAAAACACCTGCGGGCTGGTCACTCTCCCACTCAAGATCGGCCCAGTAGCCACTATCATCAACTGCATGGGAATGGACATCCGATCCCCTCATCCCCTAATTGTCGAAAGGACATGGCTCGACAGCATCGAAGCTGTCTAATCTACCCGACACCAATGCCTTCGCTTCCCCTACCACGGAGAAGTGGTATCTTTTTGGGGAGAGGCATGCTTCAACGGAGCACGAGTCCGCAACTGGACCATCTGTGTTATGCACATCAAGTGGGAGATGTACTCGTACAAAATGAAGAATTACTCACCCAAAGATATGCTCGGTCAGGGGCGAAAACCCAAGAGGGCAAGAGAAGAAGGAGCTGAACTTGCAAAACCTCCACCAGAAATGAGTCGGCCCATAAAGGCTAGCCCACTCGAAGAAATAGTTCAAATCCACAAGCCTGGGACTGATCCACCCAAGTGAGCCCTTATGCTTTTGAATTCCTGTAAATATTTGTTTCCATGCTTTCCTAAGAACAAAAAAAAACCAAAACATTTGTTCGTCATCTTATGCTTTCAAATTCCTTTACATATTTGTTTACATGCTTTCCTAAACAAAAATAAAAAAAATATGCTAATCAGCTTTCATTCCTCGCTCCTATACATATTTGTTTACATGCTTTCCTAAAAACAAAAAAAATCTAAAACATTTGTTTATCAGCTTATGCTTTCAAATCCATACACATATTTGTCTACATAGTCTCTTAAAACAAGAACAAAAAAAAGGGGAGAAAAGAATCATAAAGAATATAGACGAAAAGAGGTTAAAGGCCGCAGACCATGCCCAGGCCTACCAGAGGAGGATGGCAAGGGCATTTAAAAAGAAAGTAATAGAGAGAAAATTTGAAATTGGGGAGTTAGTACTTAAGCAAATCATGCCATCAAGACAGCCCCACCCCAAAGGCAAGCTACAATCCACATGGGAGGGACCCTACGTGATCACCCATGCCTACTCTGGGAATGCCTACCGCTTGGTGGATACCAAAGGAGTCGAAGTCTCAGGTTCGTGGAATGCACTTTATCTGAAGAAATTCCATGCATAAAACTCTCAATGCTTGAGAAATATTATTCTTCCTTCCTGCGATTTCCAGTGTTTAACACCTGATGATAGAATTATAAGACTCTCAAAGATGACTTGTATTTTACTTGAGCTCATATATTCACCACTCATGCCACCTTCATCACACCAGTATAACTTAGGAATGGTTTATCTGATAAAAGGAAAAATTGCCTACCCTGTGGACTGGGATAATTTTTTAAACCCAAAGCATCTCCCCTTTATTCTCGCCCTTACTCATATCAACCCAAGGTCAAAATGAGGAATTACCTGGACCTGGCATATGTCTCAAAACTGGCTCTAACATTATATAAACACTTCTAGATGGGGAGCCAAAAAGAACAGGGGTGAAAAACAGAAAAGCACCTCCCCCCCTCAAAACAAAAAAGAAAAAAAAAGAAAGGCAATGAGAGGCCAAAAATCAAAACAACACCCAAACAACTGTTAAACTCTCTGTTTTAGCAGGCGAAAACGCCTTTATGCACAGTATATGCTGAACAAAAGGCTATACTAGTACACATCCAAAACAAACGGATTGTACTCTCACCCAAAACAAGGGTACACACCCAGTAGGCTGTACTTTCCACCCAAATAAAGAAGTTGAAAAAAGAAGAAAACAAGAGGGACCTAGAAAGTAAGGCATATGCCAGACTGGGACAATTCTAAAATATTGCCCCAAAGGAAGATATTACTCTAACCCTATTCACCCCCCACTTTTTTATTTTTTGTCATGGAGTTGGAATTGAACTATGTCTACTTGGAAAGGCAAAATTTCAACCAAAGGTAGACCTTTTCCTATGTTTACAAACAGCACACACTCACATGAGCTCACTTAAAAAACTTGCCTATCTAAAAGAAGCTTACTTGACTTAATTCCTTGTGCATTCATTGATTTCCCAGCATGTTTAGAATAATATGATCAAGCATTTGAGAACCATGAACTTGATGAATTGACACTTTAAGCCAATACCTTTCAAATACAATCCCGGTTTTGATGTAAGTGACCACAAGGGCCCCTCTTCAAGAACTTGATTGCATCTTTTACTTTAGGAAATTGAAAACATTGCCCTCCCACATAAAAGATCCTTTGAAAAATTAAAATACTCCCTTATGTCACCCACACCTATACATAAGATTGTATTTTCCTTTTCCAAGCATTTAGGCATTCAATTTTCTCACAATGCCACAATTGACTCCCACACCAAAAAAAATTGCCCCTATTACTTTCATTTTCATACCCTTCGATACATATTTGAGAAGAAAAAAATTTTTGCCCCATTCTCATACACACCTGAGGTTTTTCCATTCTCATATATTCTCACACTTAAAGTCACTTAGGCTCCTTCCCTTGTATGCCGAACGCGGCTTCTCGCACCTTTTTTCTTGCTTTACTCTTTTATTGTCTTATATGGGTTGTAGTTGTAGCCCTTGACAATTCAAGCAAGAGGGCCTTGAAAGTCAGTGCATGGGCACAATCCAGACAGATTTGACATTTGGTTCATGGAAAGAATGTTCTTTGAGGTTTTTAAAGGTTGACCAAGCACTCACAAGAAACTTTCAGAAGCAGCAGAAAAGCATAAGATCAGAAAAATAACTTAGGCAAGGGGCGGCTGAACCTAACTGAGGGGTGGCTAAAAAAAAAAAAAACTAGCCGTCGCCCTACAGGTGAATTCCTCAGTCCTGGGGCGGCTAAACCTAATTAGCCGCCCTCACTAGGCGGCTAAAAACAACTAGCCGCCCCATACCTGCTACCCACCCTGCACTGTCAGCCCAGTTTTGATCAACTCTTCAAATCTCCAATACCTATTAAAAACATTTCTTTCCAAAACCTACATACACGCATTTCATACACATACACATTCATAAAACCTGTACAAATATGCTTCGAAAACAACTATATCTCAAAATCATATGCTCATCCATGAATCAAACTTACAAAACCAAAATCCATTTACAAACATACACGTCCACCTAAATTAAAAGACCTTTCAAACACTAAACATCCATGTTAATCACGCCAAACCATGCATAAAAAAACAGAAAATTATCATAAAAAATGTCCCTAAAACATAAAAATTACACAAAAGAAAGTCTTTATGAAAGCAAAAGAAGAGATAGGTCCACCAAAAGTTCCCAATATCTTGGGCCATACACCATCAGAATAATCACCTAAGCCAAAAGAAAAAGAAGAAACCATGAATTCCTTGCATATATACTATCCTTCAATCAAAAACCAATACACTACCTTGAAGCATTATCATCATCCATGGGAGGCTGAGTTGGAGGAACATCCTGACTTGGCTGAGAAGGCTGTGTTGGTTGGTGAGAAGACTGAACCTCTGGAACATCCGGGGTAGCAGGAGTCTCACTCATCGAAAAAGCCACCCTCGCATACCTCCCACGACTCTAAGTCGCTAAAGGATGAGAGGCCTGACTGAAGGTAGCCCCCGTAGACAAGGAAACCGAGATAGAGTGGTCGTGCTCAAGAGGGAGAAGGTCGAGATCCACCTCCGTCATAGACCCTCCGCCAACCAACTTCCCCCTCATGGTGGCCTCCCAGAGGTGAACTTGCTGGATAACTCGGTCCCTCCTCTCCAACTTCTAACGGAGACGACCCTCCACCCCTCTCGACCGGTCCTCGACCGGTTCTCGACCGCCCTCGGCCTCTCTTCGAGCTCCCTTGCCCTCACCTCGGCAGCTCGAAGCCTCTCCTCGCTCGATCGAAGCGCATCTCAGTCCCTATCTCCGGCCGCCTAAAGAGAGCAGACCAAATCTCCCATCAAGCCACAGGAAATGCCCGCCGATGCCTCCAACTCTGACACCCTCGCCTGGAGGGAGTCTCTGTCACGCCTCGAGCGTGAACTCCTCCTCTCTCGACGCCATCTCGGACCTCAATCGGTCCCTCTCCTCTTCGGCTCTGGTAGCCATCTCCCTCGCCTAGTCAAGCTCCATCCGCATGGCCATCAACTCGCTCTGGGCCACATCTAGCTCTCTCGCCAACCCGAGCTCTCGTTCAGAAGCCAAAGACTGAGGAGTAAATAAATACTAGGATACTCAATCATCTGTCCTGTGAGAGCTAATATACACAAATACAACTGACTATATACAAACGCGTGCCAAGCACGGAAATAAAATATATACAGTCAAGAAGGGATGCTGATAACCTCTGGCACTCGCGGAACGTGGCGCTGCTCCGCTACTGAAGGAATCCCTCGGAAAGCTCCAACTGCTGCTCCGGCTCCAGCTCAGGCTCAGTGGCAACTGGGGAAAAACATATGCGAGGGGTGAGCCACACGCTCAGTGAACAGCACAACCCATGCATCACAGACAATATTGACCACAATTCAATTATTTATCCATCCTCTAAGTGGCATAACAACATAATCCAGTGGTTCGTACATCGCCGAACCACCACACCCTCACCCTCACCCATCAATGGGTGACATAGGCTATTGGGACTGATAAACATCCAACCACAATCCAGTGGGTCGCTCATCGCCAACCAACTACACCCTCACCCTCACCCTACCACGGGTGACATAGGATTTTGGGACAGACTAGGCTGTTGGTCACCCTTGGTCCACCGATAGTCTCTCCTCCACTCCGTAGCCGCTGGACTATCACCCCCACAACTTCAGCACAGTCCGTCACAAATATCGGGAGGCACCTACTGATGGGAGCCCTCACCCACAACTTCAGCACAGTCCGTCACAAATATCGGGAGGCGCCTACTGATGGGAACCCTTGGAAGGGACGGCCTTTCCAACGCTGGGGCAGCCTCTACCGGATCCAACGAAGGGGACAGAACAGCCTATCCATACGCATATGATCCACTCGGATCCGCCGACAACACATCTCTTCAAGTCTAATGTCATGAACTCTTCAGAGTTCCTCCAGGGCGCATAACCAAGATGCGGGGAACACGTACAATAAAAGCAAGGTTGTAATATCATTGGGGGAAAGAACTCGGGAGGGCGGCGTGAGTTCCCGATATAGGATACCCCGACAACCAAACAAGGAACACGGAGTACCCTAACCCGGGTCTCACCGCTGTCCTCGCAAGGCCCCTCCCCTATAATATTCACTAAATATGCTAATAATCATACCAGTTATATAACATTACTTATAATATTAATGGGCCTAGAAACCTTGGGAGGGCAACATGAGGTCCCGATACAGGACATCCCGACAACCAAACAAGGAACACGGAGTACCCTAACACGGGTCTCAATGTTGACCTCGCAAGGCTCCTCCCTATAATATTATCTAAGGCATGCGATTTAACATACACTAGCATTTAATTTAATAAATAAACTAGTAGAACGCATGCATAGGCCGAGGTTTCCTAGCATGAAAGCAGGGGGCATGGTGCATGGCTCTTACACCTATCCTATCGGTGCAAGTCCCTAACATACAAGGACTAGGGTAGCATGCATTCTACATTTAAAGCATGCAAGCATGGATTACATATTATTGTCGGTTAATATACATCCATGGTGCCCCAGGAGAGGTCGCTATACGCCCAAATGCGTATGATGCCTCTCTACTGGGTTGGATTGTCCCACTCACCGAAGTTCGGGTCGTCGCGCGACCGCCCGTCAGGATCTGCAAGACAGACATTTATATGGTGAGTTAAAATCCACAACTACTACCAAAGACATCAAAATTCACAAAACCCACAAACAAATAACCAATACTCGGGCAAACGTGCATACGACCCGCACGCACGCTAGCCCGAGCACCCCGGCAACCACCCGAACGGCCGGCAACCACCCGCACGGCCACCCGACCGCCCGGGTGCACCGCCGCGCCTCAGCCAACGCACCCAACGCACCGCCGGGCCCCTGCCCGCCGCCTGGCCCACCGCCAAACCTCCCGGGTGCACCGCGCGCCCCCTGCGCCCCGGTGCAGCCGCCCGCGCACACCCCGCACGCCTCGCGCTGGCCGCGAGCACCCCGCCCGCCCCGCGCGCAGCGTCTCGCCCCGCGCACACCCCGCGCGCACCACCGCCGCCTCGCCGCGCCCCGCGCGCACCGCAGCCGCCTCGCCGCGCCCTGCGCGCACTGCCCTCGGCCATCACCCCCAGCACCCGGTACTCAGCGCCCAGCACCCGGGACCCTCACCCAGCGCCCACGCGCACGCCCGCGCAGCACACGCCCAGCGCGCCTGGCAGCACGCGCCCAGCGCGTCTGCCAGCCTGCACGCGCTGCTGCCCGCGCTGTCTGCCTGCGCGCGTCACCGAGTGGCCCGAGCCCTGTTCGCCTACCCACCCGAGCACTGTCCGCCTGGCGCCCGAGCACCACCTACCCAGCACGCCTGCCTGCCCCGAGCGCACGCCCGCCTGCGGTGCCCAGCACCCAGCGCCCCAGCGCCCAGCGCTCAGCACCCCTGCTCGCCCAGCACGCCTGCAGCACCACCCGCGCGCACGCCGCGCGCACGCCTGCACGCACGCGCATGCGCGCCCGGCACTTGGTGCCCCAGCCTGCTGCGCCCGCTGCCTAATCTCCCGGAACAGCCGCCCAGCCTACCCGGACAGCCCAACACCTAGACCGAGCCATCCAACCTCCACCACCCGCCACCCCCGGCCTCCGACCACCTCCACAGCCCTCCGACGGCCACCCACCGCTGCCGACCGCCTCCCAACCCCAAATCTACCCTCCTAACATACATCTAAGCATGAAAAAGAGAGAAAAGAGACTTACCAAGGGGAGGAAGGGAAGTCCGGATGCTCTCCGTGCACCGAAACCTTTCCCCAAGGGCTTCCAACGCCCGGATCTCACTCGGCCTTCGAAACAGCCCAAAACAGAGGAGAAGAGAGGGTGGACGGAGGGGCTAATCTCCCCGGAATTGGGATTTGAAAGCACCGGGGTGTAGATCAGGACCCGATCTACACTTCCTATGCTTTAGGTTTTTGGGTTTGAGGGGTCTAGGGGGCTCAAAAGTGAGAAAAGGAGAGAGGGGAGAGAGAGAAATCACTTGGTAGGGATAATGAATAGTGCTCAAGATATTTTCTCACCCACCTTATATAGTCGGGTCACTTAAAAACCCAGATACGCCCCGAAACTGTGAAATTTCAGAAACGTTACCGGAATTCGATGAAATTTTCGTGAGAGGCCTAAAATGGCACCAGGACACCAAATATGCAGTTAGATTTCCAATCGGAGTCCTCTAACTCAGGACGATAGCTAACAGTCCAAAAATTTGCGGTTCCGATCGAAAATTGAAAAAAGCAAAAAACTGCCAGAACGCTCCAACGGTTACCAGCAGGTTAAAAGTGACACAAATATAACAGTCTCGCTCACAGCACAGGAGGGTGAACTCCTCCTCTCTCGACGCCATCTTGGACCTCAGTCGGTCCCTCTCCTCTTCGGCCCCGGTAGCCATCTCACTCGCCTAGTCAAGCTCCATCCGCATGGCCATCAGCTCGCTCCGGGCCACATCTAGCTCTCTCGCCAACCCGAGCTCTCGTTCAGAAGCCACGGTGGAGGAGGAGAAAAAGACGAGGAGGCACCATCAGCTCTCGCTCTCAACAGAGCATCCACTTGAGCATCGAGGACTTGCACCTGGTCCTGCAGCCGGCGCCTCTGGGCCCTCAAATGGTCCACTTGCTCGGCCCTCGCCTGAAGATGTCGATTGGCGGCCTCCAGCTTCCTCTCCAACTCATTTAGCTCAACCTATACCAAAAACACATCCTTTCAATATAGAGTAGAAGAAAGTGTAGAAGAAAAAGAGAGAAGAAACAGAGTTGTTCTTACATAAGCATCAGGGATCTCTTCCTCCATAGTCCCGAGAATGCTTGCGTACTCTTGGCGAAACCAGGCCATGTATTCTTCGCTACTCGTCACCTCGGGACGGCTCTCGACCAAGGTCCCTCTCCTCTCTCATCCCGTCACATATGTTGCGTAGTTCCTCGGGAGGTTTGTATCCCGAGGAATACCAGCTACCGGGATAGGAGGAAGCTTCAGCAAAGGATCGGGCACCCACTTGTGGTATCCAAGCTGGAGGACAACCCGGCTAATCGCATGAAAGACTACCTCATTGAAGAAGATTAGCCAGATGTCCCGCGACAGCTCCGCCGGGACTACTTCCTCCGTGTAGGGCCTCCTAGTCATCTACAAGACAAGATATAACAGACACAAGAAGAGAGCTTAGACGAAGGGAATCTTATAAAAAGCGGAAAGTGAAAAACTTATACCTCTTCTTCTTTCAAAACACAAAAAGCCTCTCGGAATTGCGCTAGGCGACGCAAACAAGAAGACCCTAGAGGCGCCCACCTCATGGCCAAAGGGAGGGCACGATCAAAAGGCGTCAGAGTAGGACGATTGATGGCGAAATGCTCATATTCAAAGACCTACAGGAGAAAAATCATTAGAGTCAAAGTGGAACAATTGAAAGAAAAATATTTCTTTTTTCACTACACCTTTACCTAAAAGAAGGCCGCAAATCCACCAAGATTCTTACCCCCAGCTCTCTTCACCTTCTGTGAGAGCTCTGCGAAGAGGTGAGCGAGCATCGCGGCTCCCCAAGCGAAACGTCCCATGGTCTACAGGTCCCTCATTAGCAGTAGAGATTGAGAGGAGACCTTGTCCGAAGCCGTCGAGAAGAGAACCTGACCGAAGAAGTAAAGGAAGAACGCTCTCAACTCCCTCCATGCCCTCTGTGGGCACACGGCCACCTCTCTAACCTCGATCATCGATCTCCTCCGCTCATAGCTAGTCGCAGCCTCACCCTTCTGGCACTGCGTAAAGGAACCGAGGCCATACTGCCTCAACAATTGACAAAGGGGAATCCGGTTCAATGTCCTCTCTAGCTCTACGAATCCCCACTCTCCAAACAGCTCTTGGAACAGTGCCTTGTAGTCAGCACGGGTGGTTGCGATCACTGCCTCCCAAAATCGGAAGACCGGTGATCCGCTGAACGTCCTCCAACGTCGGCATCACTGCACCCATAGGGAGAATAAAAGTGCAGCTCTTGGGGTCCCATCTCTCTGCCAACGCCTCCAGATAAGGACGATGGACATGGAATGGCTCGATCAGAAAGAAGGAACGAAGGACCGCTTCATCCACTATGTTCCTCTCCTCCAGCCTTAGGGCATCATACCATCTCTTGGTCCCATACCATAAAGCTCGTATGCGGTTCAGTCACTGAAAAGAAATGGGGAAAGACGTTAGATCGATGAAAATACTCAGAAGGTGAGAATACTTTGAAATTTACTTAAAAGATCATGCTTAGTTAAACATCGAATGTCAGGGCATGAAATATAAGTTCACTTTTTACCCTCTTGTCCCACCGTGGTCCATCTCTTTAAAAAGCATTCTTAAAACTAATCATAATAAAACACATGCAAAATTCCCCTAACTCATCCCACCATGGTTATTCTAATCACTTGTATACTATTCACTTCCTTCTTTATAAAGCCTTTTTTTTCAAAACATATTTGCTTTCTTTCCTATAAATGCATACATAAAAAAAATTGTTCCCCTCCTCCCTTTTTCTTTTCCTAAACACATGCTTGCATTATCATATCAAAGCATGCTCATTTCAAACAAAAGTAATTCACCCTTAAACTCACATACTCATTATCACGCCCCAGGGCGGCCGTCCCCGAGACGTCGCAATAATGAAATATCAGCTATCGATACCTGAGGTCAATAAAGACTCCAACAACAACACACAAGGTGGCAAAGCAAGGATAATGATAACTGACCGAAAAGCGGAGGAATAATATATAAACAATGTCTGTAAACCAAAAACATTATTACAGACTCGAATACATAATCATTGTCCTATGAGAGCCAACTCTAGACCAAATAAAATACAACCTATGCCACATGCACGATTTACAATACATAAAATGACTCTAGGACTGCTGACAGCCTCGCACTCGCCACCCGTTGGAAAAACACTCCACGCCCATAAGACCACGCCACAGGGAAGCTCCAACTCCAGGCCCAACACTGCCCCTGAAAAGAAACAGTATGCGAGGGGTGAGCTACAAGCACAGTGAGTGGCTGGAAACAAATCACCAATACAACAGTTCAATACTAAAGCAATTTCCATTCAAGGAAAACATGGGTGGAAACCCATGGATAACAGGGTCATGCAGCGGCGCGACCAACATCGCCCTCACCCTCACTCCCGGAGGAAGACTCTTGGGACTTTTGGGGAGAGACCATACCGCTGGTCAAAGAGAAGCAGAATTACTGGTCTACACAACTCTACTGAATCACCAACCTCACCCTCATCCTCATCCTCACTCCCGGAGGGAGACTCTTGGGACTTTTGGGGAGAGACCATACCGTTGGTCGAAGAGACCCGGAATTACTGGTCTACACAACACTACCGGATCATCTACATCGAGATAACTACCCAACGATGTCTTTGAACATCGATACGCAACCGCACCCAACAACTATGAGAACGGACGAACAACGAATGGGTCACGCGGCGATGATTCTTCACCTCATCCTCACCCTAACCCTTTAGAGGTGACATAGGACTTTTGGAAGAGACTTAGATTGCTCTACACCCTTGGTCCACCGGTAGCCCTTTCCCCACGTAGCCTCTACCTGGTATACTCCCACAATCAGTACGCTTCCGAACGCATCGGTGGTACCTACGGATGGGAGCCCTCTGTGAGGACAGCTTTTCCAACGCCGGGGAGTTCCTACATCGGATCCAACGAAGGGGAGAACGATTTCACGCTCGCAATATCATTCGTTAGCTCTCTCCCGAGTAGTCTCTACCTGGTATACTCCCACGATCAGTACGCTTCCGAACGCATAGGTGTTACCTACGGATGGGAGCCCTCTGTTAGGACAGCTACAACCCGGGCCATTTCAACATAGACAACATTTGGAGGAAACACTCCATTTTCGCAAAGCGAACCCAATGGAAAAACAACTACTCTCGATAATCACATATCGATGATAGTCGAATACTATTGCACTCCCACGCGGTTGCGTCGCTCGGACACAAAAAGGGGGGGGGGTTTGCCTCTGCTCTCACTCAGAAATAATGCCAAGGCACATAACCCAACAAGCGGTTCATATACACGCCTAGCACGGGTAGGCCTAGCTTAATGCCACAACTATCGGCTTAACAAAACCGATAAGATAATCAATTCTCCTAAATTCCAAACGAGTGCATCTCTCGGATGCACGGGGGCAATTACATCGCTAGCGCTCTAACTAATAAGGTACAACCCGACAACGGGTCATACCCACGCCTATTTCAGATAGGCCTAATCAGTTTTAACATGCGCATATATATCCAGGGGAATTATATCTTGGTTATGTACATGAACTACATGCACGATAACCTATCAAATAATTTTAGGGATACTCCCTAACATGGATTTACATCATAATAAATCATACAACATGCATACATGGCCCTTAATCACATAAGCGCACAAGGCCTAACTTAAGCATGCGTTGGATATCACCAACTTAAAAGGTAAGGGTCAAGCGCAAATCTCGCGCACTAACAGGTGCATGCCAATATTCCAAACAAACCTGAGTCGAGTAGGAAATCGCATCTACTTACTCAGTTCGTGTAGAGAGAGAGGGCGAGAGAGATCATCACCTCATGAAGTTGGTCATAGCCTTGCCCCATTAGCATGGGCGCAACAACTACACCACGCCCTCGAGTCTTATCACAAGGGAATATTAGGTAGGTGCCCGTTATTAACCCAGACTTAATCATGCTGGATATTCCAATTAATATGGTGGGAGTAGTATTACAATACTACCTAAGGCATGCCATTTTCTATACATCCATACACATTACCAAAAATACATGCCCATACTAGAGGGGCTCATGCAACACAATCATTCATGCATGAATACAATACATGTATATAAGCTTAGCATGCAAGATATCTACATATTATAGCTTAAGCGTGGCCATACTACTTATCTACACAAGTAGTACAGCTAGGGGGGGCCATCGATGCGCGACACGCGACTACGCCCGTCGAGCGCATCCCGAGGGGGGGGATTGGATCGAACCACTCACCGCAACCCGGGACCTCCCGCATCCCATCCGACGAGATCTGCAAGGTAAGGGCATCAAATTTGGTGAGTAACATCACAATTTAACACTTAGAAATCACTACAATTACCAAAGACTTAGACATGCACACATACGGGCTCGCACGCATGTGAGCACGAGCGTATGCACGCATGCCCAAGTGCCCCAGCACCTACCCGAGCCCCTGGCCAGCCCCACACATGCCCCAGCACGTGCACGCACGCGCACGCACGCACTGGCACCCAGCTATGCGCCCAGACACACGCCCAGGCGCACTGCCCCGCGCTCGCGCACTCGCGCGCACGTCCTGCGCACACCCCGCTCACTGCCAGCGTCCGCGCGCACCCGCGCGCCCACTTAGCGCACACGCGCACGTGCGCGCCTGCGCGCTAGCCTGCGCCAGACCCCTGCGCGCGCCCAGCCATTCCTAACCCTCCCCCCTTGCCCCTACATGCACCCAACTCAGAACACCTCACATGCATGCCCTCCCAAACACCCTAACATGCGTAAAAGCCAATTAAAGAAGAGGGAAACTCACCAAAAGAGAGGGGGAGGGAAGGGGGAGATGTAGGGGCTCGCAAACGCACCCTTGACCACCTCGACCGCCACCACCACTACCACCACCTCCATCTTTGCTTCTCTTCTTCATGGCTGAACCAAAGGGGAGGGGAAAGAAAATAAGGGGATCCACCATGGGAGGAGGAGAGCGAGGAGAAACAATCAATAACACAAGCACACACACACTCACCTAGTTTTGCACTTGCACCTCTTCTTCTTGCTCCATCTTTTCTCTTATGCATTTCATCAAACACTTGGGTAGTGTGTGAAAGAGAGAAAGAGAGCCCCAAAGAGAGTCCACGTGGGGAGTGGGAGAGGGAGAGAGAGAGAGAGACTTTTCTCACATGGGGGGGGTGAGTGTAATGGAAAAAATGTGGGGGTGAACCTAACCTATTCTCACCCTCTAACAAGCAAAATAACCAAGTGGTTGCTTTACCTCTAAGCAAAGGGGGGTAAGGTTACCCAAGGTCACCACATTCACCAAAATATCTCACACTATTCAACTAATCAAACCAGGAACTCTTGAAAACCCGGATACGATTCGGAACTGCACATTTTTCAAAACGTTACCGAAATTCGATGAAATTTTTATGGGTAGTACTAAACGGTACCAGGACCCATAATATGCAGTTAGATTTCCAATCAGAGTACTCTAACTCCAGCAGGTGGCTAAAAGCCAAACTTTTAGCGACTCCGATCGAAAAAGAAAAAGGCCCTGAATGACCCAGAAGTGACCAAGGCTTAACCGAAATGGCTCCAAATGACACAGGCATAACACTCATGCATATGCAACCCCCCCCCCACCCTCTCTCATACTGAAACCACATCTATCTATGCAACAAAACATTCTATGAACTATGAGAATACATGCTTATGAAGTCCCACTATGATTAATTTTCTACATACACAAGCAAGCATGCCTATTAGAGACACATATATATATCTGTTACACATTTCATGCATTGTTCATACTACAAAGACATATATATATCAAAAATAAAAGCAGGGCTAAGGGAATTAAGACATACTGTGGCTCGTGTAAACCCTGGAGTGTCCACCTCGGCCTCGTCGGGATCGTCCATCCCGTCGTCATCCCCCTCCTCGTCATCTCCCTCCTCCTCAGCCATGGCCTCGTCAGCCTAAAACTCAACACCAGCCCCCGTAGCCTCTGTGTCCACACCCATGGCCTCTTCGGCCTCAACTCTGACCCCGGCCCCCCTCACCAAATACCTCACTCAAGATACGGGCCATCTCCTTGCTAATCACAGCCCCCTCATCCCCTGTTTCTCCTCTCATACCACCTTCAGCCGACCATCCGGCCTCCTCACCCACCTCTTCGACCACCACCGGTCAACCCCCACGCCTCCTCTTACGCGTATAACTAATTAAACCACCACCGGTCGACCCCCACGCCTCCTCTTATGCGTATAACTAATTAAACCACCACCAACCTCTGTGACAGCCCCCGAAGAAGCCTCCGCACCTCCACCCGTGCCCGCCAATGGCGTCTCCATCATTTGGGTCGTGTCTCACACGACCCCTCTTTCGGAACTATCGCTCTCCGATGAGCTAGACCCCGAGACAGCCCCCCTTTGCTCTCTGGAAGACCTAAGGCACTTCATCATCGAGGTTGTCCTCTTCCCCTTCATCATCTCCTCCGATTTTGCAAAAAAGGAAAACCCAAAGGAAACTAGGGCTTCAAAATCAAGAAGAAAGGAATGATCTAGGGCGAAATCAAACAAACCAAGGCCAAGAAAAACAAGTTTTTTTGGTTTGAATTGAAGAAGAAGGATTAATGGAGGGAGACCAACCATTTTAAAACGTGTGGGAGAGAGAGGGTCCTTTTTCGGTTAAAAGGGGACCCAGTCGGCCGGTGGCTAGTCGCGTCTATCCGCCCCCCATCCGTCGGCCAAATTCATTATGCCGTCCCCCATCTGTCGGCTAAAACCAACTAGCCACCCCCTGTCCCCTTCCAAAACCCACTTATTTCTGAGTTTTCTAAACCAAATAGCCATGTATTGGTTTATTTCCAAGTCTTACTTGATCAAACACAACTTTCTTGAAGTTTTTACTACGTTTTCAATGTCATTCAGTTCGAATTTCTTCAATTCTGGTTCTTTTCCAGAATTTCCTATCCTTTGGATGATCCAATCCACCAAATTCAAACACATTTTTACTTTCTTTCTGTTATATATGTGTCACTTTTAGCCTGTTGGTAACCGTTAGAGCGTTCTGGCAGTTTTCGGTTTTTATCGGTTTTCGATCGGAACCGCTTATTTTTGGACTGTTAGCTATCGTCCTGAGTTAGAGGACTCCGATTGGAAATCTAACTGCATATTTGTTGTCCTGGGGCCATTTTATGCCTCTCACGAAAATTTCATCGAATTCCGGTAACGTTCCCGAAATTTCGCAGTTCCGGGGCGTATCCGGGTTTTTAAGTCGCACACTATATAAGAGTGGGATCTAATTTTTCCGAGTTACTGTTCATCATCCCTACCAAATCCCTCTCTCTCCTCTCTCTCTCTTTTTCTTCCATTAGAGGCCCTTAAGCCCCTCAAACCTAAAAACCTAAAGCACGAGAAGTGTAGATCGGGTCCCGATCTACACTTCGGTGTCTTCAAAACCCGATTCCGACGACTCTAGCCACTCCGTTCCCCTCTCCTTGTCCTCTGATTCGGGCCATTTCGAGGGCCGTGGTAGATCGGGGCATAAGAGAGCCGTTGGGAAGGGTTTCGGTGCGCGGAGAGCACCCGGACTTCGCTTCCTCCCCTTGGTAAGGCCTCTTTCTTCACTTTTCTTGCATAGATGTATGCTAGGAGTGTGGATCTGTGTATGAGGGGTGGTCGGCGGCTGTGGGAGGCCGTCGGAGGGCGGTGGAGGTGGTCGGAGGTCGGTGGGTGGTGGTTTGGGTGGTCTCGGGCAGCAGGGGGTGGTCTCGGACTGGTGGGAGGTGTTCTCGGGCAGCAGGCAGAGCAGCAGCAGCGCGCAGGCTGGGCGCGCGCGGGCATGCGCGCGTGCGTGCGCGGGCGTGCGTGTGCGCGGCGTGCAAGCAGGCGCGCGCGGGAGGCGTGCTGTGCTAGTCGTGCAGGCGTGCTGGGTGGCTGGTGCGGGGCGGCTGGTGCTGGGCGAGCTGAGCGCTAGGTGCTGGGCGGCTGGTGCTGGGCGGGCTGGTGCGCGAGGAGCTGGTCACGCGGGTGCTAGGCGTGCGAGCATGGGTGGTGCGTGCGCGAGGTGGTGGCTGAGGCAGCGGAGGTGTGTGCGCGAGGTGGTGGCTGAGGCAGCGGAGGTGCGTGCGCGAGGTGGTGGCCGTGGTGGTGCGCGGTGCGCGGCGAGGCCGTGGTGGTGCGCGCGAGGCGCAGCGAGGTGGCGGAGGTGCGCGCGGGGTGCCGGAGGTGCGCGCAGGGGTGCGCGCGAGGCGAGGGCTGCGCGCGGGGGCGCGCGGGGTGCTCGCGGGCGGCGCGAGGCGTGCGGGGTGCGCGGGCTGAGGCGCGGCGGCGCGTCCGGGCGGTCGGGTGGCCGTGCGGGTGGTGGCCGGCCGTGCGGGTGGTTGCCGGGGGTGTTGGGTGATTAATTTGGGATTTTGGGTGTTTATTTGTGTATGTTATGTATTTTTGGGTGATTATGGATTTTAACTCACCATATTGAATGTCTGTCTTGCAGATCTAGACGGACGGTCGCGCGACGACCCAGATACTGGTGAGTGGGACAATCCAACCCAGTAGAGAGGCGTTATACGCACTTGGGCGTATACCGACCTCTCCTGGGGCACCGTGGATGTATATTAACCGTAGTAATATGTAATCCATGCTTGTATGATTAAATTGTAGAATGCATGCTATCCTAGACTTTGCATGTTAGGGACTTGCACCCTTATGATATGTGTATGAGCCATGCACCATGCCTCCTGTTTCATGTTAGGAAACCTCGACCTGTGTATGCGTCCTACTAGTTTATTTATTCAATTAAATGCTAGTGTATGTTAAATCGCATGCCTTAGGTAATATTATCGGGAGGAGCCTTGCGAGGACAGCGGTGAGACCCGTGTTAGGGTACTCCGTGTTCCTTGTTTGGTTGTCGGGATGTCCTGTATCGGGACCTCATGCTGCTCTCCCAAGGTTTCTAGTCCCAATAATATTATAAGTAATGTTGTATGTTTGGTATGATTATTAGCATGAGTAGTGAATATTATAGGGGAGGGGCCTTGCGAGGACAGCGGTGAGACCCGGGTTAGGGTACTCCGTGTTCCTTGTTTGGTTGTCGGGGTATCCTATATCGGGAACTCACGCCGCCCTCCCGAGTTTCTTTTCCCCAATGATATTCCAACACTGCTTTTGATTGTACTTATTTCCCCGCATCTTGGATATGCGCCCTGGAGGAACTCTGAAGAGTTCATGACATTTGAGTGGTAGAGATGTGTTGTCGGCGGATCCGAGTGGATCATATGCGTATGGATAGGCTGTTCTGTTCCCTGCGTTGGATCCGGTAGAGGCTACCTCCAGCGTTAGAAAGGTCGTCCTTCGGAGGACCCACATCAGTAGGCGCCTCCCGATATTTGTGACGGACTGTGCTGAAGTTGTGGGTGGAGACCAAGCGGCCTACGGAGTGGAGGAGGGACTACCGGTGGACTAAGGGTGACCAACAGCCTAGTCAGTCCCAAAATCCTATGTCACCTTTGGAAAGGTGAGGGTGAGGGTGTGGTGGGTTGGCGATGAGCGACCCGCTGGTTTTGTTTATGGTTGATTGTTAGTCCCAACATCCTGAGTCCCCTGTTGAGGGGTGAAGGTGAGGGTATGATATGGCTTATGGAAATTGTGGTTTAAGATGGATAAATGGTTATGTTGTTCCTGCCCCTTGGGGGCGGGACGAATAACTGGATTAGTATGTTATGGTAAATATTGTCTGTGATGCATGGGTTGTGCCGTTCACTGAGCGTGTGGCTCACCCCTCGCATATGTTTTTCCCCAGTGGTCACTGAGCCTGAGCTAGAGCCAGAGCAGCAGTTGGAGCTTTCCGAGGGATTCCTTCAGTAGCGGAGCAGCGCTACGTCCGCGAGTACCAGAGGCTATCAGCATCCTTTTTCTTGACTGTATGTACTCTATTTTCGTGCTGGGCACGCGTCTGTATATATATTCAGTTGTTTCTCTGTATATTGGCTCTCACAGGACGTATGATTGTGTATCGGGTCTGTAATATATTTTGAGTTACAGACTCAGTTTTAGCTTCCGCTATATTGTGTATATATTATGTCAGCCCTGTTTGATCTGTGTTGTCATTTTTATCTGTGGTTTTAGAGTATATATATTTGACCTCATGTGTAGGCTTCTGATATGATATATACACCTGCCGCGTCCCGGGGACGGCCGCCCTGGGGCGTGACAAAAGTTGGTATCAGAGCCTGGTCCTGTCAGAGCCAATAGTCTTCCCTTCGTAGAGATGAGTCCTAGGATTTCGATATGAGTATTCTGATCCTAGTGTCTGGTTTTCTTAGGGTGCTGATATGCCTCCTCGCAGAGGACGGCGCGGACGAGGTCCCTCTCGGTCTTTGGAGGTTTCCGGACCTACCAGAGACGAGGATGCTACCGGAGAGCCCTTGACGCAGGAGCCTCCTGCTTGGGAGCGTGCTTTCGCTCGGTTGGCTGATTTGGTGGAGACACAGACGCGGATGTTGGCAGAGCAGGCTAGGGAGATTCAGGAGCTGAGGGTGACCCGCGAGGCAGTTCTGCCGGTCCCCTTGGTGGCAGATCCGCCTGTGGTACCCGATGTACCCCCAGTTCCTGTGGCAGTTCCGGCAGTGAGAGTTGAGGATCCCCTGCAGAGGGAGGAGGAGCTAGAGGCGGCAGCGCGAGTGCAGCAGAGCGGCCTCAACGCCTTTCTAAAGCTCCATCCTCCCGAGTTTCATGGGCAGTCGGCAGATCCTCTTGCGCCAGAGCGTTGGTTGAGGGAGGTGGATACCATTTTCGCGGCCATGCTTTGCACCGATCGCCAGCGAGTCACCTTGGCCACCTTCATGCTGAAGGGTAACGCCGCCGACTGGTGGGCTACCCGAGTGGTGGACGTCCCCGAGGGAGTGGCGCGGCTCACATGGGCGGGTTTCCAGAGGTATTTCTTGGAGGAGTATTTCCCATTCTCGTCGCGACAGCTAGTGGAGCGGGAGTTTGAGCTGACGCAGGGTTCCATGTCGGTTGCTGACTACTCTGCGCGCTTCACGAGGCTTTCCAGGTTCGCTCCAGCCTTGGTGGCAGACCAGGAGACGCGGTGTCGTCGTTTTGAGTTGGGTCTCAGCAGCGCTATCAGGGTGCACGTCACCGCCCAGGCATTCTCGAGGTTCTCGGACTTGGTGTCTCGAGCGAAGACAGTCGAGCGAGATCTCGGGATCATGGTGACGGTTCCGACCCCTTCTTTAGATCAGGGTCCTTCCGGGGAGTCGGGACCAGGGGCAGCGCAAGAGGAAGAGGCCCCGCTTCGATTAGTCAGCGGCTGCCTCTCCTCCAGCAGATGTGGTGCCAGGGTGGGATCCAGCACCCATTGCAGCAGTGCCCATCCAGTCCGTGCGGCCGGAGAAGCGGCGCTGCTTCCATTGTCAGCGCATCGGGCATATCAGATACCATTGCCCTGATGCTGGCCGACCCCGAGTGCCACCTCAGCAGCCGCAGTTCTTGCAGCAGCAGCTTCCGCGCCAGCAGCAGCAGCAGCCTCAGCGTCAGCAGCAGCCAGTGCAGCCGGCGAGGCGTGCCCCTGCTCCTCAGCCGCGGTTGGTTCAAGGCAGAGTTGCAGCGCTTACGGCCGAGGAGGCACAGCCTTCGGGTGTCATGGTTCGAGGTATCATCTTGTGTTTCCAACTCTCTAGTAATAGGATATATGTGTGGGTGTGTGTTTGATGGTTATAATGCAAGTGTGTGTAGTATCTGGATGAGTGAGGATTAAGAGTGGCTGTTGGGTTAAGGAAGCCGGGTTTTGCCGTCCTGGCAGAGAGTTCCCATCAGTAGGTACCGCCGATGCAGTCGGAGGGGTACTGAATTTGGGAGTATGCTAGGTAGGGGCTACCCGGTAAGAGGTTATTGAATGGTGTCGCGAGCGTGGAATCGCTCTCCCCTTCGTCGGATCCGCGTAGTACAGCCCCGGCGTTAGACAGGCTCCCGGTCAGAGGACCAGGCGAGCTACGGAGCGGGGAGAGGCTACCGGTGGACCAGGGGTAGAGAGCAGTCTAAGTCTCTCCCAAAGTCCCAAAATGTCTCCTTTCGGGAGTGAGGGTGTGGATGAGGCGAAGACGGGTCGCTCGTGACCCAGTTTCTGTTGGACCGTTCCCAATGATGTTGGGTCTGGTCTTGCAAAGGATGTTGAATGACATCGTTGGGTGATCATCTAGATGTAGGTGATCCGGAGGGATTAGTGGTGTTATTTAAAATGATGTCTTCTTTTAGTGTTCCTTTCTGGATTAAGGGGCCTTGTGAGGTCGGCGTTGAAACCCGGGCTAGGGTACTTCGTGTTCCTTGTTTGGTTGTCGGGGTATCCTATATCGGGATTTCATGGTGCCCTCCCGAGGTTTCTTTTCCCAGACAAGGGATACCATGGAAGCATCAGATAGATGAAAGATCAAGTGTGAGTTTGGGCTAGAGGTTAAGGCCTTTTGGGCTGGGTGATTTCTGGTGAAGGCATATCTGTGGACCCGGGTAAGACGCTTGCTATGTCGAATTGGCGTAGGCCGTCGAACCCCACAAGGACTCGGAGCTTCCCGAGTTGGAGGGTTATTGCAGGAAGCTTGACGAGGGACTCTCGAAGATAGCTGTTCCTCTTAACCGCCTTACTCGGAAGGATGTCCGGTTCGAGTGGTCCCCGTCTTGCGAGGAGAGCTTCCTGGAGTTTATCGGAGGCTCACCTCAGCGCCAATTCTTACCTCTCCGTCTTGGAGTGGTGGGTTCGCAGTTGGGTAAAGGTGTGTCCGCGATCCTGCCCACGTCATCCCGTTCGAGCCGCTCGTCTCTGAGCCGGACAGTCAATCGTGGAGCAGCCGATTGAGATCATGGAGCGCCGCGTGAGGAGGCTCTGCACCAAGACCGTCCAGTTGGTCGAGGTGCGGTGGCAGCACCATTCCGGTGTCAAGGACACTTAGAAGCTCAAGGATGCCAGGTGTGACGCATCTTTTCCCCTCCTAGATGTTTTTGCATATTTTGAGGACAAAATTTCCTAAGGGGGGAAGAATGTTATATATGTGTCACTTTTAGCCTGCTGGTAACCGTTAGAGCGTTCTGGCAGTTTTTCGGTTTTTACCGGTTTTCGATCGGAACCGCAAATTTTTGGACTGTTAGCCATCGTCCTAAGCTAGAGGACTCCGATTGGAAATCTAACTGCATATTTGGTGTCCTGGTGCCATTTTATGCCTCTCACGAAAATTTCATCGAATTCCGGTAACGTTCCCGAAATTTCACAGTTCCGGGGCGTATCCGGGTTTTTAAGTCGCACACTATATAAGAGTGGGATCTAATTTTCCGAGTTACTGTTCATCATCCCTACCAAATCCCTCTCTCTTTTTCTTCCATTAGAGGCCCTTAGACCCCTCAAACCTAAAAACCTAAAGCACGAGAAGTGTAGATCGGGTCCCGATCTACACTCCGGTGTCTTCAAAACCCGATTCCGACGACTCTAGCCACTCCGTCCCCCTCTCTTTGTCCTCTGATTCGGGCCATTTCGAGGGCCGTGGTAGATCGGGGCATAAGAGAGCCGTTGGGAAGGGTTTCGGTGCGCGGAGAGCACCCGGACTTCGCTTCCTCCCCTTGGTAAGGCCTCTTTCTTCACTTTTCTTGCATAGATGTATGCTAGGAGTGTGGATCTGTGTATGAGGGGTGGTCGGCGGCTGTGGGAGGCCGTCGGAGGGCGGTGGAGGTGGTCGGAGGTCGGTGGGTGGTGGTTTGGGTGGTCTCGGGCAGCAGGGGGTGGTCTCGGACTGGTGGGAGGTGTTCTCGGGCAGCAGGCAGAGCAGCAGCAGCGCGCAGGCTGGGTGCGCACGGGGATGCGCGCGTGCGTGCGCGGGCGTGCGTGCGCGCGGCGTGCAAGCAGGCGCGCACGGGAGGCGTGCTGTGCTGGCCGTGCAGGCGTGCTGGGCGGCTGGTGCGGGGCGGCTGGTGCTGGGCGAGCTGAGCGCGAGGTGCTGGGCGGCTGGTGCTGGGCGGGCTGGTGCGCGAGGAGCTGGTCACGCGGGTGCTAGGCGTGCGAGCAGGGGTGGTGCGTGCGCGAGGTGGTGGCTGAGGCAGCGGAGGTGTGTGCGCGAGGTGGTGGCTGAGGCAGCGGAGGTGTGTGCGCGAGGTGGTGGCTGAGGCAGCGGAGGTGCGTGCGCGAGGTGGTGGCGCGCGGAGGGCGCGGCGAGGCCGTGGTGGTGCGCGCGAGGCGCGTGCGAGGTGGCGGAGGTGCGCGCGGGGTGCCGGAGGTGCGCGCGGGGTGCGCGCGAGGCGAGGCGCTGCGCGCGGGGGCGCGCGGGGTGCTCGCGAGGCGTGCGGGGTGCGCGGGCTGAGGCGCGTCCGGGCGGTCGGGTGGCCGTGCGGGTGGTGGCCGGCCGTGCGGGTGGTTGCGGGGGGGTGTTGGGTGATTAATTTGGGATTTTGGGTGTTTATTTGGGTATGTTATGTATTTTTGGGTGATTATGGATTTTAACTCACCATATTGAATGTCTGTCTTGCAGATCTAGACGGACGGTCGCGCGACGACCCAGATACTGGTGAGTGGGACAATCCAACCCAGTAGAGAGGCGTTATACGCACTTGGGCGTATACCGACCTCTCCTGGGGCACCGTGGATGTATATTAACCTGAAATAATATGTAATCCATGCTTGTATGATTAAATTGTAGAATGCATGCTATCCTAGACTTTGCATGTTAGGGACTTGCACCCTTAGGATATGTGTATGAGCCATGCACCATGCCTCCTGTTTCATGTTAGGAAACCTCGACCTGGGTATCCGTCCTACTAGTTTATTTATTCAATTAAATGCTAGTGTATGTTAAATCGCATGCCTTAGGTAATATTATCGGGAGGAGCCTTGCGAGGACAGCGGTGAGACCCGTGTTAGGGTACTCCGTGTTCCTTGTTTGGTTGTCGGGATGTCCTGTATCGGGACCTCATGCTGCTCTCCCAAGGTTTCTAGTCCCAATAATATTATAAGTAATGTTGTATGTTTGGTATGATTATTAGCATGAGTAGTGAATATTATAGGGGAGGGGCCTTGCGAGGACAGCGGTGAGACCCGGGTTAGGGTACTCCGTGTTCCTTGTTTGGTTGTCGGGGTATCCTATATCGGGAACTCACGCCGCCCTCCCGAGTTTCTTTCCCCAATGATATTCCAACACTGCTTTTGATTGTACTATTTCCCCGCATCTTGGATATGCGCCCTGGAGGAACTCTGAAGAGTTCATGACATTTGAGTTGGAGAGATGTGTTGTCGGCGGATCCGAGTGGATCATATGCGTATGGATAGGCTGTTCTGTTCCCTGCGTTGGATCCGGTAGAGGCTACCTCCAGCGTTAGAAAGGTCGTCCTTCGGAGGACCCACATCAGTAGGCGCCTCCCGATATTTGTGACGGACTGTGCTGAAGTTGTGGGTGCAGACCAAGCGGCCTACGGAGTGGAGGAGAGACTACCGGTGGACTAAGGGTGACCAACAGCCTAGTCAGTCCCAAAATCCTATGTCACCTTTGGAAAGGTGAGGGTGAGGGTGTGGTGGGTTGGCGATGAGCGACCCGCTGGTTTTGTTTATGGTTGATTGTTAGTCCCAACATCCTGAGTCCCCTGTTGAGGGGTGAAGGTGAGGGTATGATATGGCTTATGGAAATTGTGGTTTAAGATGGATAAATGGTTATGTTGTTCCTGCCCTTTGGGGCGGGACGAATAGCTGGATTAATATGAGATGGTCAATATTGTCTGTGATGCATGGGTTGTGCCGTTCACTGAGCGTGTGGCTCACCCCTCGCATATGTTTTTCCCCAGTGGTCACTGAGCCTGAGCTAGAGCCAGAGCAGCAGTTGGAGCTTTCCGAGGGATTCCTTCAGTAGCGGAGCAGCGCTACGTCCGCGAGTACCAGAGGCTATCAGCATCCCTTTTTCTTGACTGTATGTACTCTATTTCCGTGCTGGGCACGCGTCTGTATATATATTCAGTTGTTTCTCTGTATATTGGCTCTCACAGGACGTATGATTGTGTATCGGGTCTGTAATATATTTTGAGTTACAGACTCAGTTTTAGCTTCCGCTATATTGTGTATATATTATGTCAGCCCTGTTTGATCTGTGTTGTCATTTTTATCTGTGGTTTTAGAGTATATATATTTGACCTCATGTGTAGGCTTCTGATATGATATATACACCTGCCGCGTCCCGGGGACGGCTGCCCTGGGGCGTGACACTTTCTGTCTGCGATATCCCCTTGATTTGCTGAGTTACCCAAGCACGGGTACGGTAGGCCCAAGGAAACCGACGCCGGGCTACTTCGTGCACGATGGCTTAGAACCCCGTCTGAGGGTTGGATCACTCACTACTTTACTTTTTTCCACCTTCCACCTAGATCATCCTTTCAGTTTAAAATTCTAGTCAAGACCTGGCCTCTGACAGTCTAAATCAACTCCCTAAATAGTATTGGTCATGTGTCCTGAACTTCTTAAAGATTGGGCCGGCCAAAATAGGAGTCTCTTTCCTTATCATCGATCAAAGTCTTTCTATTTCACACAAAGACTCTGTCCGATGAGGGACAATTGTAGATACCCCAATTTTGACCGTCCAAAAATTAGAAATATACTTCAAGTAATATTTAGAAATGACCACATTTGGACATCTAATAGAAAACTTTCTTAGAAACCCAAAAACCAAAAACCCTAGTCCAACACTTAGGGAATTCTAAGACCAGGACAGGGGCGGCTACTTGAGAGTAGCCGCCCCATATTGGGAGGCTAGTACCAACTAGCCGCACCCTAATCGACCCCCAAACCGCTTCCCTTGGATGGGACATAAAGCAGCATTTAATGCTGATGATTGCGGCTGTTTGTTCCCTTCAGTAGCCCCCTCTTGGCCGATTCAACCCTAGTGGCCGACCCAAGCCACCGCTTGCCAGAGATGGGATGTTTCTCATACCATCATTGGGGCGGCAACTTGAAAGTAGCCGCCCCTCACCTGGACACTGTCAGACAACAAAGATCTAATGGAAGGTCAAATCAAGCACCTTATTACCCATTTTTGTTCTATTGTCCAATGAACACTCTCCTGCCTCTTTTTTACTATAAATAGAGGGGTCCAAAACATTTCCAAAAACCATCAATTCACAATCAAAACCCATATCCATACTTCCCATTCCATGCCACCATTCCAAAACCCTTGAGAGAGAAAGGGAGTCCTATTTGTGAGTAAAAAAATCCCATTTTCCTACACAAAATCACTCTCCAAATCCACTCTCCAAAACCCAGGTTAAACCTAGCTTAAACCTTTGCCAACACCCAAACCAAACCCTACCTAGGTTCTGCCCAAATTGAGCTAGACACCAGGCGGCTACTCTTAACTAGCCACCCCCCACCAGGCAACTAATCCCAACTAGCCGACCCCCATCTACACCCAGATTTTCTAAACCTCCTTTAGTCAAGTTCTCGAAGCAGAAAAGGCTCCCTATTTTTCACCTCTGTGTGCGGCATGCCTGTATCACAGAGCGAAGACCCCACAAACTCCCCTATGAGGCGATCAACAACAACACCCAACTTTTCCTGCTTTTTTGAAAAAGCAGGTGGCGATCACAAACAAACCCCGTCTTTTCTGAGAAGGAATCGGGCGGCTCATAAACGACTCTACGGGAAGTGGCCTGATCAGTCGCGAGACGGACCAGGACCAAGTTCGCGGAACCCCCAAGTTTTACATACCGACAGGGTGGTGTGTAGCACCACCACGAGCGGCACGCGTGCGCGCGTGAGGGAGTATTGGGCGTTTTAGAGGCGCACTTGGCACTTAGAGCTAGAGCCTTTTCTTTTTGGATTTTTTGTTGAATCGGACAGTGGAGATCGCTTTGATTAGATGAAATCTGGACCATCGATCGAATGAATCCTCAGATATGATGTGGGCCGTCGGATCAACGGTTAAGATCTGACCGTTGGCTTTTTAGAGAAGGGGTGCCTCATACTCTATTTCAGTGACAAACTGAACAGATGAAGAGGCTCCTTCAATAGCCTCTACAACTAACTTTTCCCTATATATATAGCACTCAAGACTCTGCATTTGGTGCCATTTAATTTAGAATTTGAGTCTTCTTGCATTCAAGTTTACATACAGTCCAGTTTTTCAGTGTTTCATAAAAGAGAGTGTTACAAACAGAGTTAGTTCACTGGTCCTCTGGTTTGAAGTGCTTCTACCAAAGGACATTCCACCGTTGTATCCTGGGACACATTCGCCACCATCCGTGAGCACCTGTGCGAGGCGAATTACGTCTTAAGGACATAGAATTCAACTCTAGCCTCGATCTTCCTGTCCATCAGAACAGACTCTCCAATTTAGTACGCGCTGTATTTCTTCCATGTTTTTGTAGAAATAACTTCAAACTGCTTATTATAATATGTTAATATAATACATGTACAATATATGTAATGACATAACACATATAATCTAACACCCTAGTTTATAAGTCATCTAATGCCAGAATAGAAGACATCTCAAAACATTATACTCTCTCGCCGCCTCCACCACTGCAAGATGAGGTGGGATGTGGGTGAGGTACGGTGCGGTGAGAAGAGGAAGGTCGGGCAGCTAATTGAAGAAAGGGGATGCAGCCAAGGTGAGGTACAGTGCGGTGAGAGGGAAGAAGATGCTAGAACAGCTAATTGGAGGAAGGGGAAGCCGCGGGCGGGGGTGAGGAGAGAAGAGACTAGGTGTCAGCTGAGACGACAAGGGATGTGCATGGTGCAGCTTAACTGGGAGAGGGAGAAGAATGAAGAAATATAAGAGGAGAATGAGAAAGTTAATTTGGTCATTTTGAGGACCAGAATGTCCATATCGTGTGTACATGGACTACAATAACTACAACATTGAAAGGGAATAGAATGTGATCATGAGAATGTACCTTGGAATATTATATTGATTAAACACAACAGGTAAAGACCCATCTGTCTGATCCCACTTTGACAGGAATGTAGCTGGATTTTCATAAGTTGAAAGGATATATACGTCTTTAATCCTTTCAAAATTATCCCATTAAACAATTACATGAATTTGAAGACTGGCAAACACAATTTGCAACAAGAAATATAAATGATGGATTACTGCTTGTACATCTCTCTTATGATATATGCCGTGTAAGAAAAAAAATAAAACACAAGTAAAAGAGTACTATGCTTCATATATGAAATGGTGCATTCTCTTAATGCTATCATGCTCCAACATTTTGTTTTCCCCATAAAAATAGCTAAAGCGCAGCATAACTACACAATTGGACACTGGAAGTTGGTAGGCAGGTTCAATCCACAACCAGCAAGGAGATGGAGAGAGAGCGGCAAAACAAGATTGACATTCAAGAGCTTGGCCCTTAGGGCAGTGCAGAGGCAGACCGCAGCATCCACAGTGGCAAGCCCATCAAGAATGGTGCAACAATCCCCTCCCGCGCCGCCGCCGATGCCTATACCGATGTGCACCAGACCACCCAACAACCCCACACACACATTCAGATTTAGTCCGTTGATCGGACACGTCGCTAGGACCGGCGGAACCGTCACCACCGGCACTGTTGGGTTAGTGAGTGCAGGAGGGTTAGTAAGCACTGGTGGGTTCGTTAGTACAGGTGGGTTAGTGACGGTTGGTGTGTTGGGGAGTGTTGGAGTATAGGTTTGTCCGCCGGTCAGGGGAGTCAGTGCTGGTAGGTCAGTTAGGAGAGATGGAGAGGTACCTATGAAGAGGAAGAAAAAGATGGCCACTACAAACTTTGAGTTTCCCATTCTCTAATACTAACGATGATGTTGTGGTTTATGATATGCAGCTCTTCAAGAGATATATCCTTTTATAGGGAAGAATTGCATGCATGGTAACGTCTGTTCATTTTATTTCATGGACCACGGTGGACAACGCGTTTTGTCTTTACTGTATACATGCATGAACTCGAAGTCGGCCTTGCCATCTTCTGCAGATGAGAACAGATGCCTAACAAGGTTTGATCGTATATTGATCTCGTGGTCCCTTCAGGGGCTACTTGTGTTGTGGACACATTAGATATCGTTTTCCATTATTGTTGACCTCACATAATCTTGTCTTCCAGAGTATATTTTACATGTATTGTGTGGACGACCCTTGATTGCTTCTCTAAACGTAAAGTGATTTGATCATAAAAAAGAGCAAATCCTTCTTCTCTCCTTTGTTGGTGGTGGTGGTCTCTCCTATGCTCAAGTCAGCAAAATGGATTAATGGTTTGAATGTAATACGAACACATTCATTTTGAGGATGGTGTAGCTTTCCTTTTAACGCGTTGATACATCCAATTCGTTTTGTAGCCCTATAAATAATAACTACAACATGTTTGAAATTATCTAAAATAGTATATAATGTATTACATTAATAAAAAAATTCATTGAATTATATTCATATGAGTATGAAAATCATTCTTTATAAAGTATATATATATATATATATATATATATATATATATATATTAGAATAACTGAAAATCTGTGTATCACTTAATTTTTCTTTCTTTTTATATTTATGTTGGTCAAACCCGTTTTCCTTACTGTAGCTCACCTTGCGTGAATCAGTTATCTGTAACAGGTGTTAACAACTTTCCTCTTGAGTCACATAGTTTATTAATAAGGTGGATTAATTACTCAGTGGCATTGTTGCGCATTCAAACCTAACCATTGTGGGGGTTTTTCCGTTGATCCGTTGAATGCGTGTTCAGGAAAGGACTATAATGATCTAGGTGCTTCTAATTGTACTCTTTATTTTAAGTTTTTATTTAACATCATAACATGGTTTTAATATATAAAATCTAAAATTTTATTAGATTTAATATTTTAATAAATAATTAATCGTAATTTTTATGAATAAAGAACTTGTGAGTTTTTTTTTTTTTTTTTTAACTGGAGGGACATCCGTGACTCTAACCTTACGGTCGAACTCAAGCTGGAAAAACTTGTGAGTTGATTGAATTTTATCGATTTTTTATACCATCAACGTTTGAGGATAAATCCAACAAGAATTCAGAGCAGATGAAGGTTTAACCAGTTCAACAAAATGGGTTGGCCAAGTTTTATTACACTTGGATGTAAACATACATGCCATTCAAAAACTCAATTGGGATAGATGCAGCAATTACATAATGATGCTTGTGACTGCACAAATGATTTCTTTTTGCACTACCTTTACAGTTTCGTTCTGCCAATGTAAATTTGCTATCATGGGCACCTTATATTATAAGTTCCAATGAGTAACGAGTAAGAAACTAAATTCACGTACAGTCCCAGTTAAAAATTATATAGGCTTGTATTGTCAATCTTCCATCTAGATAATCTTTCATATTTCGATCCTCTCTTTAAGATTACAAATCCGCATAGTTTTTTGTTTTTTCTATAATTTTTTTATTTAAATTAAGAAGAAACAAAATTGCCGACATTGGAACATATATTTACTTCGATGTCCTATAATTCACTTGATGGAAGACTTGGGGTGTTTGATAAAAAAAAAATTGAGGATTTTATCTTTTTAAAAAACCGAAAACTGTTATCAAACATATCAGCTTACATGCATCATCATTATTAGATATTGTCAAATAACTGAGTCTCAGAATCTGTATTTTATAAAGCAGTCTTCATCGTTACATATTAAAAAATCGTGTATAAAAGTTAATTTTTAAATTATGTTTTCAAACGCACTCTTAAGATAAGTCAATCTATTATCATATATTCCCTGCATTTCTCGGTTTTATATCATTATCATGCGCGGTACAGTAAGGGTCCCTATCCTTGCGGGGTCACTTCATCAAGAATTTCACATCGCTATATATAAAAAACGAATGGCAGTGAAGATTATGACTTTCGAACATTTGTCGTATCAAGGACCCATAACTTCATTTAATGTGAAACCTCACCTTAATGTCAATGCTGTTGAAGAGAAGACGAACTGCAATTTTTGAGGCAAAAACGAATGGTATATTTTCTGAGTTTGCTAAAAGGTCTTAATGTTCATAAAAAAAAATTAATATAGTAATTTATATTATCCATCCTAACATTTTAAATATTTACGCAAAGTTGTAAACCAACCCAAAAAAACTAACCAATCCAAATTGGCAGAAAGAAATAATAATAATTGGACATATATAAATATATTTATCTGTTAAAGCCCCATGCTTATTTTGCGCCAATGTGGGCTCAGGTTTTAAAATACATCTTGGTGTGAAAGAGTTGTATTCATATATAAGCGTAAACTATATAATCTTATTAGACGATGTGAAACTAAACACCTCACCCCCACCCTCACCCAATCCGTGAGACTCTTTGGACTGTTGGGTCTGTCGGCTGTCACAATGAACCAAACCGACCTAAGTGCACCCCTACTTAAGACATAACAAAATTCGAATGAAAATTGCATTTAGATAAATATGTTATTTCTCTTCTTTTTTTCATATTTAAATGGTATTCTAAATTGCTCCGTATTTTCTTCTCTTTACATAAATACACTTATCAAAAAAATAACGGGGAGCACCATTCTTTAAAATAAAAAAAATACACTTAAAAAAATTAAAAAATTAAAAAACAGCGGACACCCAATGATTACATTAATTATACATCTACTTTGATCATAAAAGAGAACAAATCCCTCCTCTTCTTTGTTTGGTGCTGGTGGTGGTCCCTGCTATAATCCTCCGATGCTCAAGTCGACAAAATGAATTTGTTACAAACAGAGAATGAAATAATGAAATCCTTGTATTCCACTTAGGGGTTAGTCCCTTTATATATACAAATATCTAGGAGTTACACGTGTAATACACTACACACATTATAAGATAACACATATAATCTAACAGCCCTCCTCAAACTCACGGTGGATCATACAAAGTGAGTTTGCGAAGAAGAAACTGAAATCGAGGAACTGGATGTGACTTCGTAAAGAAATCAGCAAGCTGCTCAGCAGAGGAGATATGCGGAAGCGATAATGTCTCTGCAAGAAAGTGCTGACGAACGAAGTGACAATCGATCTCAATGTGTTTGGTCCTCTCATGAAAGACCGGATTGCTAGCAATCTGAATAGCAGACCGGTTATCACAGTGAAGAGGAGTAGGACCAGTCATAGTAACTCCTAGATCCACCAAGAGACGTCTGAGATGAACAATCTCCTTGGTGGTGATAGCCATGGCTCGATATTCAGCCTCAGTGCTGGAAAGAGAAACAACCTCCTGTTTCTTGCTGCGCCAAGAGATGATAGAATCTCCGAGAAATATGCAGAAACCAGTGGTGGAGCGTCTAGTCGTCGGGTCTCCAGCCCAATCAGCATCAGTGTAAGCCCTGAGAACCAGAGTCGAAGAGGATGACAGATAGATCGATCTAGTGATAGTACCACGCAAATATCTAAGAATTCGCATAAGAGCACCATAATGCACTGATCGAGGAGCCGAGACAAACTGACTAACAATACTGACGGCATGAGCAATGTCAGGTCTAGTGATGCAGAGATACACAAGCTGACCCACGATCTGTCTGTATCGAGTAGGATCTGAGAGGAGCTCACCATCCGTAGGACGAAGCTTCACATTAAGCTCGAGAGGAGTATCCGCACTGCGGGTATCGGAGAGGGCAGCACGCTCTAAAATGTCAGCTGTATACTTCTGTTGAGAAAGCAGAATCCCACGATCACTCTGTGCAATCTCGAGACCAAGGAAGTAGCGAAGAGTACCAAGATCTTTCATCTGAAACTGTCGACTGAGGTGATTCTTGACCCGAGTAATACCAGCAGTCATCGCCAGTTATAATCATGTCGTCAACATACAGAAGAAGGATTACCCGCCCCTGCGATGAGGATCGCACAAACATAGAGTGGTCCTGGTGGCTCTCAACAAAACCAGCTGTCAGAATAACACTGCGAAAACGCTCAAACCAGGCACGAGGAGCTTGTTTCAGTCCGTATATAGCCCGCCGAAGACGACAAACATGCTGAGGAGGAGTGCTGAGACCTGGAGGTGGTTGCATATAAACAACCTCAGATAAATCACCATGAAGAAAAGCATTCTTCACGTCCATCTGAAAGAGAGGCCAGCGACGAACAGCAGCAACAGCGAGAAGGGTGCGAACAGTAGTCATCTGAGCAACAGGAGCAAAGGTCTCCTCATAGTCAATGCCATACTCCTGAGTGAAACCTCTGGCAACAAGACGAGCCTTATGTCGTTCAATGGAACCATCAGGGCGATGCTTGATCTTGAAAATCCACTTGCAGCTGATAGGGGTAACACCATCCGGAAGGGGAACAACATCCCAGGTTTGTGTCTGCTCAAACGCCTGAAACTCCTCAGCCATGGCCTGCTGCCACTCAGGGTACTCGACTGCCTCTCGATAAGATCGGGGCTCACGATGGGCATGTATAGCGGTGAGATAGGCCTGAAATTCTGGAGAATAGGTACTCACTGATGCAAAGCCAAATCGGTCAAGTGGTCCAGAGTCAAAACTGAAACGATCAGGTGGATGACGTGCACGCTGAGGGTAGCGAGTCAAGGGACGAGGATCCACATCAGATGGAGGTGTGTTAGCCGTGGAAGACGGAGTACCAGCGGAGTCATCTATGGAAGGAGGAAGAGGAGACACAATAGGAGGAGAACAGGGAGGACCATGGGAGTTGGCTGCAGGAGTGTGAAGAGGAGACGAAGAACCAGAGGAGTCAGCAGTGGGAATGCCAAGATGAGACTCAGGGAGAACAGAACTAGGAGTGGGCTCAAGCAGAACAGACGGCCCGAGAAGAGGTAGAGACTCAATAGGAGAGGCCTGAACAGGAGAAGGCACCGGAGGAGAGGAGGCAGTGGGTGTAGAAGAAAAATAGGGAACATCTTCGACAAATGACACATGACGAGCTATCCAAAAACGATCTCCAATAGGATCGTAGCAGCGATATCCCTTGTGTTCAAAACTAATCCCCAAGAATACACACTTAACTGACCGAGCGGCCAACTTAGTGCGTTGATGAGGAGGGAGAAGCACGAAACAAGTACATCCAAAAGTGCGAAGTCTACTATAATCAGGTTTGGAAGAGTAAAGGCGCTCATGAGGAGTCATACCGGAGAGGACAGAAGAGGGAGTGATATTGATAAGATGAACAGATAGAAGAGCAGCCTCAGCCCAGTATGTGCTGGGGACTGAAGAAGAAAGTAAGAGGGAACGAGCGGTCTCAAGAATATGGCGATGTTTTCTTTCAGCAACACCATTCTGCTCATGAGTATAAGGGCATGATTGCTGAAAGAGAGTGCCATGAGATTGAAGAAGAGAACGCATCGTGGAAGAAATATATTCTCGAGCACAATCAGACCTAAAGATTTTGATACGAGTCTGAAACTGGGTGTGAATCATAGTGGTAAAGACCTCATATATCTTTGGGACCTCAGATCGATGACGCAATAAATAAATCCAGGTAAAGCGAGAATAGTCATCAATAAAACTGATATAATACGAAAAACCACTCTTAGACGTGATATGAGAAGGACCCCAGATATCAGAATGAACAAGCTCAAATGGAATAGAGGACTGATGATTACTAGAATGGAATGGAGTAGCAACAGGTTTGGCTAATTTACAGCCCTCACAAACAGAAAGAGGAGAGAAAGAAACATGACCTAAATCACCAGACTTAATAAGGTCTTTAAGACGAGATTCAGAAACATGGCCTAACCTCTTGCCACAAGTCAGTATCAGAGGTGACAGTGCCACAGAAAACTGAGGGATCAGGTACAGGAAGATAAAGATACTCCACATAATACAGTCCGCCAATCCGACGACCAACACCAATCCTCTGCCCTGAACGTGGATCCTGCACAGAACACCCAGAAGAGGTAAAGGTAATGGTGAATCCAGAATCACACAATCTACTAATAGACACAAGATTCATGCAAAGCTCAGGAGCATGCAAAACAAATGGTAATGAAAGGCGGCCAGTAGGGTGGGATGTGGTGGTGATCGATCCACACTGCGTGATGACTAAAGGAGAGCCATTAGCAGTATGAATCGAAGGGAGGTGTGAGGGTGCAGGTGAGCATGCAGTGAGGATAGAACTATCAGGAGTCATGTGATGTGAGGCACCCGAATCAAAAATCCAATAAGCAGGAGTACCCATAGTAGAAGACAAGGCAAAGGGAGTAGAAGCACCAGAAAGTGACTGCTGCAGAATCAGGTGGTCTAGGCGCTGACTGATCTGGACAAGCATATCCGAGTGTGACTGAATGGAGGCAATCGAAGTAGCAGTCGCAACGGCAACAGGAGGAAGATGATGTCCTCGGCCTTTCGGTTGATAACGCTGCTTAGAAGGTCGTTGTCTTTTTGTAGCAGGAGCGGCCCCCAAGATGCCCTCATAGAGAAATGACGAAGTAGACTGACGAGATACCTTCGAAGCCGCCAGTGTCGGAAGAGTAGGGTTGCCATTGGTTTCTGACATTGTGCAGAACCACTCGGATGAGGATCAGAAGCAGACGAGGACGTAGAGCACAAAAAATCGAGCAAAATGGACTCCTGGATCACCTTAATCGGACTTCCGGAGAGGAAGTTATGACCGATTTAGTGATTTGAAGTCTCAAGGAGGCGGCCGGAGGCGGCAGAGGGCGGCCGGAGGCGGCAGAGGGCTGCCGGAGGAGCTGCCGGAGGCTGCAGAGGGCGGCCGGAGGCGGCAGAGGGTTGCCGGAGGAGCGGCCGGAGGCTGCAGAGGGCGGCCGGAGACGGCCGGAGGCTGCAGAGGGCTGCCGGAGGAGCGGCCGGAGGCGGCAGAGGGCTGCCGGAGGAGCGGCCGGAGGCGGCAGAGGGCGGCCGGAGGAGCGGGCCGGGTTCGCGGATCCGGGTCACTGGGCCGGGTTCGCGGATCCGGGTCGGATCCGGGTCTCTGGGCCGGGTTCGCGGACCCGGGTCGGATGCTGGGAGGACCCGGGTCAGATACTGGGAGCGCCCGGGTCGGATACCAGGAGCGCCCGGGTCGGATGCTGGGAGCGCCCGGGTCGGATACCAGGAGCGCCCGGGTCGGATTCCGGGTCGGACAGCTGGAGACAGGCTGGCAGGAGCGCCCGGGTCGGAGTCTGGGAGCGCCCGGGTCGGATGCTGGGAGGACCCGGGTCGGATGCCAGGAGCGCCCGGGTCGGATGCTGGGAGCGCCCGAGTCGGATGCCGGGTCGGACAGCTCGAGACAGGCTGGCAGGAGCTGTCCCAGCAGATCCCGGGAAATCCGGGCAGGATCCGCGCGACAGATCCCGGGAAATCCGGACAGTGCAACCGCGCGGCAGGGCGTGCGCGGCAGGGCGCGCGCGGCAGGGCGTGCGCGGCAGGGCGCGCGCGGCAGGGCGCGGCGCGGCAGGGCTGGGCGCCGGGCAGGGCAGGTCTGGGCGCAGCAGGGCTGGGTGAGCAGCGGCAGGGCGGCGCCGGCAGCGGCAGGGGCGGCGCCGGCAGCGGCACGACGGCGACGGCGACGGCGACGACAAGGGCACGACGGCGACGGCAGCGGCACGACGGCGACGGCGACGGGAACGACAAGGGCACGACGGCGACGGCAAGGGCACGACGACGACGGCGACGGCAAGGGCACGACGACGACGGCGACGGCAAGGGCACGACGGCAACAGCGACGGCAAGGGCACGACGGCGACGGCGACGGCAAGGGCACGACGGCAACAGCGACGGCAAGGGCACGACGGCGACGGCGACGGCGACGGCAAGGGCACGACGGCAACAGCGACGGCAAAGGGTGAAGGATTCCAAAAAAAAAAATTAAAAAACTAGGGTTTTTTAATTTCTAGCTCTGATACCATGTTACAAACAGAGAATGAAATAATGAAATCCTTGTATTCCACTTAGGGGTTAGTCCCTTTATATATACAAATATCTAGGAGTTACACGTGTAATACACTACACACATTATAAGATAACACATATAATCTAACAGAATTAATGGTTGAATGTAGTACGAACAGGGAGAGGATGCTCAATTCGACAAAATGAATTAATGGTTGAATGTAGTACGAACAGGGAGAGTTCTACAAAACTTTGAGGGTGGTGAAGCTTTCCATAAGATATATTCATTTACAGCCCTGTCAATAGTCACCCAACAACAACGTACGTATGCAATTATTTAAAATAATATATATTCTATTATTTGTGGAAAAAAAAATTACTCCATACAATATTAAAGAACTTTATACACTATGATATACCACGTTATAATAATGAATATCATAGTGTATGTGGCTGCAGAGCAGACCGCAAAAAAGACTGATATAGCCCACAAAAGTGGGCCCTAAATTTATGATTCAAAATCAGTGCAAATGGTAATCTCTTAATTGTGCGATAAATGTATACAATTTTTAAAAAACTGAATCATCCATTGAACTAAAAAAATAAACAGTTTAAGGGTCATTGGTTTAACCATTGGATAATTACATTTTAATTATGAGATTATCATGACATAATAAAATATTAATTATTGTTACTAAATAAACAACTTTACAAAAAAATGTGAAATATTTTAGAAATTTTTTCAAGTCTTAAATTTTATTATTTTTATGTTCTTATATCACGAACAGTCTCATATACATTTATTAGAACATCTTCAATCTTATACCCAAACATTTACTCAAATTTAAATTTAAGTAAAAATCACCTAAAACCCTCTCCAACCATTTATTCATACCCATACCAAATCAAACTTTTACTCAAATCTTTACCCAAATCAAGAGAGACTCAAGTATTTACCTAAATTTTCAACATCTCTTTTTTTTCATTTATCTCCACATTTTCTTTTGTTACAATCAGATAATGGAATCATTGTATTGCACTGAGGGTTTAATCCATTTATATAAAAGTACACATAGGATTACACATGTAATACACTATGACATAACACATATAATTTAACAGCCCCTCTCAAACTTATGGTGGATCATACAAGGTGAGTTTGCGAATGAGAAACTGAAATCAAGGAACTGGATGTGACTTCATAAAGAAATCAGCAAACTGCTCTGTGGAGGAAATATGCGAAAGAGATACTGTCTCTGCAAGGAAGTACGAACGAACGAAGTGATAGTTGATCTCAATGTGTTTGGTCCTTTCATGAAAGACCGGATTGTTGACTATCTGAATAGCGGACCAGTTATCACAATGAAGAGGAGTAAGACCAGTCATAGTGACTCCTAAGTTTACCAAGAGACGTCTAAGATGAATAATCTCCTTGGTGGTAATAGCCATGGCGCGATACTCAGCCTCAGTGCTGGATAGGAAAACGACTTCCTGTTTCTTATTGCGCCAAGAGATGATGAAATCTCCAAGAAATATACAGAACCCAGTAGTAGAGCGTCTAGTGGTCAGATCTCCAGTCCAATCAGCATCAGTGTAAGCTCTAAGAACTAAAGTCGAAGAGGGCGACAGATACAGCAATCTAGTGATAGTACCACGTAAATATCTGAGAATACGCATAAGAGCACCATAATGCACTAATCGTGGGGCCGAGACAAACTGACTAACAATGCTAACAGCATGAGCAATGTCAGGTCTGGTGATGCAGAGATATACAAGCTGACCCACAATCTGTCTGTATCGAGTAGGATCTGGGAGAAGCTCACCATCTGTAGGACAAAGCTTCACATGAAGCTCAAGAGGAGTATCTGCACTGCGGGTATCAGAGAGGGCAGCACGCTCTAAAATGTCAACTGTATACTTCTGTTGAGAAAGCAGAATCCCACGATCACTCTGTGCAATCTCAAGACCGAGGAAGTAGCGAAGAGTACCAAGATCTTTCATCTAAAACTGTCGACTAAGGTGATTCTTGACCAGAGTAATACCAGCAGAGTCATCGCCAGTTATAATCATGTCGCCAGCATACAGAAGAAGGATCACCCGTCCCTGCGATGAGGAACGCACAAGCATAGAATGATCCTAGTGGCTCTCAACAAAACTAGCTGTCAGAATAACACTGCGAAAATGCTCAAACCAAACATGAAGAGCCTGTTTTAGTCCGTATATAGCCCACTGAAGACGACAGAAATGCTGAGGAGGTGTACTGAGACCTGGAGGTGGCTGCATATAGTGTCACGCCCCAGGGCGGCCGTCCCCGAGACGTGGCAATAATGAAGTATCAGCTATCAAGTACAAGACGTCAATAATGACTCCAATAAATAACACACAAGTTGGCAAAGCAATGATAACTGATAACTCAACTGAAAAGGCGGAAGCATAAAATATCAATAAGTCTGTAAACCAAAAATATCATTACAGACTCAAATACACAATCAATGTCCTGTGAGAGCCAAGTCTAGTCCAAATAAAATACAACATGTGCCACATGCATGATTTACAATACATAAAATGACTCTAGGACTGCTAACAGCCTCGCACTAGCCACCCACCAGACAGAGCGCTCCACGCACATAAGACCACGCCACAGGGAAGCTCCAGCTCCACGCCCAACACTACCCCTGAAAAGAAACAGTATGCGAGGGGTGAGCTACAAGCTCAGTGAATGATTGGAAACCAATCACCATTACAACAGTTCAATGTTAATGCAATTTCCTTTCAAGGAAAACATGGGTGGAAACCCAATGGATAACAAGGTCACACGGCGGCGCAACCAACCTCACCCTCACCCTCACTCCCGGAGGAAGACTCTTGGGACTTTTGGGGAGAGACCATACCGTTGATCGAAGAGACGCGGAATTACTGGTCTACACAACACTACTGGATCACCAACCTCACCCTCACCCTCACTCCCAGAGGGAGACTCTTGGGACTTTTGGGGAGATACCATACCATTGGTCGAAGAGACGTAGAATTACTGGTCTACACAACACTACTGGATCATCTACATCAAGATAACTGCCCAACGATGTCTTTGAACATCGATACGCAACTAGACCCAACAACTATGGGAACGGACGAACAACGAATGGGTCACGCGGCGACGTGTCTTCACCTCATCCTCACCCTCACCCTTTAGAGGTGACATAGGACTTTTGGGAGAGATTAGACTGCTCTACACCCTTGGTCCACCGGTAGCTCTTTCCCCAGTTAGCCTCTACTTGGTATACTCTCACGATCAGTACGTTCCTGAACGCATCGGTAGTACCTACGGATGGGAGCCCTCTATCAGGACAGCTTTTCCAACGCCGGGGAGTTCCTACACGGATCCAACGAAGGGGAGAACGATTTCACGCTCGTAATATCATTCGTTAGCCCTCTCCCGGGTAGCCTCTACATGGTATACCCTCATGATCAGTACATCTTGCCGCATGCATCGATAATACCTACAGGTGGGGGCCCTCTGTCAGGATAGCTACAACCCGGGCCGCTTCAACTCAGACGACATTGGGAGGAAACACTCAATGTTCGCAAAGCAAACCCAATGGAAAAACAACTACTCTCGATAATCGCCTAACTTAATGTCAAAGCTGCCGGTTTAACAAAACTGATACAACAAATGAATTCTCCTGAATTCCATTCAAGTGAATTACACGGATGCCAGGGCGATTACATCACTCGCACACTAACTAATGAGATACATCCCAACGGCGGGTCGTACCCACGCCTATTTCGGATAGGCCTAATTAGTTTTAACATGTGCTTATATATAATAGGAGAATCATATCATAGCTATGTGCATGAACCATATGCACGATCATCTAATACTTGACTGTAAGGGTAACCCCTAACATGGATTTATATCATAAACAACAAATCATACAACATGCATACAAGGCATGGCCCACTTAAACATGCATACATGGCCATTAATCATATAAGCACACACAAGGCATAACTTAAGCATGCGTTGGATATCACCAACTTAAAAGGGAAGGGTCAAGCGCGATCTCGCGCACTAACAGGTGCATGCCAATATTCCAAACGAACCTGAGTCGAGTAGGAAATCGCATCTACTTACTCAGTTCGTGCAGAGGGAGAGGGCGAGAGAGAGATCATCATCTCTTGAAGTTGGTCATAGCTTTGCCCCATTAGCATGGGCGCAACAACTACACCACGCCCTCGAGTCTTATCGCAAGGGAATATTAGGCATGTGCTCGTTATTAACCCAGACTTAATCATGTTGGATATTCCAATTAATATGGTAGTATTACTCATAGGGACTACCTAAGGCATGCTTATTCTATACATTCATGAAAACCCACATCACACATGCCCATACATGAAGGGCGCATGCATACATAATAATCACACATGAATATACATAGGCAAGTATATGGTAAAAAAGGGGGTTCTACGCAATATACGAACTATACAAGCCTAGCATGCAAATATCTAACATATTTAGGGTGCAAAGAAGCCCCATGGATGCACGATGCACGACTACGTGCATCGAGCGCATTCCGAAGGGTTGGATCGAACCACTCACCGCAACCCGGGACTTTGCGCATCCCATCCGATGAGATCTTCAAGGTAAGGTCATCAAATTTGGTGAGTAAAACCACATTATAACACTTAGAAATTACTAGAAATAAAAAAAAACTTAGACATGCACGCATACGGGCTCGCATGCATGCGAGCGCGCACGCACGCACGCATGCCCAAGTGCCCCAGCACCTCCCCGAGCCCCTAGGCAGCCACACGCGTGGCCCCGCATGCGTACGCACGCGTATGCACGCACGCACGCTGCCCCGAGCCTGCTGGCGCCTTGCTGCGAGCCCAGCTGCACGACCAGACGCGCTGTCCCGTGCGTGCCGGAGCGCACTCGCGCGCATGACCCGCGCGCACGCGTACGCACGCGCCTGTGCACCCGCCTACACCCCTCTGCGCGCGCGCCCAGCCACCCAACACCCCTCCCCAACCCCCCTCACACACCCTAACTCAACTACCTAGCATGCAAGACCTCCCCAACCATCCCAACAGCCATTAAAAATTAGAAAAGAAGGGGAAGAGGACTTACCAAAAGAGGGGAAGGGAAAGAGGAATATGCAGGGCTCTCGACGCACCCACGACCACCTCAACCACCACCACCACAACACCTCCTCTTCAGCCTCTCCACCAGCCCTTCTTGGCTGAAAAACAGGGGAAAAGAAGGGGCATAAAAGGGAGCTAGAGAGAGGAGAATCAACAACAACAACAAAGGCACCCACACACACACACACACCTTGCTCTTCCTTCTTCACCTTCTCCTTCTTTTGCTTCTTCCTCCTCCTTCTCCACACACAAAGAGGGGAAAAAGAGACCAAGAGAGGGAGAGAAAGAGTGATCCACGAAATGGGAGAGAGGGGGAGAGAGAGAAAAGGCAAAAAGATTATTTTCATGCCCAAATAGTGTCTAGGGGTGACCATAAGGGGGTGGTGAGGTTAGGGTTAGGCTCACCCTCACTCAACCACTCATTTTTGCTTTATTGGGAACCGTGTGGAGAAGCACTACACACTCAAAAATATCTCACCCCCCGAAACCCAGTAACGGCCAAATCCGGATACGGTTCGGAACTGCATATTTTTCAAAACGTTACCGGAATTCGATGAAATTTTTATGGGTAGTACAAAAAGGTACCATGACCCATAATATGCAGTTAGATTTCCAATCAGAGTACTCCAACTCCCATAGGTAGCTAAAAGCCAAAATTTTAGCCACTCCAATCGAAAAAGAAAAAAGCCCTGAATGACCCAGATGTGACCAAGGCTTAACCAAAATGGCTCCAAATGACACAGGCATAACATATAGACAACCTCAGATAGGTCACCATGAAGAAAAGCATTCTTCACATCGATCTAAAAGAGAGGCCAGCGACGAACAGCAGAAACGGCAAGGAGAGTAAGAACAGTGGTCATCTGAGCAAAAGGTGCGAACGTCTCCTGATAGTCAATACCGTACTCTTGTGTGAAACCTCGGGAAACAAGACAAGCTTTATGCTGTTCAATAGACCTATCAGGGCAATGTTTGATCTTGAAGATCCATTTGCAGCTGATAGGTGTAAAACCATCAGGAAGGGGAACAACATCCCAGGTCTGTGTCTGCTCAAACGCCTAAAATTCCTCAGCCATGGCCTGCTGCCACTCAGGTTACTCGACTGCCTCACGGTAGGAACGGGGCTCACCATGGGTGTGTATAGCGATGAGATGGGCTTGAAACTATGGATAATAGGAGACCTGAACAAGAGAATGCACATGAGGAGAGGACGCAGAGGGTGGAGAAGAGAAATAGGGAACATCCTCGACAAAAGACACATGACAAGCGAGCCAAAAATGATCTCCAAGAGGATCATAGCAGCGATAACCCTTGTGTTCGAAGCTAATCCCCAAAAATACACACTTTACTGACCGAGCAGCCAACTTGGTGCGTTGATGAGGAGGAAGAAGCACGAAACACGTACAGCCAAATGTGCGAAGTCTACCATAATCAGGTTGGGAAGAGTGAAGACGCTCATGAGGAGTAATACCAGAGAGGACAGAGGAGGGGGTGATATTGATGAGATGGACAGAGAAAAGAGTAGCCTCGGCCCAGAATGTACTGGGGACTGAAGAGGAAAGTAAGAGAGGAAGAAGCACGAAACACGTACAGCCAAATGTGCGAAGTCTACCATAATCAGGTTGGGAAGAGTGAAGACGCTCATGAGGAGTAATACCAGAGAGGACAGAGGAGGGGGTGATATTGATGAGATGGACAGAGAAAAGAGTAGCCTCGGCCCAGAATGTACTGGGGACTGAAGAGGAAAGTAAGAGAGCACGAGTCATCTCAAGAATATGACAATGTTTATGTTCAGCAATCCCATTTTGCTCATGAGTATAAGGCAAGATTGCTCAAAGAGGGGGTGTCATGAGAATGAAGAAGAGAACGCATCGTAGAAGAGATGTATTCTGGAGCACAATCAGGCCTAAAAGTTTTTATACAAGCTTGAAACTGAGTATGAATCATATTGGTAAAAATCTCATAAATTTTGGAACCTCAGAACGATGATGCAATAAATAAATCCAAGTGAAATGAGAGTAATCATTAATAAAACTAATATAATAAGAAAAATCACTTTTTGAGGTTACATGAGATGGACCCCAAATATCAGAGTGAACAAGATCAAATGGACTAGAGGACTAATTATTACTAGGACTAAAAGGAGTAGCCACAGGTTTGGCTAATTTACAACCCTCGCAAACAGAGAGAGAAGAAAAAGCAACACGACCTAAGACACAAAACTGAAACAGTTCTTTGAGACGAGACTCAGACAAATGACATAACCTTTGATGCCACAAGTCGACATCAGAGGTGACACTAGGATTGGCGGACTTTATTACGTGGAGTATCTTCGTCTTCATGTTCCTGATTGTGGATCCTGCACAAGACAACCAGAGGTGGTAAAGGTAATAGTGAGACCAAAATCACACAATTGACTAATAGATATAAGATTCATGCAAAGGTCAGGGGCATGTAAAACAAATGGTAATAAAAGGCGGCCTGTAGGGTTAGAGGTGGTAGTGATCGATCCACACTGCGTGATGACTAATGGAGAGCAATCTGTAGTATGAATCATGGGTAGGTGTGAAGGTACCGGTGAGCATGCAGTGAGGACAGAACTGTCCGGTGTCATGTGATGTGAAGCACCCAAATCAAAAAAGTCAATGAACAGGGGTACCCGAAGTAGTAGAGAAAGCAGAGGGAGTAGAAGAACCAAGAGGTTGCTGCACGATCAACTGGTCGAGGCTCTCTTGGATACGTCCAAGCTGATCTATGTAGGAAGACGGAGTGTCAATAGCAATAGCAGCAGAAGCAGTTGAGCGACGCTGTCCTCTCCCTCTTGGTCCAAAGCGCTTTTCGGGATGAAGCTTCCAACAGTCGACGATTAGATGTCCAGTCTTCTTGCAGTGATCACAAATTGACCTCTTTCGAGAAGAGCCTGTGAGAGATGCAGGAGTAGTAGCCGCCACGACACCCTCATTAGTGGAAGATGGAGTAGACTGGCGCAAAGCAATGGTGCGCAGACGAGTCTCTTCAGTGACAATCTCAGCGACATCGAATTCCAGTTGAGGGAGTGGATCCCGCTGAATAAGTTGACCGGCCAACACAGAAAGCTCTGAACGAAGAGCCATCAGATACTGGTACAACTCACGACGATCACGAAAAGCTTCTCGCTCGGCAGGAGTGGCCATCAGTCCAGGTTCAAGCACACGAAGTTCCCTGAAGTTCGTCCTCATGCATCCACAGAGAGCCTGAGCAGATAGATCACCTTGAGTAGCAGTCTGAGTCTCGATCAGAACTTGATATTCATGGGCATAGCTTTTCTCGACAAAGCGATCACAAAGATGAATCCATAGTACTGCGGACGACGAAAAACCAGTGATATCTGCACGAATGGAACGATCAACAAAGTTGATCAGATAAGAGCGCACACGTCTGTCCCACGTGCGCCATGTGGTATATGTCGAGTCTCGATCAGAAGGTTTCACAATAGAACCATCAATATAACCAAGAAGATCACAATGATCGAGAGCGCTCTGCACCGTAATGTGCCAGGGTGACCAATCGTCTACACAATTGAGAGGAAAATCCATCGAGTTCGGAAGATTGTCCCTAAAATTTTCAAAACACGCCATCTAAGAGAGAGTAGCAGCTTGAGAGAGATTAGATATCGTAGCAGCCTGAGAGAGATCAGCCACCTTCAAAGTTGATGGCGGAAGAATAGGGTTGCTGTCGGTTTCAGACAACATGCAGAACCACTCGGATGAGGATCAGCACCAAACGAGGACATAGAGCACAAAAAATTGAGCAAAATGGACTCCTAGAACACCTCAATTGGACTTCCAGAGAGGAAGTTAGGACCGATTTAGTGATTCGAAGTCTCAAGGAGGCGTCAGAGGGCGGCCGGTGGTGGCATTGGGCGGTTGGAGGTGACTTGAGGATGGATCCGGGTCCAGGCCAGGTGCTGGGTCGGGTTGCGGATCTGAGTCAGATTCGCGGATCTAGGTCAAGCGCTAGGTCGCGGATCTGGGTTGGACTCGCGGAGTCGGGTCAGTCACTGGGCCGGGTCACAGACGGGTGCTGAGCCGGGCTGGTCGTGCGCAGACGAGTGCTGGGCCCAGTGCGGACGAGTGCTCGAGTAGATCCGGGACGGGAGAGTCATGCAAATAGGTTTGGCATGACTGGCCCAGCGGATCCCGAAAAATCTGGGTAGGATTAGCGCATTAGTGGCCGGGCTGATTTTTTGAACGCAGTAGATCCCGGGAAATCCGAGTAGGACGCACAGAGCGGTAGGGGCATGACAGGGCGCTCGGTAGGGTGTGGCAGGGCGGCGTGCGGCGTGCGGCAGCGGCAGGGGTGGCGCGCGCAGCGGCAGGGGCAGCGACGACGACAGCGGCGATGAAGGATTCCAAAATAATTAGGGTTTTGAGGTGGTGGCTATGATACCATGTTACAATAAGAGAATGGAATAATGGAATCCTTGTATTGCACTTCCCCCGTTTGGAACAGGAATATGATTTATTCTTGGGTATACATTTATCAAAGCATGAGTGATTATAAATAAGGATAAAGTGATTTTGTGTTTGATTGTGTTTTGAATTATTCTCGTTGGTAAACGTAAGAATAAATGTTTTGTTATTTTGGTAAAATGTGAATAAAGTATGGATCAGGAATTATAAAAGATGAAAAAATAATGATAGTTGATTTTACAGTGAACCCACATATTCTTTGGGTGGAATAACATAGGATAACTTTAATTCCAGGGGTTGGTTGGAATCCATATACCACTTTATACTAGTTTATTCTGGCATACTTTATCAGGGGTTATCCGGGGTTTCCAAACACCCTTTATCCCTTATCCGAGGTTAACTGGGGTTATCCGGGGGCTTATTCCCAAAACAAACGGAGGCTTAGGGTTTAATCCCTTTATATACAAGTACACATAGAATTACACATGTAATACACTATGACATAACACATATAATTTAACACAATGTGACTTTTTTTCCTTCAACTCCACCTTTAGTTAAATTATATTAGATGCCTTCTCAGCCCCAAAAATTTTCACCGAAACACAAAAATAAAATAAAATAAAAGTGGTCTTCTCTTTTTAAGTCTTTATCTTTATTTTTTAACTTTTTATTTTAACTCCAATTAAAAAAATTAATTTTACTTTTTTTAAAAATTGGATGATTATAATTTTTAAATTTAAATATCTTGAATAAAAGAAAAATTGAGTAGTAAAAATGTTTGAAGAAAAACTTTGAAAATGTTTATAGGAAATAATTAAAAGAAGATATGAATTTTTAAAAGATTTGAGTAAAACACAAAGTGATGGTTTGAGACACATCATATCAAATCAAGATTTTACTCAAATTTTAAGTGAAATTTGGGTATAGGTTTGAGTAAGGCCATCTAGAGAGATATATACCTTCATAATATTTTTACATTTATTAAAAGTGAAGTCATTTAATTTGAAATGAAACAATATACATTTTTCTTCAAAACATATACCCCATTAAATGATATTTACTATTTTTTAAAAATTAAAATATGTGAGAAGTGTTCTTAATATATATATATATATATATATATATATATATATATATATATATATATATATATATATATATATAAGTAAGTAGAAACAAAAATTCTTGCCGACATGCGTTGGAATTCGATGTCCTGTAATTCACTTGATGGAAGACTTAGGATAGGTCAATCTAAGTATATATTCCCTGCATTTCTTGGTTTTATATCATTATCATGTGCAGTAGATTTAGGGTCGCATGGATGGATCATTCGCTCACAGTCAACACCTCACCAAGAATTGAGCATCGCCATATAAAAAACGAATGGTAATGAAGGGTATGACTTTCGAACATTTGTCGTATCAAGGACCCGTGACTTCATTTCATGCGAAACCTCACATTTAATGTCAAAGCTGTTGATCAGAAAAGAATAGGCATGAATATACGCCTCTGGTCTTTTTTTTTTTTTATATAAGTGATATATGTCTCCCCTCATAAAATTGAGTTTGTTAAAAGCTCTAAAGAAAACACTTTTAAGATACAACAAAGCGGTAATGAAAATCTACAAGTAGCAACTTTGAGGATTTCCTGTAACCCTCTACGAAACTATTTGAAATTGATAATAAAATCCGTAGAACCAATGAGAATTTAGGAGGGTTGTAGGAGTTGTTGTTTCTTTTATAAAGAGAGGTGTAAAAATGAAAGTTACGGGCTCTAAACAACATGATTGTTGGCCTTCTAACAAACATTCAAAATTAACCAACCGTTTCAAATAAAATTCAACAAAATAATAATATATATATATAATGCGTCTAAATTGCACGTAACCCACTACCCATGCCATGCATACGTGTGCACGTGAACCACTATCCTTTTCAAGGCTCTACCTTATGAGTGGCGCACTAAATAAGATGAGAAAAACTATTCTGCATATTCAATGTGGGACTACCTTATGAGTGGCTCTACCTTATATGCATATTCTGCATACACAATCTATTTAATAATAAATGGTACAATCGTCATCCCCTGTGCCAAAAAAAAAAAAAAAAATGTTGGCAGAGGTACCTTCTAATATCTTTAATTTTTTTTTTTTTTTTTTTTTGTGATAGGGATTTTGTAATTTTTTTAGTTGAGCGATTATGCAGCTTTTGCGATTGCAAAAAACTACTTCTGTAATCCTACAACTAAACAGTTTTATTGTAGTACCTTCATCCAGACAAATTTCAGATAAATAGAACCTAAAAACTGCGATTTCAAAAACCTGAAAGAGGGGTGAGTTTAAAACTCAGATTCATGCAGAATCAATTTTACAATCGTACAACCAAATACACTCAAACTGTCTTTAATGTCTGAAAAATTATACATTGATAATTGTCTAATATAGCATTAATACTGCTCCAGAACATATATACAAGATGTTGTGTATGCGTAGACAAAATAAGATTTAATATTCATTTATTTGGGACAAATTTGTATTCACCAAAGAATGTGAAATTACAGTAATTTTATAACCCCTTTAAAAAAGATTTACAGTAAGTGTGTCAATCGTTGGAAAAAGTGACCCAAAGTCCCCAAAAGTACAGGTGATTGTAAGGAAGACAACGTTAGGACAAGGCACAATTCGAGACGATCAGCTTTCAGTTTGCCCTGTTCGCTAAAAAAAGAAGTGCCCTGGTGGGGATAATTCCTCCCTGGTTTATTTCCATTCCAATTCCCTCTTCTATCCCCCTTTTTCTTGGAATCAAACATCAGATGATATGAAGAGATTAAAATTTGAATGAACATCAGAATTCCATTAAAATAGAAAGATACAATTAAATCGAAAATCCAATTCCCTTGTATCTGCTAAGGAGCTATGCCTTTCTTTTCTTTCATAAATAAATTTTATAATACAAGGAATCACAACCAACTATGGATTTTATTTACTCTTTTTTTTTCTTTTGTTCTGACTCTCGGTGCACAACTTAATCCAACACTCCCCGCCCAAAACGATAATTAGAAAAAAAATCTTACACTTACAGTCCTTTTAACCATCACAAAAGCAATCCCCACCTATTTTCATTTTTTAAAATATAATATACATCATCTAATAATATTTATATTTATGAAAATTTTGTATATACTCTAACAAATTGAATAATATCATTTCTAAAACGTGTGAATTTTCTAAAGAAGAATATATCTCATCATAGTGAGTATACGAGGCTAACAAGATATATGAGACAGTATTTGGGACAGTAAAATTTTCCCCCACTCAGAACATGTGCTAGGGCTATTAGCAAGGCCCATCCGTGTTTTCCACTATAACAGTAAAGAAGATGGATCAATTAACAATGGCTGATCAGCATACCATTAAAAAATTAGAATTTGCATTAGCATTAGTTTCCATTATATTACTTCAAAGAACACACTAGTTCTAAACGGGGGCCTTGGAACTGAAACATCCAGGTCACCCAACACTGGGAAGCTTTCATATGCAAACTCTTTGGGTCACCTTAAAACTAATGGAAGACTCCCAATCCTAAGATAAAGGAGCAGCTTTTCCCCCAAGATAGTTACTGTAACCATCACACGCGCCCAGAATCCCGGCTACATTGTATGAAAACAGATATTTGTTAGACAATGCATATTGTTATAGGTGGGAAAGGATCTCTTAGACCTAGTTTGGCATGGGGGAATAAGATAGATTATTAAGGATAAGTTAAAGAGCATGGAAACAGTCTGTCCCTGTTTTGTCAAAATCAAGATAAAAAAGAGAGGATATACTATTATTTTACCCTTTATGTTGAACAAAAAAAAATTCCATTTTTTATTCAAAACTGGGACAATTGTCAGCATTTTATTCTGAATTTTTATTCTACAAAAATGATAAGTTGTACGCTAACCCTTTATCCCACCACTTTTCCCATTATCAAATTAGTGGATAAACGCAATACGCTGCTGCAAGCCTCCAGACAATTAATATGAATATAAACTGCAGATCAAAGACAGAACTGCATAAGAAATCTTTTCACCTCTTATCCAAAAAAAAATGTAGTCAAGGCAGAATGCTTAACTCACTCCTTTGGCAATTAAATTGATGTTATAAAACCAATACGGGCATGGATGCTCTCAAGTCATTCTGTCTAGAACTTAATTTATAGAGATAATGAACACCACAATAAATATCAGAGAGGTATGCACCAACAATTCACCTAGAAAAAAAGGTATATTAGTTGTTTTTTTAATGGTAGCAAAATTGCATGCCTGCTTTTTGATGATTGAGACTAGAATGCCATGCGACCAGCAAGCCTGCTTTCAGATATCCTCCTGTCAATGGCTGCATCGATGGAATTCATCTGAAACAGAGAACACAACCAATGGGATCAGATGGGAGCTATGATTCGTCTTTACCAGAATTGATCAGATTATACAGCATTATTTTTCTAGAAGCTTACTGGCTAAATGAAAGCTGACCTGTAACAAAGTCTGGTTGCACACTGATCAAAAATAGATTACAAGAAATGCTACGGATTGGCAAAAGACCTGTTGGTCACGTTACCCATCCACTAAAACCCTCCCCGCTTGTTAAAGAAGCATAGGGAGATTAACGCCGAAGAAACACGAAATTTTAATTAAAGCATAATACATACATGGGCCTGATGCCAGTTTGAAGAACCTTTGAGAGTTGATTGCAGAACACGCTGATCAGGTTAGTAAATGCTAACTAGCAGCAAGAATAGTTCAAATACATACTTGTATATTTTGATGCCTCCCAAATAAGCAGGATTTCCCACAAAAGCAAAGAGGCTGGCAGTTGTAGGAATTTCAACATGGCCAATTATAACCATAGTGGTAGAAACTATATGACATGATGAAGGATCTAAAATATCATACAGAGCATTACAACCCTGGTGAATCACTAAAATCTTTCTTATGTAACAGAACACTGAGATCCAACATGGATACAAGTATCCGACACATGCCCTTTTGAGGGGCCATTTACACCTATTTACGTAGTGTCATTTCATACAATTTAAGTGATACAATAAACAGGGATAAATTGTTGTTTTATGTTATATTTAATTTGGGAACTGGAATGATTGTTTCTCCCAGGAGTGTATCTTCATTTTAAAAAAATTGCTATTACTGACCACATGTGGCACAAGTGTCTCTCATGTGTTTTCCTCTCTTTGCAACTCCTTAAGTTCTCACTTTGGAGGTGAACTAATTAACCAATCAATATAATTAAACTATTGCAAGTGAAATAATGATTGGAACTATTTTTCCAAAAGATAACAGGGACTGTTAATAAAAAAAGATTTTTCCTTAAGTAACAATGTTTTTACAATAATATAGATTATAAAGGCTAGAGGATCATTTTTATTGTTTGCTTTTTATTTAATTAGATAGATATGGATTGGTTAGTTACTGGAAAGAAGTGTATGGTAGAGACTAGAGACAGGACAGAGAGGTCAGTTAGAGAGAGTGGGTTGTTAGAGATGAGAGAAAAAAATGAAAAGGGTATTTTGATCTAATTGATGAAGTAATGGGACTCACAGAATGCACCCAATCCACATTAACAATATATGTTTCACATCCCTCCCCTAATTAACCTTCAAAACCTCAATCTATTGTCCATTATCAGCCTTCAATTCACACAATTTGAATCCAAATGAAAACAGGAACACGTCAAAGGAAGACCAAATCCAGCTGCTGACGCAAAATTCTCCAGGATGTATGTATAATTAAGAAGAATTTTTCTGTGAGGAACACTGGAGCTTTTTTCAACAGCTGGTTTCGTTTTCTACTGACAGCAATTTGAAATGATACATACAAAAATAGAGGTATATGCTCACAGATTGCCTATTTAAATATCAAAATAATATGATTCTCCTTTTTATTTTATTTCCATCAATCATATGGAATACCCTCCATTTATATACCCAAGTTTCAAAGAGTGCTTTTTCCGTCATCAAAACCCTTTTTCAAGAGAACAATACATATAAATATGTTGATTAATTATTTTACCTTCCTTCAATGGGTTTTTTGTCTTTTTTATGACAAAAATGGATTTTGTCCATGTTGCAGATCAACATCACAAATTAACTAACTCGTAGAAGTTCTGTTTTCCTTTTTCCTTTCTATTATTGAACATGGCATGGATAATCCATGACAAAAATGATCCACATGTGCCAATACTTGTATCCATGTCGGCTTAAAAATATTGACTATTATGGAAATATCCCTATCAAGTCGTATACATGTAAATAGTATTGAGGTCAAGGATGAGCATTAAAAAACACTAAGCCAGAACATTAAACTATCACATACATAAACTACAGAATATAATATGTCAATAATTGTCTGAATAAACTTTAAAAAAACTACCTCTCCTTGTGAGGCAGAGCAACTTACACATCCACGATAAATGAAAAAAGAAGCAAGATAGTGACCACTTACCTGGGAAGTTTCATCATGAACCTGATACTTCACCAATGACATTCTTCTTTCCTCCTACACAATTAAAAGTAATTAGTATACTTAAGGAACATTATTATATATATACAAACATACATAGACACACACACACACACACACACGTGTGTGTATACTTATGTTTGTGTGTGTGTATAGAGAGAGAAGAAAAAAGATAAGAGAGAGAGAACAAACCATTGACATTGCCTCATCATCCCAAACCAGGTAGACCTCATTAAAGGCTGGTTGGGTGATAGGAGCTTTATTAGCGATGACAGGAGGTGGTCCAATGGAAGGACCACTTGTATTTGGACCTGAGGCATACGAGTGAGAGCTAGTGAATGAAACACCACCACCTACAGAAAGAAAATTCAGAAGAAACCCATTTGAAAGTCAAAAACTTGTGGGTGTCAGAAAGATGCCAAAAACCAATGGAGACAAATATTCAAATTCCACACAGTGAAATATGGGGTAATTACACTTGGATGAGCTTTAAGTAAGCTGTGGGAAAAAGTTTCAAAGGCAAGCATTTGGGCATAAACCTCGCATAGAATACAACGCAACCAAAACCTCAGGTTGCATACATTCCCACCAAAGGATACAACATTAAGCTGCATATATTAACTTTCGGTAAGAGTGACATTTGAATCACCTGAATGTCCTCAAAAATGGAGTAACAAAAATACGCTTGGTGTAGCACATTTATGAACTGTTTTATGAAACCACACCATACATATCAATGATTTTATGCTCTAATCCAGAGCAGCTATATGTGAAATCAACAATACAGCCCCCAATTATATGTGCATGTCCTGTGCTACTCCTATGGTAATGTCCTAGCGTAGCTCTATGTGCTATGAAACACAAATAGAAATCAGGAGAAGAAAAAATAATAATTAATAATTTCTGAGCCACCCAAATGTCAAAGATACCCATCCAGGATGCTATGAGCCTTAATTGAGAGATACTTAGGTAGATGCTTATCCCGTTAACCATGTATACCATTACGGAAAAAAAAAATTGAGCAAAGCCATTACAAAATATTAGAATTAACAATTCCTGTATAGCTTCCCTAAAAAGCATCCACCATCTTAAAAAATTGACCCAAAACAAGTGACAGAATATCTGGGACTCTGCGATCAGGTTCATTCAGGACTGGGGCATATTTTGTGCTGGTGCGCGATCAATTTTGTATTCCAGGTTGAGTAGGGTGTGCAGCCTGACCCCCTTAGACTTTTCGTCTAAAGAGGGAGTTCACGGGATTTTCATTTTCTTTAATTTTGAAATTTGGGCTTTGCCCTATTTGTAATATGGGAGACAGCCCACCGTTCAATAAAACAAACAAAAAAAAAAGTGGCAAAGATAATAATAATAAAAAAAAAAGAATCTTCTTTTGTTCTTATCATAGTTATGTTTGGGTGATGCCTAGGCATCCTCCAAGGCAATGCCTAGGCAGCTAGGTGACCTATATGGGTCTGGGCACCCGTCAACCTAACCACATGTCATAAGGCATGCACTTAGGCCTGTATATGCCTGCTTAGGCGTAATAAATGGGTCAAGTGGATGTTTAAAGGACTTGACCCATTTATTGTGAACAGTTGAGTTTGAAATAAATGAATTGCTGAGCTTTAATCAAAACAACCAAAATATATATAACTAAGGCAGTTGTTTTGAATTAAAAAAAAAATAACTAACCTAATTTTTGTTTCAGGGTCTTCCTCCTCCCTAAACAATGAACACGCAATAGCAAAACCATTCTCTTATACCTTTTGAAGTCCACTAATCCCTTTCAATTCTTTTCATTTTCAACATTTCATGCTTTCCAATCCATTTTCATGTTCCTCTTGAATTTGGGGTGGAACATGAAAACTTCCAAAAAGGCTCATCTTAATACCGTTCTCATGTATAGATGCTTAACATTGAAGTTTTGATGTAATCTGGTGCATTCATGCTCGTATAATTGTTGCACCTAGATCCATCTTTTACCTTAAACATTGACAAGTTTTTTATGACAATTGTGGCAAGTTTATCATGTTTTCTTACCTATAAGGCAAAAACTAAAATTTAATACCATTTACTTACCAAAAGCTTGTGGTAAGAAATATTATAGACCATATATTCATTAAAGAATTTCCAGCGTCTCACACTTATGAACAAAGGAAAATGAAAAACTGCAATCTGAAATTACAATTGGACATGTCTTTTGATCCTTAAAAACAATTTATTTAATGGAGTTCCTCTGCTAAATATGTACACATTTGGAACAGGCCAAGCATATTTTTCCATCAATAAGAGGCACTACATTTAGAATTTTGTTGGTAGGCCATCACACATTGTCCACTTTAAGTACACTAATTATTTTAAACTATGCAAAATTATAAATAATTCAAGAAAACATGAGAGAAAACTTAATGTCACATCGGTAGAAAAAGAACAAACCTTGGAGGCTTGCTGTAGAAGTAACAGTGCTGGAATTAATGTCAACTGGGTTCTTAAAATCCGCAGGAGCAGTTGAAGGAATGCTCGAAGGAATAGAAGTTGATGAGAATGGTGCACTTTGAATTGGTACATTAGTGTTGGTTGCAATGGGAAATAAGGGTTGAGATACAGCAACAGGTGTGGATGGCAATCCAGGTGGATTAATTTGGAATGATGTAGCAGCAGTCATGGGTGTCATAGGTGGCCTAACATTTTGGATAGGAAAAAGTGGTTGTTGTGGTGCCATCCCCATTGGTACTGGAGAAACAGTGACTGTGCGTTGTGCAAACCATGGTTGTGGACGAGCTGGCATGGGCCAACCGGCAGGTGGCAAAGATAACGAAGAGGGATTGTAACTGCACCCAAACAACACAAATGGTTCAGAAACAGCCTTCATATAATTTTAGTTAGGCAGGAGAGTATTGAAAAGGTTCAGATAGAAAACCATTCTTCATAATAGCACATGTGGACATCTTCAGATAATAGCTTAATTAATGATAGGAAAAACTATAATTCAAGAAATTGGAAACAGGCCTCTATGTTTATGAAGAGTAAAATTTAGTAAAGATGTAAGAGTCTGGAAAAGACATTTGGTGTCATGCATGATACAGAACTAAGCTACTTTTATTCTTGAATTCTAACCCCTTTCCTTAGCCCTTGAAAGAATTTTTTGTATCTGATTTAAGATACAATCTAAACCATCCAATAAAAGATGCAAAAAAAAAAAATGTTTAGCCTATAAAAATGTTCATTGGTTGAAAATTCCTAAACCAGACATTTAATTAGATTTTGTGATGCCTATATAATTTATCATAAATTTAATATAATTAATAATAAAATTACATCAAATTACAAGCTTTCAAAATAATTATATCATGCATGCATTAATTACTTAATCAACCTAATTAAACCATCCAAACAATGCTACTGATAGTGCGATTAATCAAAATGATCAAAATTTAGTTGAGTTTCTAATATCCATAGTGATACTGCTTTTTTTGGAGAATCATCTCTCAATTATATAATTTGTGATTTGTTGTGAAACAAGAAGCTATACAAACCAAATAAATAATAACAAAGTATATAATATAGACAAAATATGTAGACTCTTTATTTCTCACTTGTTAATGTTACATTACATTGCAAGGCTCTCCTTGATAAAGTGAACAGGAGCATCTTCGTGCTAATAACGTGTTGTAAAATAAAGTAACTACACAAGCAAAAGTAACAATAAAGCAAAGACAATTTCTAGAGGCTTCTTATTCCCAAAGTGTTGATATCCATTACATTGTAGAGTCACTAAATTTCTAGGCTCTCATTAGAAGTCAAGGGGCAGAGTGGGATGTCGGAAAGTGGGGAGTTATGGGTGTTAGAGAGAGGGATGTGGTAGGAGTGGGTAGTTATGGATGGGAGAGGGGTGTTGGGGGAAGTGGTGGTCATCCACTATGCCACAACACCTCCCCCTTGGTTTGTATTTTTGGTGAGTTCATGATCAAGTTACCATGAGTTTTTTTTTTTTTTTTTCCCCGTACAGCATGGAGGGACTCTTTGTTTATTATGGGGGTATATATTATATCATGTATGTTACGTGTGCACATAAACACTTGTTCTGTTGGTTTTGTAGGAAAACCTCTTATTTTATCGTTTGGCAATTTTAGTAGTCAAATTTTTTACGAGGCGGTATCACTGTTCTAAAAAGCGGCTCTAGGCGGGAACTAGTTAGCCGCCTAGGCGTAGACGGGGCCTCCCCTGTCACGCCCTAGGGCGGCCATCCCCGAGACGTGGCAATATATGAAGTATCAGCTATCAATACCTGAGGTCAACAAAGACTCCAACAACAACACACAAGGTGGCAAAGCAAAGATAAATGATAACTGACTGAAAAACGAAAGCATAAGATATCAGCAATGTCTGTAAACCAAAAACATTATTACAGACTCGAATACACAATCACTGTCCTGTGAGAGCCAAGTCTAGTCCAAATAAAATACAACCTGTGCCACATGCACGATTTACAATACATAAAATGACTCTAGGACTGCTGACAGCCTCGCACTCGCCACCCGCCGAACAGAACGCTCCACGCACATAAGACCACGCCACAGAGAAGCTCCAACTCCACGCCCAACACTGCCCCTAAAAAGAAACAGTATGCGAGGGGTGAGCTACAAGCTCAGTGAGTGGCTGGAAACCAATCACCATTACAACAGTTCAATGTTAAGGCAATTTTCTTTCAAGGAATATATGGGTGGAAACCCAATGGATAACAAGGTCACGCGCGGCGCGACCAACCTCACCATCACTCCCGATGGGAGACTCTTGGGACTCTTGGGGAGAGACCACACCGTTGGTCGAAGAGACGCGGAATTACTGGTCTACACAACACTATTGGATTATCTACATCGAGATAACTACCCAATGATGTCTTTGAACATCGATACACAACCGGACCCAACAACTATGAAAACGGACAAACAACGAATGGATAACGCGGCGACGTGACTTCACCTCATCCTCACCCTCACCCCATAATGGTGACACAGGACTGTTGGAAGAAAACATTTTGTTCTTTACCCTTCGTCATCCGGTAGCCCTCTCCCAAGTAGCCTCTACCTGGTATACTCCCATGATCAGTACATCTACCGAACGCATCGGTAGTACCTACAGGTGGGAGCCCTCTATCAGGACAGCTTTAATCTTGGGTAGCTTCAACACGGATCCGAAGAAGGGGAGAACGATTCCACGCTCGCAATATCATCCGGTAGCACTCTCCCGCGTAGCCTCTACCTGTCGGCCTTCCACAATCGGTACATTAGCCAGATGTGTACCGCGATACGCATCGGTAGCACCTACAAGTGGTGGCACCCAAACAGGACAGCTTCAACGCTGGGGTGTTTTAACGCACGACGATGTCAGGAGAAAGCACTCCACGTTCGCAAAGCGAACCCTATGGGAAAGTCAACTACGCTCGATAATCACATATCGACTATAACGAATACACTTGGACTCCCACACAAGTGTATTGCTCTGACGCGAGGGGTTACCTCTGCTCTCACGCAGAAATGAGCCCAAGGCATATAACCTAACAGGCGATTCATATACGCGCTTAACACGGGTAGGCCTAACTTAATGCCATAGCCACCGGTTTAACAAAACCGTTACAACAAATGAATTCTCCTGAATTCCATTCAAGTGCATCACACGGATGCAAGGGCGATTACATCGCTCACACACTAACTAATGAGGTACATCCCAACGGCGGGTCGTACCTACGCCTATTTCATATAGGCCTATTTAGTTTTAACATGTGCATGTATATAACAAGAGAATCATATCATAACCATGTGCATGAACCATATGCACGATCATCTAATAATTGACTATAAGAGTAACCCCTAACATGGATTTACATCATAAACAACAAATCATACAACATGCATACAAGGTATGGCCCACTTAAACATGCATACAAGGCCATTAATCATATAAGCACACAAGGCATAACTTAAGCGTGCGTTGGATATCACCAACTTAAAAAGGAAGAGTCAAGTACGATCTCGCGCACTAACAGGTGAATGCCAATATTCCAAACGAACCTGAGTCGAGTAGGAAATCGCATCTACTTACTCAGTTCGGGCAGAGGAAGAGGGCGAGAGAGAGCTCATCATCTCTTGAAGTTAGTCATAGCTTTGCCTCATTAGCATGGACGCAACTACACCACGCCCTCAAGTCTTATCGCAAGGGAATATTAGGCATGTGCTCGTTATTAACACAGACTTAATCAAGCTGAATATTCCAATTAATATGGTAGCATTACTCATAGGGACTACCTAAGGCATGCTTATCCTATACATTCATGAAAACTCACATCACACATGCCCATACATGAAGGGCGCATGCATACATAATAATTCACACATGAACATACATAGGCAAGTATATGGTAGAAAATGGGGGTTCTACACAATATACAAGCTATACTAACCTAGCATGCAAATACTTAGCATATTATGGATTAGACATGACCATACTACTTATCTAATTAAGTAGTATAGTCAGGGTGCCCAACGAATGCGCGATGCACGACTACGTGCATCCAACGCTTCCCAAAGGTTTGATCAAACCACTCACCGATACCCGAATCGCCGCGCGTCCGGTCTACGAGATCTGGAAAACACAACCAATGATCCACAATTAAAATATGGAACCTCCTGACACTCATATAAGCTTACTTCATGAAGACCCTAACTCCTGATACTTTCAACATGCATAACAATTTCTTGACACACAATCGAGCAAAACTGCTAAACCTGCTGCAACCAGCCCAACTAATTGATCTCCACAGCACCAAATACACATCCAAAAATTATGAAATAAATCATACACATTCTCTAACATGCTGGGATCATAATCCATGCAGACATTATAACTTAATTTTGCCTCTACAAGCCCGAAATAAATCACTTCCAGAGACAGGTCAATTCCTACGCGAATCTGGACAGGCCATGCAAAACAGGTTCTAACTTACAACACTGATATCATAATGACCCCAAATTTCATATATAACATCTAGACACATAGATGATCATATCATATGCAGACATAATCCTAAACGTATGTCTCTAAATACTAGATTCACTGAGATCTTTAAAAGACAAAAATCTGCCTTACCAAACAGGGGGAGGGAAATGGGGAGATGCGGGGTTCTCGACACACCCTCGACCACCTCAACCACCACCACCACTATCACCACCTCCTCAGCATCTCCTCAAGCCCTTCATGGCAGAAAACAGAGGTGCAAAGGGAGCATGAGAAGGAGATAGAGAGGAGAAACAACAACAACACACTCACCCTATCTCACTCTTTCTTGTGCTTCTTCTTCATCTTTTCCTTCATTAACAACACACACAGAAAAACAGAGAGGGAGAGGGAGACGTGAGTGAGAGAAAGTGAGAGAGAGAGAGAGAGATATTTTATCTCACTTTGGGGGGGGGTGATGAGAAGGAGAGAAAAAGGGGGGTGCACTTAAGCCTATTCTCACCCTCAAACACTCAAAAATAACCAAAGGTTGCTTCACCACTAAGCAAAGGGTGGTAAGGTTACCAAAGGTTACCACATCCTCAAAAATATCTCACACTATTCGACCCATCAAACCAGGAACTCTCAAAACCCAGATACAGTTCAGAACTGCTTATTTTTTAAAACGTTACCGGAATTCGATGAAATTTTTATGGGTAGTACAAAACGGTACCAGGACCCATAATATGTAATTAGATTTCAATCAGAGTGCTCCAACTCCCACAGGTAGCTAAAAGCCAAAATTTTAGCGACTCTGATTGAAAAACAAAAAGGCCCTAAATGACTCAGATGTGACCAAGGTTTAACCGAAATGGCTCCAAATGACACAGGCATAACATCCCCGCTCCGATGAGGGTGTAATCGCCTAGTCTAGGCGGTTTGCATGAAATCGACCGCCTAGGTGGGCTGATTTATTTGGTAATCGGGTATCCGGATCAGGATCTGACCTAATTACAAATATGCAACCCCCCCTTCCTCTTCGTGAAGGTGACCAAATAAAAAAAAAACCCTAGCTGTCCCGGACCCATTTGTTCACTTCAGCTCTTCCACGTCCACTTCAACGATCCTCCGGCGACGCATAAAAACCCCGGCAGGACACAGGCACGCAACAGCAGCAGCACAAGATGAAGATGAACAGAGATATGTAATCGTGTGTTTTTTTTTATTTGTCTTCTCCTCCTGCTTCAGTGATTCTCCTTTTCGTCTTCTTTTCCTCCTTCCTTTGCTTCTTCCGTTATTTCTTCCTCTTCTTTTCTTCTCCTGCTACTTCTTCTTTCCTTTTTTTTCTTTTTCTTCTTCTTTTGAAGCTGCTTTTTTTTTCTTCTCTCTCTCTCTCTAGCTGTGACACAATCCTTTCTAAAGTCTTATTGATTTGGTGATTTTCAGTTTTTTTTTTTTTTTAAGGTTGTTTAGTTGCTTATTTGTAATTGGGTTAGTCTATTTTCTCATTATATATTTTCTCATTATATATGTATTAAGTCACTTATCTTTATTGTATTTTTTCAATATTTAGCTATTATATATTAAACATACATATATAATATTAATTTGTATTATTAAAAATAGTGGGCCGATTAATCCCCACCTAGCCGATCAATCCCTAATCTCCCTCAACCGCCCGACAAGCGCCTAGCGCTTTTTAGAACATTGGGCGGTATTAAACGCACACACCATTGCACTATGAAGTTACATTGCACTCTTTTTCCTTTGTTTTAATTTTTTCAAGCAAGGTTTTAATGAGGCAATGATCTTAACATGGTAGTCATCCAAGGGAAGTGTTGTGGATGCCCATCGCTTCCTCCAACACCCCACTCCCATCCATAACTACACACTCTACCACATCCCACTCTCAAACACCCATAACTCCCCCCTCTCCAACATTCACACTCTTCACCCCACTCTCTACCACATGACTTGCAATAAGAACCTATAAATAGAGTGACTCTACAACGTAATCAATATCAACACTTGGGAATAAGAAGTAACGCAGCGAAAAACTAAAACAAAGATCCAACAAGCGTTGAGATCCTTCAACAAACCACAATTCTCAAAGAGAATAATAAAACTCAGAAATATATTATGTAAAACTGCCAACCCTAAATTACAAATATCCGTTTTATACTAAAAAGTTACTAAAAATAGCAAAAACGAAAATTTGTTATAACTAACTCTAGAGGATCTTAGAAGATCTTCGGATTTGATTTCAGTCAAATCCGGATTATTATGAAGGAGATATGCAGAATCTAAAATATTACTAAAAATAACAAAAAGGCCATTTTGAGGGCCGAAAAATGGAAAAAATGGAAAAATAAGCGCGTGTTGTGGCGTAGCTACAACTTTTGTAGATCTCCTTGATATCTACCTCCAGTAAAAATTTCAAGCGATTCCAAGTTCGGGGCGCCATATTTCTACTAGCCGATTTTTCTGTAAATATTTGAAAATCTCAAATGGACCCTTTCGGGTTCATCGCTCTTGGAACGCGTCCGCCACCCGTTCTGCATCAAGAAGTCTCCACAAATTGTCTTTTATTTACTGCTACTTTTACTTGTGTATTTACTTTATTTTACAGCATGATTTAATCTGACGGGTTTTTGTCGTTTCATTTTTCCTCCGTTTTCGTTACATAGCTTGAAATGATAAATGGATATATTGTAGAATACGAAGTACAATGTCAGAATGAAAATGAAACAGAAAACCAATAGATTTTATTGGGTGTTAAGGGGGGGAGAGGGGGGTGACATACCAGATTCACAATGCAGGTAGGGTAATTTAAAAGAAAATATTTTTTTGAGAGAAAAGATAATAACATCTTATTAAAAAGTGCATCCAAACAAAGACGAGACCGGGATCTCCTTGAATAAAAATTTTGGGATGCAACACGAATTTAAAGACAATATTGTGGATGTATGTTAAGTAATTAGCGAGGCAAGGGGATTTATACATAGACATTCACTATGGGGAAAAGGGAGACATGCAACCAGTGAGAAAAGAGATGTTCGACATACTCAGAGTTAAAACCGTGAAGTAATGAACTTCCAAGAGTAATGGTTTATTCATTTACATTCCCTCAACAACATCTACATGATCTCAGTAATGGATTTGATGTTTAGGTTCTGTGCATTCATAAAAAAATGGGAAGTCATTCAAACATGCAAATTCAAAATGGGATTGATGTGCAGAGGTAAAACAATCCACAAATAGTGGATGTATATTAAGTAATTAGAGAGGCAAATTGATTTATACAGACATTCTGTATGGTGAAAGGGGGGACATATGCAACCAATGAGAAAAGAGATATTCGACATACTCATAGATAAGAAAAAGTTAGGTAATGAACTTCCAACTTCCAAAAGTAATGGTTTACTCATTTGCACTCCCTTCAACATCAACTACATGATCTCAGTAGTGGATTTAACGTTTAGGTTCTATGCATTCATTAAAAAAATGGAAGTCATTCAAACATGCAAATTCAAAATGAGATTGGTGTGCTAAGGTAAATAATCCAGAAAATTCGAATTTTGTTCACCAAAAACTGTTCATTGCCCCAAAAAAATCATTACCATACAGAAATTTTACTTTTGCCAATCGAATCCAAAAATCATCCAAGTACACGGTGTACTTGATTCGACTGAATACTAGATGTAATTAGCTTTAAAGAACTAGACTAGATATCCAAAGAAGACTTACATTGGTTGAGCTGCTCCATAAGTTGGTTGAGGAGAAAATCCAATGCCTATAGATCCTGGAACCATTCCAGCAACAAGATTATTGGATGGAATGTCAATTTTGGCCATTTTCGAAGCGGTGTCCTCATCTGCACAAACAATTAGATTAAATATCACAGCCATACAAAATCAATATTATGCAATCTTAATCAGCTTATTGGTTCCCATGACATTGCCACCAGCATATCACGAATAATATGAAAAATATTAGTAAAAATACACAATGTTATGTAGAACAATCAACTTACAGAGCCAGTTAAAAAAAAAAAAAAAATTTCGGGGGGAGGGGGGGGGGGGGGGGGGGCTTGGTCTTCTATAGTGAAACACATCAAGAAAAACTAGAATCGAATCGATAAAAACATAAAGAATGGACTTTACTGCCCAAAAACCATACAGCACAACATGGCAATCAGAAACTTGCAACAGCAAATAAGATTTTAGCCCAGGTTTTCCACTTTACCTACCAGCTACCTAACAACTACAAGCAATTCAACATACCTACATCAGATCCCAAGAACAGGCTTAAAGGAAGTTATGCATGTGCACATAACGATAATCATACCATATATGCAAACTATTCTTTGGTTTAAGTCATTTTGAGTAGTATAGGTAAATGGAGAAAATACATAGCCACGAAGAAGACTGAAACTTTATTATGAAGTGACTGGATTCATTAAAATTTTGGTCACATAGATGAGGAAGTAGAAATGATAAATGTAAATAGCTTACCAAAGATCTCTCTTATAGGTTACTTAAAGGTATGCCAATAGAAAGAGATAAGATTTTTAAATTTTAAGACATCCTCTAACCAAGAATCTTCAAGAAGAAAAGCGGGTATGAGCAAACAAAGAGTGTCTAATTTAAATAATCCCTCACACAATTAGTTTATGCTTATGGATAGAAATGAGAAGCTGTTTCAAAGGAAACCTTGCCATGTAAAATGTACATGGGGAGGTACATTGGGGTGTCTTAAAGATCAATGTCAGCAGTTTGTTGAACCTTATAGCTTGTTTTTTAACCTAATAATCTCTCACACAATTAAATAATCCCTCACACAATTAGTTTGTGCTTATGGATAGAAATGAGAAGCTGTTTCAAAGGAAACCTTGCCATGTAAAATGTACATGGGGAGGTACATTGGGGTGTCTTAAACATCAATGTGAGCAGTTTGTTGAACCTTATGGCTTGTTTTTTAACCTTATGGCTTGTTAAAAGGAGAAACTGTTCAAGGGCAGAGAATGGTTGGTCCAATGTTCTGTTTCCCGCAGGATGGATGCATCATTATTTAACAGCAGATAAGCTTAAAATTCTTTGTTGTACATTGACTAAATCTTCCAATCTAGCTTCTGCCTCCTTGAGAACATTTTATGTCCTCTTTTTCTATCTTTTTATGGATCGTTTCTTTGTTTTGTCCTTCCATCTCCTATCTTGTTTTACCAGTTTTAATTAACATATGGTGTTTTTCTCATAAAAAATACACATGACGAACATCATCATTCTCAAACATGCTGCAACCCCAAAATTCTCTATTTTTGGGTCCATTCTCTTTCTTTTTTCCTTTACCTTTCTTCTTTCTTTTACTTTTGATCATTGGAGATCCCTCTCTCCGTTTTGTTTGAGGGGTGTCATTTTCTCATATAATACATTAATCTTCCTTTTCAAGAAAAAGGAAAAAAAAAACAATTATATTTTCCCACACTAAAGTTCTTTTCCTCTCTTAAAAAAATCCATCAAAATAACAACCAAAACCACTTCTTAATAGAAAGCACACAAAAAAAAATTAAAAAATTTCACCTTCGCCGTAATGAGCAGTTAAGACATCTGGTGGGATCCCTTGCATCCCAAAGATCTCTATATCCGTCGATTCTCTATCAGGCTTCGCATTAGGAACCCTAAAAAACATCAAAACAAAAAAAAAATCAGTTGTTAAAAAACAAGAACTCGAAAATCAGGGAAAGGCAGGGTTAGGGTTTGACGAACTTGGTGACGGACTCCTTATGGACCTGAAGAACATGGATGGCCATGCCGCCGGCGGTCGAGAGCTTCTTGTGGCAGACATGGCATTTGAAGTGCTTTGCCTTCTGGTGCTGGACAAGTATCTTCTCGTCCTCGAATTCCCTGTCGCAGTAGTAGCACCAGACCTTCTCCACTGCCCTCTTCTTCTTCTTCCCCATCTCCTTCGATTGATGTTGTTGTTGGTGATGTTGTTCGGATTGGAAGGGCTAGGGTTAGAGTTTTTGGTTTTTCGTGTGAGTTTAGATCGGGTTTATTTTTTTTTATTTTTTTAGTTTAGGAGGAGATCTCCCACTCTTTCTGCGTTTTCTTCCCGATCCGACCGCGCAAGGGGAGGGGAACTTATCACGTGATGTGCGCGTGCCGTAAGATTTGATGTGGCGTGTGGACTAGATACGCTGGGGAGACGCAGCCCAGTTCCGGGTTTGCTATTGGTTACCAAGTTGGGTGTGGCTATTTGCACCCCTCTGTTTACTCTTCACACCCCTTTTAAATGGGTAAAGTTTTGAAGATCCGGTACTAAATACACCCATTCTTTACACACCCATAGATCCATTTGTTCATTTTTTTAAATTATGTTGCACACCCTCCACACCCTCCCAAAGTATATTATCCCATTTATTCTCGCGCTTCCGCGCACGCGAGAAAAAAGGAGAGGGAGGAGGAGAGGGGGAAGGGGAGGAGGACGACCGGCCTAGACGGGAGGAGAAAGGGAGGAGGACAGTCGGCCGTCGGCCAAGATGAGAAGAGGAAGGGGAGGTGGTGTTATATTTGTGTCACTTTTAACCTGCTGGTAACCGTTGGAGCGTCCTGGCAGTTTTTAAAATTTTTAGGGTTTCTGATCGGAACCGCTAATTTTTGGACTGTTAGCTATCGTCCTGAGCTAGATGACTCCGATTGGAAATCTGACTGCATATTTGGTGTCCTGGTGCCATTTTAGACCTCTCACGAAAATTTCATCGAATTCCAGCATCGTTTCCAAAAATTTCGCAGTTCCAGGGCGTATCCGGGTTTTTAAGTCGCGCACTATAAATAAGTGGGATCTAAAATCCCGAGTTGCTGTTCATCGTCTTCCCCAAACTCATTTTCTCTCTCCTCTCTCTCTTTTTTCTCACTTTCAAGCCCCCTAGAGCCCTCAAAGCTTAAAACCTAAAGCACGGGAAGTGTAGATCGGGTCCCGATCTACACCCCGGTGCTTTCAAATCCCGATTCCGGCGATCCTAGCCTCCCCATCCACCCTCTTTTCGCCTCTGATCGGAGCCATTTCGGAGGCCAAGCGAGATCCGGGCGGTGGAAGCCCTTGGGGAAAGGTTTCGGCGCGCGGAGAGCGTCCGGACTTCCCTTCCTCCCCTTGGTAAGCCCTTTTTCCCTCTTTTCTTGCATAGATGTATGCTAGGAGGTGGGTTTTGGGGTTGGGTGGAGGTCGGCGGCTGTGGGTGGCCGTCGGAGGGCGGTGGAGGTGGTCGGAGGTCGGTGGGTGGTGGTAGAGGTGGTCTCGGGAATGGGTGGAAGGTGGCCTCGGGCAGTGGTGGTGGCTGTCTCGGGCAAGGCAGCAGCAGCTGGTGCGGCTGGCAGGGCTGTTTGGCAGGCGCGCGCGTGCGTGCGCGCGGGCATACAGTCGGGGGGAGATGGTGGCCAGCAGGCGCGAGTGCTGGGCGTGCTGACAAACGAGCCGAGCCTTGATTCGAGCTTTAGCTGGGCTTGTTTAACAAACGAGCCGAGTCGAGCTTTAACCGAGCTTTTCACGAGCCCAACGAGCCGAGCTTGAACACAAAATGAAGCTCGTTTCCGAGCCGAACCTGATACTAAACGAGCCGAGCCTGAATAGGTCAAAGCTCAGCTCGCTCGGCTCGTTTACCACCCCTACGTGCTGTGCGCAGGCATGCTGGGCGCGCTGGGTGGGGCTGGCCGGGTAGTCAGGAGCAGGTGCACCAGTTTGCTGGGCGCGCGAGCGCGTGCGCGCGGGTGCGCGCGCGGGCGTGCGCTCGGGGGGTGCAGGGGGAGGCGTGCGGAGCTGGCAGACTGCGGGCTGCGCGAGCAGGGCAGGCCGACTGGGCAGGCCATGCTCGGGCAGCTGGCAGGGGGTGCTCGGGCACCAGGCGGACGGTACTCGGGTGGGTAGGCGAGCGGTGCTCGGGCCACTCGGCGACGCGCGCAGGCAGGCAGCGCGGGCAGCAGCGCGCGCAGGCTGGCAGGCGCGCTGAGCGCGTGCTGCCAGGCGCGCTGGGTGCGTGCTACGCGGGCGTGCGCGTGGACGCTGGGTGACGGTCCCGGGTGCTGGGCGCTGAGCGCCGGGGTGCTGGGCTGCGGGTGCTGGGTGCTGGGTTAGGGCCCGGGGCGCTGGGCGCCAGGCGGGCAGGGCGCGCGCGGGTGCTGCGCGTGGGGCGCGGGGCACTCGGGCGTGCGGCAGGCAGTCTTCGGCGCTGCGCGGGGGCGCAGTGCAGGCGGGGGTGCGCGCGGGGCGCGGGGAGGCCGTGGTGGTGCGCGCGGGGAGCGGTGAGGCGGCGGTGGTGCGCGCGAGGCGAGGCGCTGCGCGCAGGGGCGCGCGGGGTGCTCGCGGGCGGCGCGAGGCGTGCGGGGTGCGCGGGCTGAGGCGCGGCGGCGCGTCCGGGCGGTCGGGTGGCCGTGCGGGTGGTGGCCGGCCGTGCGGGTGGTTGTCGGAGTGCTCGGGCTAGCGTGCGTGCGGGTCGTATGCACGTTTGCCCGAGTGTTGGGTTTTGTTATGGGTTTGGTGTATTTTTGTTGTCTCTTGTGGTAGGTTTGGATTTTAACTCACCATATTGATTGTCTGTCTTGCAGATCTAGACGGACGGTCGCGCGACGACCCCGATTCTGGTGAGTGGGACAATTCAACCCAGTAGAGAGGCGTTGTACGCACTTGGGGCGTATACCGACCTCTCCTGGGGCGCCATGGATAAATATTACCTGCAATAATATGTAATCCATGCTTGTGTGAATTATCTGTAGAATGCATGCTACCCTAGTCGTTGCATGTTAGGGACTTGCACCCTTAGGATATGCGTATGAGCCATGCAGCATGTCCCCTGATTTTCATGCTAGGAGACCCCGGCCTATGCATGCGTCCTACTAGTTTATTTATTAAAATTAAATGCTGGTATCTGTTAGATCGCATGCCTTAGGATAATATTATAGGGAGGAGCCTTGCGAGGTCAACGCTGAGACCCGTGTTAGGGTACTCCGTGTTCCTTGTTTGGTTGTCGGGATGTCCTGTATCGGGACCTCAGGCTGCCCTCCCAAGGTTCTAGTCCCAATAATATTATATGTAATGATTGTATGATTGGTATAATTATTAGCATAGTTGGTGGATATTATAGGGGAGGGGCCTTGCAAGGACAGCGGTGAGACCCGGGTTAGGGTACTCCGTGTTCCTTGTTTGGTTGTCGGGGTATCCTATAACGGGAACTCACGCCGCCCTTCCGAGTTTCTTTCCCCCAATGATATTCCAGCCTTGTTGATTTTTGTACATGTTCCCGCATCTTGATGATGCACCTGGTTGAATTCAGAGGAATTCATGACATTTGAGTTGTGATGATATGTAGTCGGCGGATCCGAATGGATCATATGCGTATGGATAGACTGTTCTGTTCCCTGCGTTGGATCCGGTAGAGGCTACCCCCCAGCGTTAGAAAGGCCGTCCTTCGGAGGACCCACATCAGTAGGCGCCTCCTGATTTGGTTTCGGACTGTGCTGAAGTTGTGGGTGGAGACCAAGCGGCCTACGGAGTGGAGGGAGAGACTATCGGTGGACCAAGGGTGACCAACAGCCTAGTCAGTCCCAAAATCCTATGTCACCCGTTGAGGGTGAGGGTGTAGTGGGTTGGCGATGAGCGACCTACTGGATTTGTGAATAGTTGATTATCAGTCCCAATAGCCTATGTCACCCATTGATGGGTGAGGGTGAGGGTGTGGTGGTTCGGCGATGTACGAACCACTGGATTATGTTGTTATGTCTTGGAGATTGGATAAATAATGGAATTGTGGTAAATATTGTCTGTGTTGCATGGGTTGTGCTATTCACTGAGCGTGTGGCTCACCCCTCGCACATGTTTTTCCCCAGTGGTCACTGAGCCTGAGCTAGAGCCGGAGCAGCAGTTGGAGCTTTCCGAGGGATTCCTTCAGTAGCGGAGCAGCGCCACGTTCCGCGAGTGCCAGAGGTTATCAGCATCCCTTCTTGACTGTATGTATTTGATTTCCGTTGTTGGCACGTGTTTGTACATGTTCAGTTGTATTTGTGTATATTGGCTCTCACAGGACAGATGATTGAGTATCGAGTCTGTAGAATGTTTATTCACAGATTCAGTCTTTTGCTTCCGCATTTGGTGTATATATCATGTCAGCCTTTTGTTGCATGTGTGTCATTCTGGTTGTTTGTGTATGATATATATTATTGACCTTCTGTGTAGATTCTGATATTATATATACACTTGCCGTGTCCCTGGGTTGGCCGCCCTGGGGCGTGACAGGTGGAGGGTCGGCGGACTTGGTGTCGAGGAGGTGTTACGGCATGGCATCTTCTTCTCCGAACAACAATGAGGTAAAAGATTTATGTAGGATTGGCTTTGATTTGGTTTTTTCTAGGTTTGAGATATGGAAACTTGTCTAAGGTTCTTCTAGGTTTGATGATTTAATGATTATGTGCGTATCATTTTTTTTATAACAATAGGTTTTATTTAAACTCACATATACATTTGAATTTGGATGAATTTTATTGTAATATTTTTTTTTATATTTATGACATTGTATGAGACTTGTTTAAAAATTTTATGTTATGTGTGATATACATTTGAATGTGTGTATAAAAGAAAGTGCTCACTCATTTACGAAATTCCAAACGCTCATTCATTTGTCAAATAAATGTTCTCATTGATTGTTCATCTTTCGTAGGATCATGTTGTCAATGCAAATCGTGAAATCGATGAAGTCATTGACTCAACCGATCAATTTATGACTTCTATAGTAAGAGTTGTTTTTATTATCATACTTTTTAAAATAATGTTAAATTTGAACTTCTGTTTTAATTGTAATTTGTATTTTTGTTGTAGATATTCAATCATCGGGATGAAATGATTGAGTGGGCAAAGAGAAGTTGGTAGGGGTAAAAGAAATGGTATCGTCATTGTTGTTAGCCGATCAGATTTTTCCGATCCTTGACGTTTCCCACGTTTGTACCTTGGATGCGAGAGAAGAGGATATTATTGACCTCATTGTCATCGTAGCCTGATGAAAGAAACATGTTCAACAAAACAGTGTGGATGTCCTTTCAAATTGAAATGCATGAAGTTATCACTTCTTGAGGACTTATGAAAAATTCAAGTGTTGAATGAAAAACACAACCACCCATTAATCAAACATATGGAGGGGCATTCATTTGCCGGAAGACTTCTAAATGACGAGTATGGGCTTCTTTGAGGGGCATTACAGTTGCCTTCAAGTAGTGACTCTATTTTCTATATCAGTTTTGTGAATGGTTGCCATTTCGTCAAATTAAAAATTGATGAGAACGGACCGATTCCCCCAGTGTCAATGATGTGGTTAAAACATCATTACAATTGCACGTCTGACTAGCAAACACCATTTGTGGATAGGATGGAATTGTTTAACAGCATGTTCTGGGGTACTAATGTGGCAACAACGGATGTGCCCATTCAAATCGATTAGTACACAATTTGAGTGTGGGTGTACCAGCTTTGGTTTTTTTTAGGGTTATGCACCATGTAAATGTCAAATATATAATGATAGTTTTTTGTAAATTTAACCCAAAGTGCTTCAAATGAATATATGAAATTTTTTTGGTGTGTTAGAAGGTTGTTTTTGTGTATGATTGAAAATGCAGGTTAGATTTTTATGATGTCTCTCACAACTGACAGGTTAGACACTCATAATAGCCTGAACGCAACAGAAAATCTAAAACTTGTAGGTTGTACAAAACTAATGTCAATTACAACATATATCGTAGACACTTAGTCTGTCAAATGAAATAGGAGAAAAAATTGTATGTTCTGGAAAGGGTTAGACACCTAAGGTGTCTAGGGTGTTGTAATCCCTAGACACTACTGAAGTCTATGGGAACAGAAGTGAAGCCCGTAGGTTCTGGAATGGATTAGACACCCGAGGTGTCTAGGTAGTTGTATTCCCTAGACACTACTGCAGTCTATGGGAACAGAAATGAAACCCATAGGTTCTGGAAGGGATTAGACACTTGAGGTGTCTAGGTATTTGTAATCCCTAGACACTGCTGAAGTCTATTAGAACAGAAATGAAACCTATAGGTTCTGGAATGGGTTAGATATATGGGTTGTCTAGGTAGTTGTATTCCCTAGACACTGTTGTAGTCTATGGGAACAGAAGTGAAACCCGTAGGTTCTGGAAAGTATTAGACACTTGGGGTGTCTTGGTATTTGTAATCACTAGACACTGCTGCAGTCTATGGAAACATAAATGAAACTCGTAGGTTCTAGAGAGGGTTAGACATCTAGGGTGCCTATAAATGTGTAATCCGTAGGCACTACCAAAGTCTATGGGAACAGAAGTGAAACCCGTAGGTTCTGGAATGGGTTAGACATCTGGGATGTCTACCAATATGTAATCACTAGACACTACTGAAGTCTATGGGAACAGAAATGAAAACCGTGGATTCTTGAATGGGTTAGACATCTAAGGTGTCTATAAATATGTTATCCCTAGACACTACTAAAGTCTATGGGAACAGAAGTGAAACCAGTAGGTTCTGGGATGGGTTAGACATTTGGGTTGTCTACAAATATATAATCACTAAACACTATTGCAATCCATGGGAACAGAAGTGAAACCCGTAGCTTCTGGAATGGGTCAGACATCTAAGGCGTCTATAAATATGTCATCCCTAGACACTACTGAAGTCTATGGGAACAGAAGTGAAACCCGTCGGTTCTAGAATGGGTTAGACATCTAAGGTGTTTATAAATGTTATCCCTAGACACTACTAAAGTCTATGGGAACAGAAGTGAAACCAGTAGATTCTAGGATGGGTTAGACATTTGGGGTGTCTACAAATATGTAATCCTTAGACACTACAGAAGTCTATGGGAACATAAATGAAACCCCTAGGTTTTGGAATGGGTTAAACGACAAAGGTGTCTATAAATATGTAACAAGTAGACAAAGCATCCATCGATGGAAGTCCAAAAAAGATATAGCTTTAAGGTAAATCACCAAACCAATTAAAAGAAGTAAGCACTTAGTCTGTGAAGTTGTGAGTTATATTCATAGATCATTAAGTAAAATTTTCCTGTTGTAATATAAGGAAAAAAAATTCTATTCATTCAACATACTCTCTGATGGAGTATTAGCCCTGTTGAAGCCAAAGAAGCCATATAGTGGTTCAACAACATTCATAAACACATAAACATTGATAAACATTCGAAACTTATATCTTTCATTCATAGCTCATTTCTTTCATTCAAAGCTGTATAAACACTGATCAACACCACCATACATAACCATATTGTGACGCCCAACCCGTTAAGGGGGACACCCAACAGTCCCAAGAGGCTCATGTTGTTATGCCTGTGTCATTGGAGCGCTCTGATTGAAAATTTGGCTACATAATTTTTTTTCCTAGAAGTTATGTATTTCCGATTTGGTATTTGGATTTGATTTTGTTAAAATCCAAGATGAAGAGGTTTAAATATGATTTTATTATGAGATGTCCAGTTTTGAGTTAGCTTTCGTACAAAAGTGGAATTAGATCAACTGGATTCCTGTAGTAAAAGTTATGGGTATTTTTCCAAGTATACCCCGGGGATGGAAATTCTAGCAGCAGCCCTGTTCAATGTTTAGCTCTAATTTCGGAATAGCTGGAGGGATTAGCTGATCTTGGTATAAACATGAAAGTTGTAGATAATCTTCTTGGCTTTCCAACGGAGTTTTAATTGTGCAATTCGGAGCTATATTGAGAAAGTTATGGCTGTTCTAGTGAAGTATGTACAGAATTTCTAGTCAAGGGATGAATAGGTCATTTCCACCCCTCTTTAGATATTTATTTGCCCCCAAACAAATATCTCTCTCTCTCTCTCTCTCTCTCTCTCTCTCTCTCTCTCTCCCTCCCATTCCCAACGTGGGATCCTAGCTCTCTCTTCCTCTCTTTCAAAGCCCCCCATGTGTTTGTGATAAGTCCTCAAAGAGAAGGAGAAGGTGGAGGAGGAAGTGATGGTGAATCTTTGTGTAGGTTTTGTTTATGTTGTTGATCTCCTCTCTCTCAAGCTCCCTTTTCTTGATCTCCCCCCCCCCCTGATTTTCAGCCAAGAAGGAGGCTGAGGAGAGGCTGAAGAGGTGGTGATGGTGGTGGTGGTTGAGGTGGCCGTGGGCGCGTCGAGAGCCCCGCATCTCCCCCTTTCCATTTCCCTCTTTTGGTAAGTCATCTTCCCCTTCTTTTTGATTTTTAGGGCTATTGGGATGGTTAGGGTGTTCATGCATGCTATGCATATGGGTTAGAGTGTGTGTGAGGGGTTGGGGAGGGTTAAAAAGGGGTAAAGGTTGGCTGGGCGCGCGTAGGGGGTTGTCTGCACCCGTGCGCGCGCAGGCGCAGGCTGGTGCGCAGACGCGCGCGGGCGCGTGCGCGCGAGAGCGCGGGTGCGTGCGGAGTGGGCGCGCGGGCGCTGGCTTGAGCGGGAGTGCGCGCGGGCGCGCGCAAGCCTGCGCGCGCGCGGGGCAGTGTGCCTGGGCATGCGCCTGGGCGCGGGGCTGGGGGCCAGTGCGCGCGCGCGCGTGCGTGCGCGTGCTGGGGCATGCGTGGGGCTGCCCAGGGTCTCGGGTAGGTGTTGGGGCACCCGGGCATGCATGCGTACGCGCGTGCTCGCATGCGTGCGAGCCCGTATGCATGCATGTCTATGTCTTTGGTATTTCTAATGATTTTTAAGTGTAAATTGTGATGTTACTCACCAAATTGGATGCCCCTACCTTGCAGATCTCGTCGGATGGGATGCGCGAGGTCCCGGGATGTATGGTGAGTGATTCGATTCCAATCCCCGCCCCCCCTCCAGGGATGCGCTCGACGCGCGTAGTCGCGCGTCGCGCATCGATGGGGCCCCTTAAGCTATAATATGTAGATATCTTGCATGCTAGGCTCATATACATGTATTGTATCTATGTATGAATGATTGTGTTGCATGCGCCCCTCTAGTATGGGCATGTATGTTGTAAATGTGTATGGATGTATAGAATATGACATGTTTTAGGTAGTATTGTAATATTACTCCCTCCATATTAATGGGAATATACAGTATGATTAAGTCTAGGTTAATAACGGACACCTGCCTAATATTCCCTTGCAATAAGACTCGAGGGCGTGGTATAGCTGTTACGTCCATGCTAATGGGGCAGAGCTATGACCAGCTGCATGAGAAGATGATCTCTCTCGCCCTCTCCCTCTGAACGAACTGAGTAAGTAGATGCGATTTCCTACTCGACCCAGGTTCGTTTGGAATATTGGCATGCACCTGTTAGTGCGCGAGATCACGCTTGATCCTTTCTTTTAAGTTGGCGATATCCAACGGATGTTAGAATATATTTTGTATGGTTATGTGATAAATGACCATGTATGCATGTTGTATGATTAATTATGATGTGAATCGATGATTAGGGAGTATCCCTATGATTAATTGATATGGGATTGTGCATATGGTTCATGCACATATCCAAGATTAAATTCTCCTCTAAGATATATGCGCACGTTAAAACTAATTAGGCCTAGCTGGAATAGGCGTGGGTATGACCCGCTGTCGGATTGTACCTTATTAGTGAGAGCGCTAGCGATGTAATCTCCCCGTGCATCCGAGCGATGCCCTCGTTTGGAATTCAGGAGAATTCATTAGCTTATGGGTTTACTTCTACGTGAGAGCAGAGGTAACCCCTTTGTGTCTGAGCAACGCAACGGTGTGGGAGTACAGCAGTATTCTATATCTCGATAAGTGATTATCGAGAGTAGTTGTTTTTCATTAGGTTCGCTTTGCGAACGTGGGATCGTTCTCCCATTCGTTGGATCCGAGTAGGGACTCCCCGGCGTTGGAAAGCTGTCCTGACAGAGGGCTCCCATCTGTAGGTACCTCCGATGCGTCGGAGGGTGCTGATCGTGGGAGTATACCAGGTAGAGGCTACAGAGTGAGGGAGAGGCTACTGGTGGACCAAGGGTGTAGAGCGGTGTGTTGAGGGAGCGTACTGATCGTGGGAGTATACCAGGTAGAGGCTACCCGGGAGAGGGTTAACGAATGATGTTGCGAGCGTGGGATTGTTCTCCCCTTCGTTGGATCCGAGTAGGGACTCCCTGGCGTTGGAAAGCTGTCCTAACAGAGGTCTCCCATCTGTAGGTACCTCCGATGCGTCGGAGGGTGCTGATCGTGGGAGTATACCAGGTAGAGGCTACGGAGTGAGGGAGAGGCTACCGGTGGACCAAGGGTGTAGAGCAGTCTAAGTCTCTTCCAAAAGTCCCAATAGTCTCCCTCTGGGAGTGAGGGTAAGGATGAGGTGAAGACACATCGCCGCGTGACCCATTCGTTATTCGTCCGTTCCCATAGTTGTTGGGTCCGGTTGTGTATCGATGTTGAAAGACATCGTGGGGCAATTATCTAGATGTAGATGATCCAGTAGTGTTGTGCAGACCAGTAAATCTGGGTCTTTTTGACCGACGGTATGGTCTCTCCCAAAAAGTCCCAAGAGACTCCCTCCGGGAGTGAGGGTGGGGGTGAGGTTGGTCGTGCCGCTGCGTGACCCAGTTATCCATGGGTTTCCACCCATGTTTTCCTTGAAAGGAAATTGATTATGTATTGAACTGTAGTATGGTGATTGGTTTCCAGCCACTCACTGAGCTTGTAGCTCACCCCTCGCATACTGTTTCTTTTCAGGGGCAGTGTTGGGCGTGGAGCTGGAGCTTTCCTGTGGCGTGGTCTTATGGGCGTGGAGCGTTCTTCCGGCAGGTGGCGAGTGCGAGGCTGTCAGCATTCCTAGAGTCATATTATGCTTTGTAAATCGTGCATGTGGCACAGGTTGTATTTTCTTTGGTCTAGACTTGGCTCTCACAGGACAGTGATTGTGTATTCGAGTCTGTAATAATGTTTTTGATTTACAAACATTGTTTATATATTATGCTTCCGCTTTTCAGTCAGTTATCATTATCTTGCTTTGCCACCTTGTGTTTTGTTGTTGGAGTCTTTATTGACCTCAGATATTGATAGCTGATATTTTATTATTGCCACGTCTCGGGGACGCCTGGGGCGTGACACATGTATTGGGTGAGGGTTTGGTGTTTAGTCCCACATCGCCTAATGGGAGGAGATAGTCTGTGCTTATATGTGAGCACAGCTCTTATACACTAAGACACGTTTTAAACCCGTGAGCCCATTTAGGGGCAAAGCAGACAATTTCTTGTTGTGTAAGCCTGGGGCGTTACAATTGGTATCAAAGCATGTCCATTTCATGATGGTGGGTGCGGCCCCACACGAGGACGTGTGCCCCATTTATGGGGGGTGATTGTGACGCCTGGCCCGTTGAGGGGGAGGTCCAACAGTCCCAAGAAGCCCATGTATTGGGTGAGGGTGAGGGTTTGGTGTTTAATCCCACATCTCCTAATGGGAGAAAATAGTCTGTGCTTATATGTGAGCACAGCTCTTATACACTAAGACGCGTTTTAAACCCGTGAGCCCATTTAGGGGCAAAGCTAACAATTTCTTATTGTGTAAGCTTGGGGTGTTACACATATAAACACTGTTCAACAAGTAACAAGTTCTCCGAAGAAAAACAACTATACTTGTTGAAGTGATTTACAAAAACACATATAACACATAACTGATCATATAGAAAAACAAAAATGATCTGTTGAAGATGTACAAAATGATCACATTCCACTGCTTCAACTGTCAGCCACCCTCTTAGAACGACATTCTTTAGTAGGTGACTTGGGATGACTTGACGATGACGATGACGGAAGTCCAATACGTTTTGCACATGCCTTTGCCAAACACCCGCTCTGCAAACGGAACTAACAGAACATTTTTCAAAATGAAGAGACGTCTAAAGATAAAGGTAATGCAAACTATAGTTACTCATCGCAAAGAGCTAGATCTATATAGAATTCAAGAAGAAAAATGCCAGGTAGAACCATAGTTGCTGGAAGGACCCAATAGAAGCCTAAATACTTCCTCACTACACAATCATTTAAGACGTAAACCACTCTTGATGAGAAAGTGAACGATTTTCATCAATCAACATTCTACTCTTGCCAGTCCAAGTAAAAAAAATAATAATCTAAACCCTCATTTGAAGAAGTGTATGAATGGATGAGGATGATCTGCCAGGTGCATTTGGTCATTCTTCATTGACTTAATACCTCCCAATTGTCCTCTTCAAGTTTTCATTATTGATTTCTATTTCCTTTTTCCGTTGAAGGGACCTAAATAAAAGCAATGCCCAAATAAATGAATCATTAGAGCACCAAAAATGTTCGAAGAATGTAAATTAAATCATTGCATGAATGGTATGGCCTCTAATCAATATCTCCATCATTTCAAATTAATTTAAAACTTGGTTTCTCACTGGTGTTTCCTCCTCTCTCTTCAAAAATATGTATCACAATCTCAGATAGGACAAACAATATTTAGAAAATCTGAACTGTTGAATGACATTTTTAATTTGTACCAAGATGATAGAGAGTATAAGATTCAAGAGTGTGTGCACTAAGACCTCTGCTATGTTTTTTTTTTTTTTTTTGGCAAGAAAAGTCCTTGAGGACTAGTATTCAACATGCAAATGATGATCAGATGTGCCATGTTGTCACTTCTTTATCCTTTTAGTTTAGCCCACCCTCTATACAGTTATATATATTGATTTCTAAAGTAAAAGATTTCAAATCACCAAGCAATAAAGAAAAGGTTTAAAGGAAGAGTAAAGCTTAAACCTCATTCAGAAAAAAGGAAAAGAAACAGAATAAAAGAAAGAAAGTTGGAAGGATAAGAAGAAAAAAAGTATTGATGGTCTTTTTTTCAAAAATCAATTCTTTGCTAACATTTATAAAATAACAAAATAAATCATTCTACATGGGATCATAACAAAGCTATGCCCTACCATGTCTGCCACTTACAATAATGAGAATAAACAACACTTTAAAGCCCTAGCCATATATAATATTGCTTGCTAGGCTGCTTGAGTATTATCAACAATATCCTTCCCTCTCTCTCCACCATTATTTATAGTAAATATCAAACTACAAGTGAAGGAAATTAGAGAATATTAAAATTATTTTCCCCAAAATCAAGTTTAGTTTCACGAGTTCTTCTATAGTTTATCTTGTCAATTCGTACTGAAAGTATGGATGATCTGAGCTTGTTGAGGACAATATGTCAAATTATTGGTATAAGTTTAGCAGATTAGTGCATGTATGGCATTATTAGGCTCTCTTTTCAAATGTAAAACACCTAAATAGTCCCTGTTATAAGGAAAGGAAAGAGAAACCATGAGTTTCATTTTGATAAACTACTCTCAAAGATTTATTGAATTAAATATGATGCATGAACTTCACCATTTCCTTATCTTGAATTTCATCATTTCCACTCTAAAACATTACATTCTGATATAAATTAGCTAATGAAGAAAATTACACTGAATTTGACCCACTTCTTCTATACCAACACTCTGTCTTCATCAATCTCATATATATATATATATATATATAAGAATGATTTGTCTTTGTGTGTCTTACCATCTTTGGACAGTTGCAACCAATTATCTATGTCATTTCGGTCCCTAACTACACTACACGATTTATGTACCTATTGATATAAATATGGGGTCATGAGCTTTCATCAGTATCATATAGTTGTTATCCTAAAAGCTTTCAAATTTTGCTCACCTTGAGGTCGACGAGGGAGGAGTTGAGGGAGTCGGAGAGGTCGGCGAAGGACTGAAGAATGAGGAGGTCCTTCTCTTGGAGCTTGATGAGGTGACAGTGGGAGGACTTGGACTTGAGCTCTGATTCCAACGGTAGAGGGAGAGAGAACCAAATGTGGGAGGGAGGAAGAGGGGCACATTTGGGGTTTTTATTTTTAGGGTTTAGATGAAAGGGGTGTGCAGTGGAGAGTCAAATGTTAAATAAATACTGGGGTGTGGACAGAACCCAAGTTATTTGGGTGGGGTGTGGTTAGACAAGGGGTTTGCGCAGTAAACAGAGGGGTGCAAATAGCCCCACCCTACCAAGTTTACTTGGGTTCGGTTCAACCCGAATCGGACAGGTTGACCTAATTTTTATGTTGATTGGGTTCTAAAAACTGAGTTTGGATTCGAATTGATAAATTCATGTTGTTTATAAAATTATGTTGGATTCAGACTGACATCATAGACAACATGATCCAATCTGAACCTGTAGTAGACAAACATGATATTCAAAAAAACAATCGTGGACATTATAAGGATTTTTTTTTTGTGGACTTAGATTGTTTTAGTGGATGATCAAAATATGTTAAACAATAATGATTTTTGGGCCCCAATTAGTAGACCCCATCATAAGCCCCATGAGGTGGCAAGTTTGAATTACCCATATTACCCCCCTAACTAATCTCACCGTTTTTTTCCATAACCGGTCCAATAAATGTTGAGGCAGTTACGACTTGGCTAATTGTTTCCCTTTTTGAAGATATCAATTCAATTGCACATTTAAAAAAATAAAAAATCATGGGTTTCCTCTTTTTTTATACCGATTGATCTGTCGTAACGAAAATAAACAACAATTTTATTTTTCAATCAGATCTGATCGGCGGAGAAGAGAAGATTTCAACGTTTTTTTTTTTTTGTGCGATTTGATTGTGGTGCAAACATCCAAGTTAGGCCTTTTTTGGACCCAAAAAATCACGATTTGTAATGTTTAGATCCAGATTGATCGGTGTAAATGAAAACAAATTTTGAAATTTTTTTTTTTCAGTTTGATCGATGGAGAATATAAGAATTACACGATTCATTTATTTTGTTTACGACCTGATTGTGGTGCAAACAATGGCTTTTGATTCAGGTTAGGCTTTTTCGATCTCAATAAAATATGTTGATATGATTTGTCGTCATTCCTTTGAATCATCATATACATGTATTGAATCTGAATTTAATTTAAATTCAGATACATGGTCTGTATCTTGATTTATATGCTTATTTGTGTACTAAGTATGATATGTACAATCGTTTATGTTTGTATGTTTGTGAATAATTATGCATATTGTATCATTCACCATATTTTTTAGCTTTGTATTATCATTATTCGACTCATTCAGATTTAAAATTTTTCAATAGTTAGTTGAACTTTGCATGATAAAGTGCACATTCACTGGTATGGAATGTGTTTTTGTTAAATTCAGATACATGTTGTGTATCTGAATTTAGATGCATTTTTGTGTTTTATGTACGATCTGTATAATCGGTATTTAGTGGTGTGTATGTGTATATTTATGCATATTAAGTCATTCAGCATATTTTTTAGCTTTGAATGATCATTATTGAACTCATCAAAATCAATATTCAATAGTATCGAATGTGTAGTTGTTAATTGAAATTCCAGAGACACGTGTATCTTGAATTTGTTTTCCAGCCCAATTTTAAGTTTGATATTTTATTTCTATAGATTTGATTAATGTGTATCCGATAAATATTTAATTGTTTATTGCCGTATATATATAAAGACTTGAAAGACTTTTATTGAAAATCTATGCACTGCTCATTAGCATGTAGACCATAAATTGTTTGTTTGAATTTAAGATACAGTACTGTATCTTAATTATATAACATGTGGCAACGTATCTTATTTTTTCAACATGTAGTAATGATGATTTTATGGATGACACATGCGAAGAATCAATCTATTTGGAAGATATCAATGATTCATGTGCTCTGGAAACCAGAAGAAACTGTTTGATTTGGTTGATCAGCAAAATGTAGATGAGATTGTAGCATGCGCAGAACAGTCTTATTCCATATATTGGGATGTGTTTTCATTCTGAAGATGTGGTGCGGTTATTTTATAATAATTTTGCTCACAAGGTTGGATTTGGCATTGTCGTGCCCCAAGGCGGCCGTCCCCGGGACGCGGCAAGTGTATACATGATATCAGCAGTCTATACAGGAGATCAATAACATACTCTAAACAACAACTAATATGACAACACAGACGAAAGCAAGGCTGACATGATATATACACAGATAGCGGAAGCTAAAAGACTGAGTCTGTAATTCAAAAACATACTACAGACTCGATACATAATCAACTGTCCTGTGAGAGCCAATATACACACATACATCCAAATATAATACAACGAGTGCCCAAGCACGGAAATATAATACATACAATCAAAAGAAAGGATGCTGATGGCCTCTAACACTCGCGGGACGTGGCGCTGCTCCGCTACTGATGAAGTCTCTCGGGGAGCTCCTCCTTCAGATCCGACTCAGTGATAACTGGAGAAAAATTATGCGAGGGGTGAGCCACACGCTCAGTGAATAGCACAACCCATGCATCACAATTCATATTAACCACAATTAAATCAAAGCCTCAAAGTGGCAGGAAATGCACAAATCCAGTGGGTCGCAACATCGCCGACCCACCACACCCTCACCCTCACCCCTCAATAGGTGACATAGGATATTGGTACTGACTAGGCTGTTAATCACCCTTGGTCCACCGATAGTCTCTCCTCCACTCCGTAGCCGCTTGGCCTACTCCCACACTTCAGCACAGTCCGAATCCAAATAAGGAGGTACCTACTGATGGGAGCCCTCCACGGGACGGCCTTTCTAACGCTGGGGCAGTCTCTATACGGATCCAACGAAGGGAACAGAAACAGCCTATCCATACGCATACGATCCACTCGGATCCGTCTGTAACACCTCTCATCAACTCTAATGTCATGAATTCTTCAGAATTCCTCCAGGGCGCATAACTAAGATGCGGGGAATCATATATTATAACATTATCGGGAAAAGAAACCTTGGGAGGGCACCATGAGGTCCCGATATAGGACATCCCGACAACCAAACAAGGAACATAGAGTACCCTAGCCCAGGTCTCAATGTTGACCTCGCAAGGCCCCTTGTAATATTCCCTAAGGCATGCTAATAGTCATATGCTCGTATTTGATTTAAATAAATTAAACTAAATGGGAACATGCATAGGTCGAGGCTTTCCTAGCATGAAAACATGGTGACAGGATGCATGGCTCTTACACATATCCTAAGGGTGCAAGTCCCTATCATACAAGGTCTAGGGTAGCATGCATACTACATATTAATCATGCTTGCATGGATTACATATTACAAAAGTTAATTGTTATATATGTGTCACTTTTTGGCCTATTGGCATCCATTGGAGCATTTTTAGTAGTTTTAAAATTTTTGTGTTTTTCGATCGGAACCGCATAATTTCAGACTGTTAGCTATCGTCTGAGCTAAAGGACTCCGATTGAAAATCTAACTGCATATTATGTGTCCTGGTGCCATTTTAAGCCACTCATAAAAATTTCATCAAATTTCGGCATCGTCTCCAAAAATTTCGCAGTTCCGGGGCGTATCCGGGTTTTTAAGTCGCACACTATATAAGAGTGGGATCTAATTCCCGAGGTACTGTTCATCATCCCTACGACTTGCATTTTCTCTCTCCCCTCTCTCTTTTTCTCACTTTCAAGCCCCCTAGACCCCTCAAACCTAAAAACCTAAAGCACGAAAAGTGTAGATCGGGTCCCGATCTACACTCCAGTGTTTTCAAATCCCGTTTCCGACGACTCTAGCCTCCCCGACCTCCTCTCTTTCTCCTCTGTTTTAGCCCGATTCGAGGGCCGTGGTAGATCGGGGCGTAGGAGAGCCTTTGAGAAAGGTTCCGGCGCACGAAGAGCCACTGGACGCCTCTTCCTCCCCTCGGTAAGCCTTCTTTCCCTCTTTTTCTTGCATAGATGTATGCTAGGGAGGTGGATCTAGGGTTGGGTGGTGGTCGGAGGCGGTGGGTGGCCGTCGGGGGCAGTGGGAGGCGGTCGGAGGCCTTTGGGTGGGGGTGGAGGTGCTCGAGCAGTGGCGGGCCCTGTCCTGAGCAGCAGGCAGCAGCGGCAGCGGCTCAGGCAGCGCACAGGCTGGGCGCGCGCGGGTGCGCGCGGGTCTGGTGCGACGAGCTGGTCGTGCTGGGTGTGCTGGAGGGGCTGGCAGTGCTGGCGTGTGGGCTGGTGGCCTCGGGCAGCTCAGGCGCAGGGGCTGGCAGGGCGCGCGCGTGCGTGCGCACGAGCGCGCACTCGGGGAGAGCTGGAGGCCAGCTAGGGAGCTGTGCGCGAGGAGCTGATGGCGAGGTGCTGGTCGCGCTGGTCTGGGCGCTGGTCTGGGCGCGAGGTGCTGGTCGCGCTGGTCTGGGCGCCAGGTGCTGGTCGCGCGAGGTGCCGGAGGGCAGGGGTGGTGCATGCGTGAGGTGGTGGCCGAGGGCAGCGCGCGCGGGAGGGAGTGCAGGGTGCGCGGGTGCTAGGCGCGGCGAGGCAGTGTGGTGCGCATGGGGCGCGGTGAGGAGGCCGTGGTGAGCGCGAGGCGCGGCGAGGCGGCAGTGGTGCGCGCGAGGCGCGGCGAGGCGGCAGAGGTGCGCGCGAGGCGCGGCGAGGTGGCGGAGGTGCGCGCGGGGTGCGTGCGAGACGAGGTGCTGCGTGCGGGGGCCGTGCGGAGTGCTCGCGGGGCGGCGCGAGGTGTTCGGGGCGCGCGGGCTACTGCGGCTGGGCGCAGTGGACGCGCGGAGCCCCCGAGGGTGGTGCGGCGGCGTGTCCAGGCGGCGGGCAGGGGCCGGCGGTGCGCGGGGTGCGCGGGCTGAAGCGCGGCGGTGCACCCGGGCGGTCGGGTGGCCATGCGGGTGGTTGTCGGGGTGTTGGGTGTTTGTTTTGGGGTTTTGGGGTATTTAATTGTGTATTTAATGATATTTGTGGATTTATACTTACCCAATAATACCCTGTCTTGCAGATCTCGACGGACGGTCGCGCGTCGACCCGAATTCCGGTGAATGGGACAACCCAACCCAGTTTGGGAGGCGTTACATGCTTTGGGCGTGTACCGATCTCCCCTGGGGCGTATAGTTTGTATTAACTGTTGCAATTATAATCCATGTAAGCATGATGTGTGTGTAGAATTGCATGCCACCCTAGATTGTGTGATAGGGACTTGCACCCTTAGGATTGTGCATGAGCCGTGCATCCTGCCTCCTCGCTATCATGCTAGGAAAGCCCGACCTGTGCATGCGTCCTATTAGTTTGGTTTATTAATTAAATGCAAACTGTAATTATTAGATAGCATGCTTAGGGAATATAAAGGGGGCCTTGCGAGGTTAACATTGAGACCCGGGTTAGGGTACTCCGTGTTCCTCGTTTGGTTGTCGGATGTCCTACATCGGGACCTCAGGTTACCCTCCCAAGGTCTCTTTTTCCCTTTATGTCGTATTTATTTCCCCGCATCCTGGTTATGCGCGCTGGTGGAATTCTGAGGAATTCAAGACATTAGAGTTGTAGAGATGTGCTGTCAGCGGATCCGAGTGGATCATATGCGATGGATAGGCTGTTTTGTTCCCTTCGTCGGATCCTGTTAGAGACTACCTCAGCGTTAGACAGGTTGTCCCGTGCAGGGGCTCCCATTAGTAGGCGCCTCCTGATTTTGGTGAAGGACTGTGCTGAACATGGGAGTGGCCAAACGACCTACGGAGTGAGGAGAGACTATCGGTGGACCAAGGGTGACCAACAGCCTAGTCAGTCCCAAGAGCCTATGTCACCTGGCGAGGGTGAGGGTGAGGGTATGGTGGGCCGGCGATGCGACGACCCACAGGATTATGTATGGATGATTATCAACCCGCTAAGTCCCAACATCCTAGGTCACCTGTTGAGGGTGAGGGTGAGGGTGAGGGTGAGGGTATGGGGTTCGGCGATGTAACGAACCCCCGGATTGTGATATTATGCCACTTGTGGCTTATGAATTGCTTAAATGTGGTTAATATGAACTGTATGCATGGGTTGTGCTATTCACTGAGCGTGTGGCTCACCCCTCGCATATTGTCTTTTCAGTGATCTCTGAGGGAGGAGCTTCCCGAGCGACTACACCAGTAGAGGGTAGCGCCGCGTCCCACGAGTTTTGAGGCCGTCAGCACCCTTTTTTTCAGTTGTATGTATATATTCTTAGCTTGGGCACCTAGCTGGTTTATGTATGGACTTCATTTGTGTATATATATGGACATGTTGGCTCTCACAGGACGTATGATTGTGTATCGAGTCTGTAGTATGTTTTGACTACAGACTCAGTCTTTAGCTTCCGCATTTGGTGTATATATTATGTCAGCCCTGCTTTTATCTGTGTTGTCATTTTTAGTTGTTGTTTGTGGTATATTATTGAACTCTTGTTACTGATATCATATATACACTTGCCGCGTCCCGGGGACGGCCGCTCTGGTTCGTGACATTAATATTAAACTATGGTGCCCCAGGAGACGACGGTATACGCCCAAGTGCATATAGCGCCTCCCTACTGGGTTGGATTGTCCCAGTCACCAATAACCGGGTCGTCGCGCGACCGTCCGTCAAGATCTGTAAGACAGGGTAATCAACTTGGTGAGTAAAATACACAAATATATACAAAAATACACTAAAATACCCAACACTCGGACAAGCGTACATACGGCCTGTACGCACGCGAGTCCGAGCACCCCGACTCAATCCCGAACCCCCGGGCAGCCGTACGCACGGCCTCCCACCCCAGGCGCACAGCCGCGCCCCAGCCCGCGCGCCCAGACGCACTGCCGAGCCCCTGCCCGCATGCCTGGACCCGCTGCCGAGCCTGCCCGGGTGCACCGCGCGCTCACTGCGCCCCAGCGCAGCACTCGCGCGCACACCCGCACACCCTGCGCCCCAGCGCAGCACCCCGCGCGCAGCACCCGCTCACCTCACCGCGCGCGCACAGCACGCACTACGCCTCTGCGCACACCCGCACGGCCTCCTGCGCGCAGCACCTGCACGCGGCCCCGCGTGCACAGCATGCACTGCGCCTCTACGCAGCGCCTCACACGCACACCCCTGCACGGCGCCCAGTGCACAGCACCCGCACACTCCTGCTCCACCCGCGCGCAGGCCCGTGCGCATGCCCTGCCAGCCTGCTCGACAGCGCCCTGCCCTGCGCCTGCCAGCCTGCCTGCCCTACCTACCTGCGCTGCCAGCCTACCCGAGCCAACCCTACCACCTCCCTGACTGCCACCAATGGCCACCAAAACCACCATGGAAACCATACATACCCAAAACCACCTCCTTATCAAGCATCTAAACAAGAAAGGAAGGAAAGGAAAGCTTACCCTAGGAGAGGAAGAGAAGGGGAGGAAGAACGGGTGCTCTTCGCGCACCGAAACACCACCTCCAAGGCCACCACCACCAAGCCTCCACTCAGCCAAAGCAAGGCTGAAAACAGAGGAGAAAAGAGGGCATGAGAAGGGGTCACACATGTGGGAACTTGAATCCGAGACCACCGGAAGGTAGATCGGGTCCTAACCTATCCTTTCTCTTCTTAGGGTTTTTGATTTCAAGACCTCCTACTAGGTCATATGGGGGGGTTTTAAAGAGAGGGAAGAGAGAGGGATTGAGTGGAGAAGATGATGAATAGGGTATCATGGGCGTGGACTTCTATTTAGGCACACACACACACCACACACACTCACCACTTGAAATTAGATTAGATTAGGTTTAGGTGGGTCTAAGTGCACTTTGACCCTAGTCAACCCAACCACACTAAAATCCAAAACTATTTGACCAAGTCAATGGTCAACTTTGACCAAGTCAAGTCTCCCAATGACTTCTCACTCGGTCAAAACCCGGATACGCTTCGGAACTGTGAAATTCTGAAACGTTATCGGAATTCGATGAAATTTTCGTGAGTGGCTTGGAATGGCACCAAGACACATAATATGCAGTTAGATTTTCAATCAGAGTCCTCAAACTCAGGATGATAGCTAAAAGTCCAAAATTTTAGCGGTTTCGATCGAAAAACGAAAAAACTGAAAAACTGCCAGAATGCTCCAATGGTTACCAGAAGGCTAAAAGTGACACATATATAAAAGGCATCGCCAAAATTCATGGGAAAAATGATGAAAATGGAAGGCAAAAGTTGATGTTTGGATACGAAATTCTGTATTCAAAGTATTGTTGATGTTTGATGAACAACTGATTGGTTTTTGGTTCTGTGTTTAAGATCATATATGATACAATTCAGATGTACTTGAATTTGAAAGTGTATCTGAAAGTTTTATTAGACATCTATATAAATTACAAATAGAATGTCTATTGTGTGTGGAATGTATTTGCTTATTGTGAGGTGTTTATAAAAAAAAAACAGGTTTTCTGATTTACTTTCATCTGAGAAGATGAATTGTATCTTACAATGTGATGAGCATGTGAACTGTACCTGGTATATATGATGTGCATTAGAAGTGAAACATGTAGCTTGTTCTCTATACTTAACAAAATCTTGGACTTTTTATTAAGTGTATCTTAATTCGAAATGAATCATATAAGATTGGCTATATCTGTCACATAGTAAATAATTGGTACTACCTGAAAACCTGTCAAAGTAAATTTGTAGTGTATCTGAATTTGAAATGTGTATCTGAAAACCTGTATAATTTGCATAACAAAAGGTGATTCATATCTGAAATTGTGATGTGTTTTGACTTTGTTATGTGTATCTGCAAAATTGTAATGGATGTAGAAAATGAACCACGTATATCTGATAACAGCAAACATTATGACAATGTAAAATGAAGTTCACAAACACATTGACATAACACATTATAACATCAAATGTGTTGAACAAACAGCCCTCTGCAATATTCGGTAGTATCAAATATGTAGATGTTAATTCCAATTCCAGATACATGTGTATCTTGATGTTATTTCCAGCCAAATTGAAGTTTGATTTATTATTTATATGGATTTGATTGATGCCTATCTGATTAATATTTAATTGCTTATTGTCGTATTTATATAAAGGATTGAATGACTTTCATTGAAAATCTATGTGTGTTTTGCTAATTAGCTTGTAGACCATGAAATTGTTTTTTTTTTGTTAAGATACAGTACTGTATCTTAATTATATAACATGTGACAACTTCCTAATTTTTCAGCAGGCAGTGATGACGATTGTATGGATGATACATGTGAAGACTCATAAATCAGCAGTTCACAAACAAAATGCAGAGGTTTATATTTCTGATGCATGCATAACAGTGACATTCCACACCAATAAATGATGTTTGTTATTTCAGATACAGCTTAGGCTTCACATATGCATAACATTTCTAGATACACTGGGTATCAGACTCATGTATCTGAAAGACAGATACACTAAATTCAATTTCAGATTGTGGGTGCCCCATGTTAACCTTATCCATTGCGTCACATTTTCAGATACACTACTTGTTTGGATAACAGAATCATGTATCTGAAAGTTAGATTTGTTTGTATTACTACAGAATAAAAATTAATTCCAGATACACTATTTTGTTTGATTTTCAGATTCACTAATTGGAAATACAAAATTGTTTATATTGCTAAAAAATAAAATTAATTCCACATTCACTATATGTTTGGTTTTCAGATTCATGTATCTGAAATACTAATTTGTTCATATTGCTAAAAAATTTCAGATTCATGTATCTGAAATACTGATTTGTTTAAAAAAATCCAGATAAACTAATTTGTTTGGATTTCTGATTCATGTATCTGGAATTGCGTCGTCTCATATTTTGATCATGAAAATCAGAGATTTTTCGTATAAGATGTGGAATAAATCCATCCGATCGTCATGTTTTTTATAGAAAAAAAAAACGTCGACAAGGAAGAGTTGATTGTGGGAAGAAATCTAACTTTTATTCTTGCCATTGTCGACGATTAGGTTGGGGAAGAGAACGGATTATATTGTCTGTTATATTTGTGTCACTTTTAACCTGCTGGTAACCGTTGGAGCGTCCTGGCAGTTTTTAAAATTTTTAGGGTTTTCGATCGGAACCGCTAATTTTTGGACTGTTAGCTATCGTCTGAGTTAGAGGACTCCGATTGGAAATCTAACTGCATATTTGGTGTCCTGGTACCATTTTAGACCTCTCATGAAAATTTCATCGAATTCTGGCATCGTTTACAAAAATTTCACAGTTCCGGGGCGTATCCGGGTTTTTTAAGTCGCACTCTACTTAAAAGGAATAAAAAATATCTAAACACTATTCATTATCTTCCTCGTCGAGATCTCTCTCTCCCCTCTCCGTTTTTCTTCCTTTCAAGCCCCCTAGACCCCTCAAAATCGAAAACCCAAAGCACGGGAAGTGTAGATCGGGTCCCGATCTACACTCCGGTGTCTTCAAAACCCGATTCCGACGACTCTAGCCACTCCGTCCCCCTCTCTTTGTCCTCTGATTCGGGCCATTTCGAGGGCCGTGGTAGATCGGGGCGAAAGAGAGCCTTTGGGAAAGGTTTCGGCGCGCGGAGAGCACCCGGTCACCCCTTCCTCCCCCTCGGTAAGCTTCTTTTCCTCTTTTTTCTTGCTTAGATGATTGCTAGGGGGGGGGTTTTTGTGTTTGGGGGTGGTCAGCGGCAGTGGGGGTCGTCGGAGGGTGGTTGGAGGTGGTCGGAGGTGGTCGGAGGTCGTGGGAGGGGCGGTGGTGGCGCTCGAGCAGTGGCTGGGCTGTCCCGGGCAGCAGGCAGCAGCGGCAGCGGCCCAGGCAGCGCGCGGGCTGGGCGCGTGCGGGGATGCGCGCGGGCGTGCGCGGGTCTGGCGCGAGGTGCTGGTCGTGCTGGGCGCGCGGGACGGGCTGGCAGTGCTGGCAGCGAGCGCAGGGGGCCGGCTGGGCGTGCGCGCGTGCGTGCGCTCGGAGGTGCGTGCGAGGTGCGCGCGAGGTGCGGCAAGGTGGCGGAGGTGCGTGCGAGGTGCGCGCGAGGTGCGGCAAGGTGGCGGAGGTGCGTGCGAGGTGTGCGCGAGGCGCAGCGGGGCAGGCGAGGTGCGCGCGAGGTGCGGCAAGGTGGCGGAGGCGTGCGCGAGGCGTGCGCGGGGCGCGGCGAGGCAGGGATGGTGTGCGCGGGGGCGAGGTGCCGCGCGCGGGGGCGTGCGGGGTGCTCGCGGGCCAGCGCACGGCGTGCGGGGCGCGTGCGGGCTGCCGCGGCTGGGCTCGGTGGACGCGCGGAGCCCCGGGCGGTGCGCGGAGTGCGCGGGCTGAGGCGCGGCGGTGCACCCGGGCGGTCGGGTGGCCGTGCGGGGGGTTGCCGGAGTGCTCGGGCTAACGTGCGTGCGGGTCGCGTGCACGTTTGCCCGAGTGTTAGGTGTTTGTAATGGGTTTTGGGTATTTATTTGAGTATTTAATAATACTTGCGGATTTATACTTACCCAGTTAATGCTTGTCTTGCAGATCTCGACGGACGGTCGCGCGTCGACCCGAGTTCCTGTGAGTGGGACAATCCAACCCAGTAGAGAGGTGTTATACGCACTTGGGCGTATACCGACCTCTCCTGGGGCACCGTGGATTATATTAACCTGTAATAATATGTATTGCATGTGAGCCTGATGAATATGTAGAAATGCATGTTACCCTAGGCTTTTCTGTTAGGGACTTGCACCCATAGGATATGCGTATGAGCCATGCAGCATGTCCCCTGGTTTTCATGCTAGGAAACCCCGGCCTATGCATGCGTCCTACTAGTTTAATTATTAAATTAAATGCTGGTATCTGTTAGATCGCATGCCTTAGGATAATATTATAGGGAGGAGCCTTGCGAGGTCAACGCTGAGACCCGTGTTAGGGTACTCCGTGTTCCTTGTTTGGTTGTCGGGATGTCCTGTATCGGGACCTCAGGCTGCCCTCCCAAGGTTCTAGTCCCAATAATATTATATGTAATGATTGTATGATTGGTATAATTATTAGTATAGTTGGTAGATATTATAGGGGAGGGGCCTTGCGAGGACAGCGGTGGGACCCGGGTTAGGGTACTCCGTGTTCCTTGTTTGGTTGTCGAGGTATCCTATAACGGGAACTCACGCCGCCCTCCCGAGTTCTTTCCCCCAATGATATTCCAGCCTTGCTGATTATTGTACATGTTCCCGCATCTTGATGATGCACCTGGTTGAATTCAGAGGAATTCATGACATTTGAGTTGTAATGATATGTAGTTGACGGATCCGAGTGGATCATATGCGTATGGATAGGCTGTTCTGTTCCCTGCGTTGGATTCGGTAGAGGCTACCCCCAGCGTTAGACAGGGCCTTCCTGACAGAGGGCTCCCATTAGTAGGCACCTCCTGATTTGGTTTCGGACTGTGCTGAATGTGGGAGTAGACCAGGCGGCCTACGGAGTGGAGGGAGAGACTATCGGTGGACCAAGGGTGACCAACAGCCTAGTCAGTCCCAAAATCCTATGTCACCCATTGATGGGTGAGGGTGAGGGTGTAGTGGGTTGGCGATGAGCGACCTACTGGATTTGTGAATAGATGATTATCAGTCCCAATAGCCTATGTCACCCATTGATGGGTGAGGGTGAGGGTGTGGTGGTTCGGCGAAGTACGAACCACTGGATTATGTTGTTATGTCTTGGAGATTGGATAAATAATGGAATTGTGGTAAATATAGTCTGTGATGCATGGGTTGTGCTGTTCACTGAGCGTGCGGCTCACCCCTCGCATATGTTTTTCCCCAGTTGCCACTGAGCCTGAGCTGGAGCCGGAGCAGCAGTTGGAGCTTTCCGAGGGATTTCTTCAGTAGCGGAGCAGCGCCACGTTCCGCGAGTGCCAGAGGTTATCAGCATCCCTTCTTGACTGTATGTATTTGATTTCCGTGCTTGGCACGTGTTTGTATATGTTCAGTTGTATTTGTGTATATTGGCTCTCACAGGACAGATGATTGAGTATCGAGTCTGTAGAATGTTTATTCACAGATTCAGTCTTTTGCTTCCGCATTTGGTGTATATATCATGTCAGCCCCTTTTGTTGCATATGTGTCATTCTAGTTGTCTGTGTATGATATATATTATTGACCTCCTGTGTAGGCTTCTGATATGATACATACACTTGCCGCGTCCCTGGGTTGGCCGCCCTGGGGCGTGACATTGTCTCTTGTAAACTGATTTTTTTTTTGTGGTGTTCGAATGTTTTCTCTCAATTCTGAAACCCTAACTTTTTAATTTTTTTGAAATATGATTATTCGGTGGAGATGATTTAGTTCCTTTGGTCGCATGATTTTTGGGATTCCAAAAACGAGCATTAATGGCGGTATTAATTGGAGCCAATTTTGAAATTGCTCATGTGGGTATTCTAGTAATTGTCTTTTTTATGGTTTGAAAAAGTTAATCAGGCAACCAATAGGATTGTGCCACCTAATGGGGCTTACCAATGGGGCCTAGTTTATTGGGCCTAGGTAGCAGCACTGTATGTGAAATGAGTCATTTTTTTTTTTTTGTTAAAAATATGTTCCATTTGTTTTGGGATTTATTTTTGTGAGCTAGGGTTTAAAAATCGGGTTCCGCGAGTTGGTTCGGGTTGGTTGTTTTTGTCATGGGTTTGGTTCTGATTTGAGTCATCGGGTTTAAATTCGAGTTGGGTTGGATTATGGTTGAACACTTTGAACTTCGGGTTGGGGTCAACTCAAATCCAACCCACCCGAGTTGCAGCCCTAGCTAATGTAGATTTACAGCTATATTAATTTTAGACACGTGTCAAATACACATGAACCTAATTTTTAAGATATTGAACCATCCAAAAAAATTAGTCAATTTGACATATAGGATAATGAATTTGTATATCATCTAATATACTTTTTCATATTATATTAAAAATAACATAGAAAATCTTTATAGAATTCAATTGAGATAGATATCATGAATATATTTAATTTTGAAGTTTAAGATTTGATACATATTAATATGATTTATTTAAATATGATTTTGAAATCTTTAAATATATTTATGATTTATCTAAATTTATTTGAACTCTTAAATTTTGAATAAATAATTATGAGTATTTGCTAAATTTATAGCAGGGTAAAAATGGAAATGAAAACTGGGTCACTTTTTCTTTACTTAAGTAATAGATTTGCAATTGTGACGTTATTGATATTGTAACGCCCCAAAATTTCACTACTCCATTTCGAAGCAATGAATTCGGTTACGCTACTTTAAATCCTTAAAATATATAGCTTCCAATTAAATTTTTTTTTTTTTGAAAAAAGACAACTAACATTTTAGTCAAACATCCAAATTATAAAACTTAACTAGGATCTAAACATAATTTATCCTAAAGCGGATGGGATACACACATAATAGTTTAAACATAAATACCATCTGTTTTTGCTGAAAGGACTAAGGAAAACTACATGACAAACGAAAGGCTTATTTCAACACCTAAAATGCAACGGAAATAAAATACGAGCTTCAACCTCCAATGCCTTAACGAGATCGACAACCACCAACAGCTAATCTGAAAGGTTGGAAAAGAGAGGGATGAGCTACCACACGCTCAGTGAATGGACACAAGTGTCCCAATGATTTATTGTACTTTAAAATAATTAGTTATAAAGTGTCTATGGAACAATTATAATATAATGGAAATCTTATAATAAGAAGCCATTTAAAACATACAAGAATATAATAACATTTTCTTTGCAAACAAAATATGATGTCATAAAGAATCTTCTCATAAATTCAGAATACATGATGTATATGAATGCAACGGACACACATGTCTACTTTCCACGACACCTAGCCGCAGAGATTTCATTTTAGAAATAGGGCCATGTAGACATAGCCACCTAGACTTTGGTCCATTTTAGACTGCAGCCACTTAGACTGAGCCACTTAGACGATTTAATGCATGCACAATCAAAACTACTTATTCTTTCAACTATACAGCATGCGACAATTTCCATAAATATCAACCTATATGATGATAACATGCTCATATGCTTCATACAAGATAGGTTTCATAATCATAAAAATAACATGATGCTGAATGTATACATATATTATGATTTTCAAATAATACAGAGACATCCACTCACCTTTAACAATAACACCTGTGACACAATATCAGCCTAACCAATATGAGAATCGCCTGAAAATGAAATAATTTTCTAATAAATAAAAGAAAATTGAATAACAATATTAAATAAATTACTCATTTATTTTAAACTCAATCATCCCAATGACTTTTACTTAACCGACTTTAGACTAACTACCCAGCTTCCAAATAATAACAATTAATTGACAACTCAATCCAACATTGCTGTAACATATAAGATTTATTCAATATGGATTCACTAACCCATCCACCCTCGTGCGGCCCATTAAACCAACCAGCCCTAAAAAAAACAAAATATAAGCCAATATATTGCTGGGCCTTCATCATCTTAACCCGTTTATCATTCCTAACAATACACACATGAATCTGACAATCCAAATAACATTACATGCCATTCACCAAGCTATATTAACAGGGGTAGTCAATTAGGATTTTCATGGACAAAATGTCCATGTCCATGAATTTGTAAATCTTTTGTTTTTCAATCAGGACATTGGTTCGTGAACAAAAAGTTCAGCGTTATTCAATTAAGACATTATTTTGTAAACAAAAAGTGCAGCGTTATTCGATTAAGACATTATTTCATAGACAAAATGTCCAGCATTATTCGATTAAGACATTATTTCGTGGACAAAAAGTCTAGCGTTATTCAATTGAAACATTATTTTGTAGACAAAAAGTTTGGCGTTATTCGATTGAGACATTATTTCGTAGACATAAAGTTCAGTATTATTCAATTGAGACATTATTTCATGGATAAAAAGTTCAGCGTTATTCAATTGGGACTCCTCATAGTAGACATTTTATCATGTGTTATTCAATTTCCACAGGATTTCTAAAGACTTTCATAAGTGATGGATTCTTGTGGACTTTAGAGAGAGAAATATAAAGGAAAAAATCATTTCAAAATCCCACCCAAATGGGTGGGATTCTCATGGAATTTTATTCCAGCATTGTGAATATTTTTTTTTCTTTTAACAAATGTCCTTTATTATTTTTATCCCATGCCTTTCATATTTTTATTTACATTTTTTTTCTTTATTTATCATCTTTTTTCTATGAATTTCTATATTATTAAATATTCCTATTACCTCATATGTTTGATTAATATATGAGAATGGTAGATTTATATACTTGTGTTGCAATCAATCATTTCATTATTATATATTATATAATATATGCCTAGATCATCCACAATTATTTTCTAAAATATAGATTTATCATATATTTGATTATATGTATAATTTTTTATTTGATTTTTCTTGAAGATGTTTATATTATTGTACAATAATTTAGGTAAATATTTTTTGGTTGATGCTGGTTATCCAAACCGACGCCAATTTCTAGCCCCATTTCGTGGTGAAAGGTACCATCTTCAAGAGTTTGGTCTAGGGCGTGACCCAAAACGTGCAAATGAGTTGTTTAATCTTCGCCATGCTTCCTTGAGGAACGTGATCGAGAGATTATTTGGCATATTCAAATCTCGATTTGCCATTTTTAAATCAGCGCCTCCATTTCCTTGAGTTCTTTATTTGTTATTTTAAAAATCCAAAAACATTATTGTGTTTATTAATAGAAATACACATGTGAAAAGAGTCAATCTGTGAAAATCTACAAAAGCTTGTAAAAGTCTGTGAAAGTCCATGAGAGTGATTTGTGAAAATCTGCAAATGTCTGTGAAAATCTGTGAAAATCCATGAAAGTCAATTTGTGAAAGTTTGCAAAAGTTTACGAAAATCTGCAAAAGTATGTGAAAGTCTGAAAAGTCTACAAAAGTCCATCACTTAAATAATATTCACAGAGATCTATCAAAGTCAATAACCCCCCCCCCTCCTCCCCCCCCATAAATGCAAACCCATTAAATCTATAAATATAGTCATCAACCCATCTATTCCTCTCACATTCATTTACACCCAACCCATTTATCTCCTCCTACACACGGCGTTGGTAACCTCTCTGAAGACACACATGCACCTCTCCCTCTCATTCTATTAATACCTCTTGTTATCCATAAAGCAAGGAATCCGTGGTCCCAATCTAATAGACTTAAGAATCTAGACCTATAATTACCAAGAAATTCAAGGAAAGGATTAAAGGATATCTATGTTGGATGAAGAACACTCTCCTTCATGGCGGCCTCTATGTTTCTTTCTAGGTTGACAGAATATGAAGGATGATTGAGGTTAAAAGGTGATTTTATTGGTTACCCTAAAATCATCCCTCAATCCGATACAAAATTTCATGGGATATGGGATGAAATTTTTTTTTTGAAAAGGCCCAAGCTGACTTTTTATTTTTAAGTGAGTCCTATCATGCTTATCCTGGGTCCTGGAGGGATACTTCTACATGAAAAAAAAAATCAGACTTTTAATATTTACAATAAGATCCATTACCACATGCTCCTTTCCAAAAGACCTCAAAACATGATTTCTCTAACTCCAAATTTTACACGATCACATACAATAGTTCTTGAGACCATTATGACATCCAGAAAATTATAAAATAAACATTTCAATTTTATTTAAAATTTTAAAAATTACAAATGAAATTGAACCTATTTAGACTTACCTCTATGGGCCAACCTATATGCACATAAAGAGAACCCAATAATATAATTGTTCTATTTATATGTTTAAATCAATATATAAATAGTAAAAGTTTACGGTGTTACAGAGATATAAAAAAAATTATCAAACACAATATATATTTCATTATCTTAATATATACATATGTTTCAATATAACATACAGTCATCATATGTGGTGCGAGTCCAAACGGCATGTGCGACTACATGATATGCACATGTTGTCGCATACATTATCTTATTGTTTGTTTTTTTATTGATAAAGATTGGGAAGAATGGAACGACAATATATATTTTTAAATTAGATAACATCATAGATCAAAAAATTCTGCAATTTTATTTTATAACTATAACATATTTTTTTCATTTAAACTTTAAAACAAATCATTAAATTATTCAATCATTATCATTCAATTATTTATGTTATAATATAAACTTTTATGATTATATTTGAATTGATATGTTTTTTAACCTATATCGAGATGGTACAGGGAGATTTTTTTAAATACCTTTTAAAATTTACACGCATTATGTGTGGATTTATTACATTTTATATACTTTATTAGTCCACTCTACTCACTGTATCGAGGTATATATCTCTTGTTGAAAATTTTTCACATTCTCTCTAAATGATACAATTCAATTCATTAGAGTATATAGTTCATATTTTATAAAATGAAACAAATGAGAAACAGATGGGTTAATTGTATAAACAGAACATCTCCGATCTAATACATAAATCTGTATCTAAATTTAAATTTGAGTAAAAATCATCCCAAAATTTCTCCAATCATTTATCCATTTCCATACAAAAGCAATTTTTTACTCATATTTTAATTTAATTAAAACAAGGGAGACTCAAACCTTTATTCAAATTTTCTATGATTATATTTGTTTTTAAACTCCACATCTTTAAAAGATTTGAATAAAACACATATGTTGATTGAAGACATACTAACATACTTTATTAAATGAAGCTTTTATTAAATTTTTTAATAAAATTTATATACAGATTTGAGTAATGTGTTTGTGCATAAATTTAGAGTGAAATGAAACAAAATGATGGAAGTTGGATAAATTGAAAGTGGTGGAAAATAAAATATTTTTTTCTTGATCAACTTTCATGGTGTTTGTATATGTAGTAGAAAGTGATAAAATCATTTTTCATCACTTCCCCTCAAATTCAATCACATGGAAAAGGAAAATAAATTCCCACCATTCCTAATTAAGACAAATAAGGGATAAAAAATGATGAATTTTTGTTTCCTTTTTCTTGTTTGACCCAAACAACAAATTTTCTACGTAGTCAAAAGAAAAAATTTCACTCTACGTTACTTTACCTAAGACACAAACACACCCTCAAGACCGGAGATAGCCCAACTCGTTTTCAGTGGCATCACTAATCCCACAATCGGAGAAAGAAGCTTACCCACCTCCTCTAAGCCCACGAGTAGGCCTGTCAACGGGTCGGGTCCGGGTCGGGTCGGGGTGGACCCGGACCCGACCCGTGACAGGACCCAGCGGGTCCGGGGAAATGTGGACCCGGACCCGGACCTGTCGGACCCGGGTCGGGTCCGGGTCCGACCCGACCCGGATGGTTGGGTAAAAAAAAAAAAGAAAAGAGAAGAACTCATGTATTTGTTTGTCTTATCATTCTATTTGAAATTTTTTGTAATAAAACATTATTGTTAATGAGACTATGTTTGAATATAATTTATACAATTCGAAAGAAGTAAATGAATTATTAAACAACATCCAAAACAATGATCACTAACATAAAAAACATATTAACCTAAATAATAAACATAACTAACCTAAACAACATTCAAAACAATATTAACCTAAACAACATTCAAAACAATAAACACTAACATATTAACCTAAATAATAAACATAAATCATGCAACAAACTAATTAATCATACAAATTCAAAAGCTAATAAGTTAATTGTCCAAAACAAACCGATTTATAGGCTTGTTATGATTATGATTTATGAACTTGTAGATACAAAAAGAAGTTAAGTAAGAAATAAAATTATGTATCAACTAATACTAATGGTCTTATAATATATGAACATATATTAAAAAAAACAGTCGGGTCCAACGGGTCCAACGGGTCGGGGCGGGGTGGACCCGGACCCGACCTGTTTGTTTGTTCGGGTCCGCCGGGTCGGGTCCAACTCGGGTCGGGTCCAAATCGGGTCGGGTATATTACACGTGTAATCAGGTCTGGGTCGGGTCGGGTCCGGGTCTGGACCCAACCCGTTAACAGGCCTACCCACGAGTGGACAGTCACCAAGGCGCTGCCCAGACTTCCACCACCCCTTCCTCCTTCCCTGACATTCTCGTATCGTCCTCCAATGGTGGCTATCCACCTGCCCGATTAAGACTCGCCCAATTCCACTATCGACCCGCCCCCCGATCCACACCTGATTTGCTACCAGCGCCGACCCCTTTTGAGGCAACACCACCCTCTCCCGCTGACTCTTCTGCTTTTTTGTTGATTTGGAGATTTGGGTGAGATCTAAATTGGGTTCAGTTTTTATTTCTTTTGTGTGGTTGTTTTTTTTTTTTTTGTCATCGTTAATCTGTATTGGGGATCTTGAAGGATCTAGTTTCTTTTTTGTTGGATTTTTTTAATTTATGTTTTTTTTTTTCTTTTCATGAAGAGTGTTTTTTTTAGAAAATCTTAATTTTTTGTTTAGGGGGACCTGACCCGCAATTTGGCATGTTAGGTTTGTTTTTTTTTGTTTTTTTGGTGTAAAAAGGCCCTCTATCGAGGGCAGTCTATTAAAGAGTTACAAATGATCATTTGCCTGGGCTGCATGAATACATTGCATTAAACTACGTACATGCGGCTGGAGACTAACTCTCAGCATATTATCCTCCAAAAACTAGGTCCACCTAGACTATTGTGTAGAACGGGCATGTTTGGCCAGCACCTCCAGAGCACGAACATCCTCTCTTGAAACCTTGAGGAAGAGTACCTGTTGAAAATGAGGAACTACCTGTCGGATCTGGCTGAAAATGGCACTCAAATGTGGTGGGACTTCAGCCTGTGCTTGCAGAGCATGTATAATTAATTGCGCGTCTGAACACACCACTATATTAGATGCTCCTATATAATATGCTGTCACGTCCCAGGGCGGCCGTCCCCGAGACGTGGCAAGTATATATAATATCAGCAGTCTATACAGGAGATCAATAACATACTCTAAACAACATAAAAAATGACAACACAGACAATGAGGTAGCCAACATAATATATACAAATAGCGAAAGTTCAAACGACTGAGTCTGTAATTCAAAGACACATTACAGACCCGATACATAATCAACTGTCCTGTGAGAGCCAATATATACAATGACATCCAAATACAAGTATGTGCCCAAGCACGGAATACAATAAATACAATCAAAAGGGGATGTTGATGGCCTCTCACTCGCAGAACGTGACGCTGCTCCGCTACTGCTGATGTGCCTCGGGGAGCTCCTCCTTCAGATCCGACTCAGATATCACTGGGGAAAAAAATAATATGCGAGGGGTGAGCCACACGCTCAGTGAATAGCACAACACATGCATCACAATTTATATCATCCACAAATAATTTATAGCCCCTAACACGGGAGCAACTACACATTCTAGTGGGTCGTTTCATCGCCAACCCACCTCCCCCCTCATCCTCACCCTTTCCGAGGGGTGACATGGGCCTCTTGGGGTGTGCTAGACCGCTCTCCACCCCTGGTCCACCCGGCAGCCTCTCCCACCCTCGGGCCTCCACCTAGTCCACTCCCGCTATCAGTACAGTCCGACACATACCTACTGTCATGCCCCAGGGCGGCCGTCCCCGGGACGCGGCAAGGGTATACATGATATCAGCAGTCAATACAAGAGATCAATAATATACCATAAACAACAGCTAAAAGACAACACAGACAACAAAGAGGCTGACATGATGTATACACAGAAATGCGGAAGCTAAAAAGACTGAATCTGTAAATCAACAACACTTTACAGACTCGATACATAATCATATGTCCTGTGAGAGCCAATGTATCCACAATACATCCAAATACAATCCAAACTGGGTGCCCAAGCACAGAAATATATACATACAAAGAAAGAGAAGGATGCTGATGGCCTCAAAACTCGAGGGACGTGGCGCTACTCCGCTACTGGTGTAGTCGCTCGGGAAGCTCCTCCTTCAAGTCCGCCTCGGTAATCACTGGAGAAAATAATTATGCGAGGGGTGAGCCACACGCTCAGTGAATAGCACAACCCATGCATACAGTTCATATTAACCACATTTAATCAAATCACTAGCCTCAAAGTGGCATAAATAACACAAATCCAGGGGTTCGTTACATCGCCGAACCACCATACCTTCACCCTCACCCTCACCTCTCAATAGGTGACAAAGGATGTTGGGACTTAATAGGCTGATAATCATCCTTACACAATCCAGTGGGTCGCCACATCGCCGGCCCACCACACCCTCACCCTCACCCCTCAATAGGTGACATAGGCTCTTGGGACTGACTAGGCTGTTGGTCACCCTTGGTCCACCGATAGTCTCTCCCCACTCCGTAGGTCGTTTGGCCACTCCCACATTCAGCACAGTCCTTCTACCAAATCAGGAGGTGCCTACTGATGGGATCCCCTGCACGGGACGACCTTTCTAACGCCGAGGTAGTCTCTACACGGATCCAACGAAGGGAACAGAACAGCCTATCCATCGCATATGATCCACTCGGATCCGCTGACAACACATCTCTACAACTCTAATGTCTTGAATTCTTCAGAATTCCTCCAGCGCGCATAACCAAGATGCGGGGAATGCATAAGATAATAATGAGGAAAAGAGACCTTGGGAGGGCAACCTGAGGTCCCGATATAGGACATCCCGCCAACCATACAAGGAACACGGAGTACCCTAGCCCGGGTCTCAATGTTTACCTCGCAAGGCCCCCTTATATTCCCCAAGGCATGCTAACAATATCACAAGCTTGCATTTAATTAAATAAATCAAACTAATAGGACGCATGCATAGGTCGGGGCTTTCCTAGCATGATAACGAGGTGACAGGATGCACGGCTCATGCACATATCCTAAGGGTGCAAGTCCCTAACATACAAGTCTAGGGTGGCATGCATTCTACACATTAATCATGCTTACATGGATTTCAATATAACAGTTAATATTAACTATGTGCCCCAAGGGAGGACGGTACACGCCCAAGTGCATGTAGCGCCTCCCAACTGGGTTGGGTTGTCCCACTCACCGGTAACCGGGTCGTCGCGCGATCGTCCGTCAAGATCTGCAAGACAGGGTAACCAACTAGGTGAGTAAAATACACAAAAATACCACAAAATACACAAAATACTCTAAAAATACCCAACACTCGAACAAGCGTACATAAGGCCTGTACGCACGCGAGCCCGAGCCCCCGACTCACTCCCGAACCCTCGGCAACCACCCGCACGGCCACCCGCCCCTAGCTGCACCGCCGCGCCTCAGCCCGCGCACCCAGGCGCACCGCCGGTCCCTGCCCGCACGCCTGGACATGCAGCCGAGCCACCTGGGTGCACCGCGCGACCCCCTGCGCCCCATCGCGGTAGCCCGCGCGCACACCGCACGCCCCGCGTCCAGCGCCTCGACCCGCGCGCACTCCGAGCGCACCACCAGCCTCGCCCCGCGCGCACCCCGCGTGCACCATCGCTCGACCAGCCCCGCACCGGTGCACCCGCGCGCACCCGCCCGCTCACCTCACCGCGCGCACGCCTGCGCCTCTGCCCAGCGCCCCGCGCACATGCTCCTGCACAGTGTTCAGCGCCCAACGCCCCAACGCCCAGCACCCTCACCCAGCACACCCAGCACGCCCACCCCAGCACGCCCACGCCCAGCGCCACCCGAGCGCATGCCTGCGTGCACGTCCGTGCGCACACGCGCGCGCCTTGCCACTGCACGCCTGCGCGCTGCCTGCTGCGCCTGCCTGCTGCCATCCTGCCTGGGACAGACCCCCACCCTGTCCGAGCACCTCTACCACCAACCACCGGCCACCAATGGCCTCCGACCACCCCAACCACCACCGACAGCCACCCACAGCCGCCGACCACCACCCAACCTCAAAACCACCCTCCTAACAAGCATCTAAGCCAAAAAAGAAGGAAAAAGAGCTTACCAAGGGAAGGAAGGGAAGTTCGGTTGCTCTCCGCGCACCGAAACGCCTCTCCAAGGGTCTCCACCACCAAGACCTCTTCCCACCTCCGAAATGGCCCAGATCTGAGGAGAAGAGAGGGCGGGAGAAAGGGCAAGACACGCCGGAATTCGAATCCAAAAACACCGGGGTGTAGATCGGGACCGGATCTATCCTTTCTATGCTTTGAGTTTTAAGGTTTGAGAACCCTAGGTGGCTCAAAAGCTTGAAAAAGAGAGAGGGGGAGAGAGAAAATGTGTTGGAGAAGATAATGAATAGTGAAGAGCACTTTTTAGCTCACTTAAATAGTCAAACCACTTAATTAGGGCTAACCAACTTAATTAGGGCTAAGAGAGGTTAGGGGGTTTTTAAGTGGGTTTGACTTGGGTCAACCCAACCACACAAAAAAACAAAAAGGGTTGACCAAGTCATGGGCCCACTTTGACCGAGTCAACTCTCCCAATGACTTCTCGCTCGGTCAAAACCCGGATACGCCCCGGAACTGTGAAATTTCAAAAACGTTACCGGAATTCGATGAAATTTTTGTGAGTGGCTTAGAATGGCACCAGGACACATAATATGCAGTTAGATTTTCAATCGGAGTCCTCAAACACAGGACGATAGCTAACAGTCCAAAATTTTGCGGTTCCGATCGAAAAATGAAAAAAACTCAAAAACTGCCAAAATGCTCCAATGGTTACCAGCAGGCAAAAAGTGACACATATATAACATTCTCCCCCCCTTAGGAAATTTTGTCCTCAAAATAAATACAAGAACATCTAAGAAGGGAAAAGATGCGGATACGCGTCACGCATGGCGTCCTTCAGCTCCCAAGTGGCCTCGGCACCGGAACGGTGCTGCCATCGCACCTTGACCAGCTGGACGGTCTTGGTGCGGAGCCTCTTCTCGCGGCGGTCCAGGATCTCAATCGGCTGCTCAACGAAAGACAAGTCCGGCTCGAAGACGAGCGGCTCGAACGGGATGATGTGAGCAGGATCGTGGACATATCGCCTCAGCTGCGAGACATGGAAGACGTCATGAGCCTGAGCCAACTGTGGGGGCAGAGCTATGCGATAGGCCACCTCTCCAACTCGCTCGAGGATGAGGAACGGCCCAATGAAACGCGGACTCAGCTTGCCCCGCACACCGAATCGGAAGATGCCCTTCATCGGGGACACCTTCAAGAACACATGGTCACCAACCTCGAAGGTGAGCTCACGGCGACGACGGTCGGCGTAGCACTTCTGACGACTCTGAGCGACTCGGATACGCTCGCGAATCGTCTTCACCATCTCTGAGGTCTGGTGAACGATCTCTGGTCCCTCTAACTGGCGCTCTCCGACCTCGTCCCAACACAGGGGGGACCTGCAGCTGCGGCCATAAAGTGCCTCGTAAGGAGCCATCCGGATGCTCGAGTGGTAGCTGTTGTTGTAGGCAAACTCCACCAACGGAAGGTGCCTCTCCCAACTGCCCCCAAAATCGAGAACACAGGCCCGCAGCATGTCCTCAAGAGTCTGGATCGTCCTCTCCGACTGGCCGTCCGTCTGCGGATGAAACGCTGTACTGAAATGGAGGTTCGTACCAAGGGCGTGCTGGAGGCTACGCCAGAACCTCGAAGTAAAACGCGTCTCGATCAGAAATGATGCTGACTGGAGTGCCATGGAGACGGACAATCTCGGAGACAAATAACTGCGCCAGGGTGTCCAGAGAATCGGTGAGTCGGATGGGGAGGAAATGAGCAGACTTCGTCAGCCGGTCGACGATCACCCAGATGGCATCGCGACCCGAACGTGACCTCGGCAAACCCGAGACGAAGTCCATGGTGATCTGCTCCCACTTCCACTGAGGGATCTCAATGGACTGCAGCTTCCCCGCAGGGCGCTGATGCTCCGACTTCACCTGCTGGCATACTAGGCATCGGGCAACGAAACGGGCAATATCCGTCTTCATCCCGCGCCACCAGTAGCCGCGACGAAGGCCCCTGTACATCTTCGTGCCACCAGGATGCACTGTGTACCTCGAGCGATGGGCCTCGTCCAGAATCTTCCGCTTCAGCTCTGCGTCGTCGGGAATGCACACTCGGCCTCTGAATCGCAGGATCCTGTCCGCGCGAATCTGGTCGTCCTGACGCTCGCCCCGGACGATACCTTCAGAGAGGACTATAAAATGCGGATCCTGTGCCTGAGCCGTGCGGATATCGTCGAGAAGGACTGGCTGCACCACTAGCCTGGCCAAAAAGCCACCAGCAGGAGTCTCTCGAACGCTGATCCAGCAAGCGGCCTCCTCCAGAAGCCTCCAACGACGGACAGCCATGTGGGCGGCCATGCCCAAGGGCTGCCTACTGAGCGCATCTGCAACGACATTCGCCTTACCCGGATGGTAAGCGATGTCACAATCGTAGTCCGTCAGGAACTCAACCCAACGTCTCTGACGCATGTTGAGCTCCGGCTGGGACTGCAGATATGTCAAGCTCTTATGATCAGTAAAGAGCTCGAACTCCTCTCCATAGAGGTAATGCCTCCACATCTTCAGCGCAAAGATGATCGCAGCCAACTCAAGGTCATGGGTGGGGTAATTCTGCTCATGGGGCTTCAACTGACGAGACGCGTAAGCCACAACCTTACCGTGCTGCATCAGGACGCAACCCACACCCAACTGCGATGCATCTGTGTAAACTGCGAACCCACCACTCCCAGACGGAAGGGTAAGAACTGGCGCTGAGGTGAGCCTTCGCTTCAGCTCCTGGAAGCTCTCCTCGCAAGCAGGGGACCACTCGAACCGAACATCCTTCCGAGTGAGGCGGGTAAGAGGAACGGCTATCTTCGAGAAACCCTCGACAAACCTCCTGTAATAACCCGCCAAGCCCAAGAAGCTCCGAATCTCTGTGGGGTTCGACGGTCGACGCCAATTCGACACGGCGAGCGTCTTCTCCGGGTCCACAGCTATGCCCTCACCGGAAATCACATGGCCCAGAAAGGCCATACGCTCCAACCAGAACTCGCACTTGCTGAACTTGGCGAACAACTGATGTCTGGCCAAAGTCTCCAAGACAGTGCGAAGATGGTGAGCGTGCTCCTCAAGACTCCTCGAGTACACCAATATGTCATCGATGAATACTACCACAAAGGAGTCGAGGAAGGGCCGAAATACCCGGTTCATCAGATCCATGAAGGCCGCCGGCGCGTTCGTCAACCCGAATGGCAGTACTCTGAACTCGTAGTGCCCATACCGGGTGCGAAAGGCCGTCTTCGGAATGTCTGACTCCCGGATCTTCAGCTGGTAGTACCCCGAGCGGAGATCGATCTTGGAAAAGACACGCGCTCCCTGGAGCTGGTCAAACAGATCGTCGATCCGCGGCAACGGGTACTTGTTCTTCACTGTCCGTTTATTCAGCTGCCTGTAATCAATACACAGCCGCAGCGAACCGTCCTTCTTCCGGACGAACAGGACAGGGGCTCCCCACGGAGAAACACTCGGACGTGCGAAGCCCTTCTCCAGCAACTCCTCCAACTGCTCCTTGAGCACCCTCAACTCTGCAGGGGCCATCCGGTACGGAGCTCTCGAAATCGGCTCGATCCCCAGAATCAGATTGATCTCAAACTCGATCGCGCGATCTGGCGGTAATCCCGGAAGATCATCGGGGAAAACCTCGGGATACTCTGCCACGACCGGAGTCTGACTGATATCTGCCTGCAGCGGTGCATCCTTCTGAGCAATATGAGCTAGAAAGCCCTCGCATCCTCCCTGAAGGAGTCTCCACGCCTGCATGGACGACACGAACCCTAGAGGAGCCACGTCACGATCGCCCACGAACTGGAAGGACCTCCGACCCGGAAGGTGGAAAGACACCGACTTGGCAAAACAGTCGATGCTGGCATGACTAGCTGCAAGCCAATCCATCCCCAGGATGGCATCAAAGTCCGTCATCGCGAGCTCCACCAACTCCACTGGAAACTCATGCTCCGCAACCTCTACCGTACACCCTCGGTACACAGAACTGAGGAGAATACGGTCTCCCACGGGCAATGATATCTCCAAGATAGCATCCAAAGGGGCGGACGCCACACCCGTCCGTCTCGCGAAAGCGGGAGACACGAACGAGTGTGTGGCTCCGGAATCAAACAATACATATGCAGGAAGCTGGGAGATCTGAACAATACCTCTGACCACGCTGCCTGATGCCTGGCCTCCTCTGCCGAAAGCGCTGCCACTCGGCCCTGAACGAACTGAGGAGCAGGGGCACGCCTCGCCGGCTGCGCTGGCTGCCTCCTCTGATCAGCACGGCCACCCTGTGGCTGCTGCTGCTGACGCTGAGGCTGCTGCTGCGGCTGGCGCTGAGGCTGCTGCTGCTGCTGGCGCTGCTCTGAAACGGCTGCTGCTGCAACTGCTGCTGCTGCTGTGGAGGCATCACTCTGGGTCGGCCAGCGTCGGGGCAATTATACAAGATATGCCCGACGCGCTGACAGTGATAACAGCGCCGCGTCTCTGGTCGCCTCGCCTGGACTGGCACTGCTGCGATGGGTGCTGGACCTCGCACTGGCACCGCATCTGCTGGAGAAGAGGCAGCCGCTGACCGATCAAAACGGGGCCTCTTCTTCTTCCGCTGACCCTGGTCCTGGCTCCTGGGTGGCCTCTGATCTGCCGAAGAGGTCGAAGCCCTCACGAGGATCCCGAGGTCTCGCTCGACGGTCTTCGCTCGAGACACTAAGTCGGAGTACCTCGAGAAAGCCTGGGAGGTGACGTGCACTCGAATGGCACTGCTGAGACCGAGCTCAAATCGACGGCACCTCGTCTCCTCGTCCATCACCAAAGCTGGAGCGAATCTGGACAGCCTCGTGAAGCGCGTGGAGTAGTCAGCGACAGACATAGTGCCCTGAGTCAGCTGCTCAAACTCCTGCATCACTATCTGACGTGTCGAGAAGGGGAAGTACTCCTCCAAGAAATACTCCTGAATCCCGCCCACGTAAGCTGCTCCAATCCCTCCGGGATGTCCACTGATCTAGTAGCCCACCAGTCGATTGCGCTACCCTTAATCATAAAAGTGGCCAGGGAGACTCGCTGGCGGTCGGTGCAAAGCATGGTCGAGAAGATCGTATCCACCTCCATCAACCATCTCTCTGGAGCAAGGGGGTCCTCCGTCTGACCCTGGAACTCGGGAGGGTGGAGCTTCAGAAAGGCTGAGAGGCCACTCTGCTGCACCCTCGCTGCAGCCTCTAGCCCCACCTCCCTCTCCTGGGGATCCTGAACTCTGACCGCCGGGACCACCACGGGGACTGGGGGTACATCGGGTACCACAGGTGGATCTGCCACCAAGGGAACCTGCGGAACTGCCTCGCGGGCCGCCCGCAGCTCCTGAATCTCCCGTGCCTGATCTGCCAACACTCTGGTCTGGGCCTCCAATGCCCTGGTCTGCGTCTCCACCAAATCAGCTATCCGCGCAAACGCGCGCTCCCAGGCAGGAGGCTCCTGCGCTGATCCTGGCCTCACGGCTGAGGACTCACCAATAGCATCCTCGCCTCTGGTAGGTCCGGAGACCTCCAAAGGTCGAGAGGGACCACGTCCGCGCCGTCCTCTGCGAGGAGGCATATCAGCAACCTAAGAAAACCAGACACTAGGATCAGAATACTCATATAGAAATCCTAGGACTCATCTCTACGAAAAAGAAGACAATTGGCTCTGACAGGACCAGGCTCTGATACCAACTTTTGTCACGCCCCAGGGCGGCCGTCCCCGGGACGCGGCAAGGGTATACATGATATCAGCAGTCAATACAAGAGATCAATAATATACCATAAACAACAGCTAAAAAAACAACACAGACAACAAAGAGGCTGACATGATGTATACACAGAAATGCGGAAGCTAAAAAGACTGAATCTGTAAATCAACAACACTTTACAGACTCGATACATAATCATATGTCCTGTGAGAGCCAATATATCCACAATACATCCAAATACAATCCATACTAGGTGCCCAAGCACAGAAATATATACATACAATGAAAGAGAAGGATGCTGATGGCCTCAAAACTCGAGGGACGTGGCGCTACTCCGCTACTGGTGTAGTCGCTCGGGAAGCTCCTCCTTCAAGTCCGCCTCGGTAATCACTGGAGAAAATAATTATGCGAGGGGTGAGCCACACGCTCAGTGAATAGCACAACCCATGCATACAGTTTATATTAACCACATTTAATCAAGTCACTAGCCTCAAAATGGCATAAACAACACAAATCCGGGGGTTCGTTACATCGCCGAACCACCATACCCTCACCCTCACCCTCACCCCTCAATAGGTGACAAAGGATGTTGGGACTTAATAGGCTGATAATCATCCTTACACAATCCAGTGGGTCGCCACATCGCCGGCCCACCACACCCTCACCCTCACCCCTCAATAGGTGACATAGGCTCTTGGGACTGACTAGGCTGTTGGTCACCCTTGGTCCACCGATAGTCTCTCCCCACTCCGTAGGTCGTTTGGCCACTCCCACATTCAGCACAGTCCTACCAAATCAGGAGGTGCCTACTGATGGGAGCCCCTGCACGGGACGACCTTTCTAACGCTGAGGTAGTCTCTACACGGATCCAACGAAGGGAACAGAACAGCCTATCCATCGCATATGATCCACTCGGATCCGCTGACAACACATCTCTACAACTCTAATGTCTTGAATTCTTCAGAATTCCTCCAGCGCGCATAACCAAGATGCGGGGAATACATAAGATAATAATGAGGAAAAGAGACCTTGGGAGGGCAACCTGAGGTCCCGATATAGGACATCCCGCCAACCAACAAGGAACACGGAGTACCCTAGCCCGGGTCTCAATGTTTACCTCGCAAGGCCCCCTTATATTCCCCAAGGCATGCTAACAATATCACAAGCTTGCATTTAAGTATCAAACTAATAGGACACATGCATAGGTCGGGGCTTTCCTAGCATGATAACGAGGTGACAGGATGCACGGCTCATGCACATATCCTAAGGGTGCAAGTCCCTAACATACAAGTCTAGGGTGGCATGCATTCTACACATTAATCATGCTTACATGGATTACAATATAACAGTTAATATTAACTATGTGCCCCAGGGAGGACGGTACACGCCCAAGTGCATGTAGCGCCCCCCAAACTGGGTTGGGTTGTCCCACTCACTGGTATCCGGGTCGTCGCGCGACCGTCCGTCAAGATCTGCAAGACAGGGTAATCAACGGTGAGTAAAATACACAAAAATACAAAAATACTCTAAAATACCCAACACTCGGGCAAACGTACATACGGCCCGTACGCACGCTAGCCCGAGCACCCCGACTCACTCCCGCACCCCGGCAACCACCCGCACGGCCACCCGCCCCCGGATGCACCGCCGCGCCTCAGCCCGCGCACCCAGGCGCACCGCCGGGCCCCTGCCCGCACGCCTGGACATGCAGCCGAGCCACCCGGGTGCACCGCGCGACCCCCTGCGCCCCATCGCGGCAGCCCGCGCGCACACCGCACGCCCCGCGTCCAGCGCCTCGACCCGCGCGCACTCCGCGCACACCACCAGCCTCGCCCCGCGCGCATCACCCACTCGCACCATCCGCTTGACAGCCCCGCACCGGTGCACCCGCGCGCACTGCGCCCCAGCGCACTGCCCGCTCGCACCCACTGCTCACCTCACCGCGTGCACGCCTGCGCCTCTGCCCAGCGCCCCGGCGCATGCTCCTGCACAGTGCTCAGCGCCCAGCGCCCCAACGCCCAGCGCCCAGCACCCTCACCCAGCACACCCAGCACGCCCAGCACCCAACACAGCCAGCACGCCCACGCCCAGCGCCACCCGAGCGCATGCCCCCGCGCGTGCCCTGCCACTGCACGCCTGCGCGCTGCCTGCTGCGCTTGCCTGCTGCCATCCTGCTCGGGACAGACCACCACCCTGTCCGAGCACCTCTACCACCAACCACCGGCCATCAATGGCCTCCGACCGCCCCCAACCACCACCGACAGCCACCCACAGCCGCCGACCACCACCCAACCTCAAAACCACCCTCCTAACAAGCATCTAAGCCAAAAAAAGAAGGAAAAAGAGCTTACCAAGGGAAGGAAGGGAAGTTTGGTTGCTCTCCGCGCACCGAAACACCTCTCCAAGGGTCTCCACCACCAAGACCACTTCCCACCTCCGAAATGGCTCAGATCTGAGGAGAAGGGAGGGCGGGAGAAAGGGCAAGACACGCCGGAATTCGAATCCGAAGACACCGGGGTGTAGATCGGGACCGGATCTATCCTTTCTATGATTTGAGTTTTAAGTTTTGAGAACCCTAGGTGGCTCAAAAGCTTGAAAAAGAGAGAGGGGAGAGAGAAAATGTGTTGGAGAAGATAATGAATAGTGAAGAGCACTTTTTAGCTTCACTTAAATAGGTCAAACCAACTTTAATTAGGGCTAACCAAACTTAATTAGGGCTAAGAGAGGTTAGGGGGGGGGGTTTAAGTGGGTTTGACTTGGGTCAACCCAACCACACAAAAAAACAAAAAGGGTTGACCAAGTCATGGGCCCACTTTGACCGAGTCAACTCTCCCAATGACTTCTCGCTCGGTCAAAACCCGGATACGCCCTGGAACTGCCAAATTTCAGAAACATTACCGGAATTCGATGAAATTTTCGTGAGTGGCTTAGAATGGCACCAGGACACATAATATGCAGTTAGATTTTCAATCGGAGTCCTCAAACACAGGACGATAGCTAACAGTCCAAAATTTTGGCGGTTTCGATCGAAAAACGAACAAACTCAAAAACTGCCAAAATGCTCCAATGGTTACCAACAGGAAAAAAGTGACACATATATAACACCTACGAACGGGGGCCCTCTGTCAGGTCAGCCAACGCCGGGGAGTACCTACATCGGATCCAACCAAAAGGAGAAGACAGCCTACTCACACGGATACGATCCTCTTGGATCCGTCGACACCGATTTGTAACGCTAATAATGTCATGAATTCTCAAGAATTCCTCCAGGGCGCATAACTAAGATGCGGGGAGACATATATTATAACAACAAGGTTATAATATCCTCTAAGGCATGCTTGTAACTATATGCTCTCATTTTGATTTAATTAGATTAAACTAGATGGGAACATGCATAGTTCGGGGCTTGGTATCTGGGCATGCATAGGCCTCTATACCTGATGTATGGGTGCATATCCCTAGCATACAAGTCTAAGGCGGCATGGATACATCATATTAATCAATATAAGGGTGCATATCCCTAGCATACAAGCCTATGGTGGCATGGGTACAACATATTAATCATGCATTGCATAGTTTACATTTAGTACTAGTTAATATGCAACTATGGTGCCCCAGGGGAGGGCAATGCACGCCTACGTGCATCGAACGCCTCTCTACTGGGTTGGATTGTCCCACTCACCAAATCCCGGGTCGTTGCGTGACTGTCTGAGATCTGCAAGACATAGGCATTCAATATGGTGAGTAAATTACACAAATACATAAGAAATTTACTAGAAATACCCAATACTCGGACAAGCATGCATACGGGCCCGCACGCACGCGAGCACACGAGTACGCACGCGAGTTCGAGTGCCCTGACACCCTCCCGAACCCACGGGCAGCCATACGCACGGCCACCCGCACGCGCACGCACGAATGCGCACGCCCGCACGCGCCCCGGGCGCACTGCCGTGCCCCTGCCCGGGCGCCCAGACGCGTTGCCGCGCCCCTGCCCGCGCGCCCAGACACGCTGCCGCGCGCGCGCATACGCTCACACGCGCACGCGCGCACCGCGCGTCCAGCCCTGTGCGTACCCGCGCGTACTGCGCGTACCCGCGCGTATTGCGCCCCTGCGCAGCACTCCGTGTGCACGCCCGCGCACACAGCGCGCACCGGGCCCCCGCGCAGCCCACCGCGCGCACGCCCACGCGCACGCCTGCGCGACTGCGCGTATGCGCGCGCGCCAGCCAGCGCGCCCGTCTGTGCGCGCCAGCGCCTGCCTGCGCGCGCAGACTCGCGCGTACGCGCACGGATGACCCCGCACGCGCGCCCGAGCCCCTTCCACCCCCTCCTCAGCCCTCCCACACCCCCTAACACCCATGCATAGCATGCATACCCCATTTCACACCCTATACAAGCATCTAAACAAGAATAGGGAGGAGAAGGACTCACCCAAGAGAGGAAGAACAAAGGGAGGAACTCGGGTGCCCTTCGCGCACCAAAACGCCACCACCAAGACCACCACCACCAAGACCACCCTCAGCCCTTACAAAGGCTGAAAACAGGGGAGAAGGGGAACCATGAGAGGGAGGTAAACAAAGGGGAAAGCAAAACAAAAACCATAGGAAGGTAGATCAAGCCCTTACCAATCTTTTTCCCTTCAATGGCTTTCTTGATTTCCTTCTCCTACTAGCTCTAATGGTGGAAAATAAGAGGAGGGAATGAGTGATTTTTGTGTGTGAGAGAGAGAGGAAGAGAAGAGAAGGGAAGAAGAAGAAGTGGGCGTCCAAGTGGTTGCACACACACACACACACACTCACACACACACACACTTAGGGCACTTTAGGGTTTTTTTGTGTGTTTGACTTTGGGTCAACCTAACCACACTAACAAACAAAATGATTTGACAAAGTCAATGGTCAAACTCGACTTGGTCAAGCTCCCTTTGACATTCCCGCTCAGTCAAAACCTGGATACGATTCGGAACTGCCCAATTCTGAAACGTTACCGGAATTCGATGAAATTTTCGTGAGTGGCTTGAAATGGCACCAGGACACATAATGTGCAGTTAGATTTTCAATCGGAGCTCTCAAGCTCAGGATGATAACCAAAAGTCTAAAATTTTAGCGGTTCCGATCGAAAAAAGAAAGAGTTGAAAAACTGCCAGAAATGTCCCAAAGGTGCCCTGAAGGCTAAAAGTGACACATATATAACATATGCTGCCTGGAGACCTTAGGAAATGGCTTCAGCTTCCATGAGCATGGGGGAAGACCACGGTCAAGAAGACATCCCTGCTCCGAGAATTTTGAATGGGCTATCTTGAACCAATACATATGCTGCAGCAGCAGCTCGAGATAGTTGATCCACGCTCCCATCTGTGATGACATAAAACCTTGTTTGATATGATAGGATTTAACGAAGGCAAGAATTGATGAGCAATAGACGGGGTTGTATGAATCACAGAAAGGAATGGGACCTCCATTTCCAACAAGAAGGATTGCCCGCATTCCATAGACTGCATAAGGACTGTCCTCTCCACCGAACGAGGCTCATGATCTATCCCCCTAAAAATTTTGTCATTCCTTACTTGCCAGATTTCCCAATTCATAACAAGCCATATAGTTCTCCTAAATTGTCCGCATCTTATGTTTTTCCACGATCTATCTGTGATCATCGAGTCCCAATCTACCATTTGCCATATGTGAAGAGGGGGATGAGCCATACCTGGAACAAAATGCCAACACTGGGATGTAAATAGGCATTCTTGGAATATATGAGATATAGTCTTCGCATGTTGTTGACATAAAACACATTCAGTGGGCATATGTAATCCAATTCAATCTAAATAGATCCTTGTAGGGAGTCGTCCCCATAGGACTTTCCACTAAAGGTCTTCATGCGTGGTAAGATCGGCAACCTCCATAGAGTCTTCCATACTCCAGGAGTACTTGGAGGCTCCTGTCTAATAATATGAGAAATCTGACGAGTTAATGGGAAACCTGACATTGAGTCCTCCCAACACCAGATTGGATCTCCTTCACTAGCTTGAGGTGGAGCAGTTTGTAGAATACACTCTGCCCAAAATACAGGGAAGATCCTTCGAACCTCAATCTCATTCCAATCCCTCCCATTATTATTTGTGACAAACGGTATCCCAAATAGAAATGTTGTTGATCCATACGTAAGGGTATCCTTGGAAAAGGAATGGGAGAAAACCAAGGGTCCCTCATAAGATCTATACTTGATAAAGCACCTGGGAGCTTCCTAATATGCTTCCTAATAAGAGCCAAACTGTCACATAAGTTGTGCCAAATCTGCGATGAGAGTGTAGAAGTTGGAATCTCCCACGGATTACCTTGCCACCCATATCGCAATCTGAAAAAATGTGCAATATGGTTTGGCATAAGTAAAAATTGGAAAGCTAGTTTCCCCAATATTGCTTTACGAGTTACAATCGAGTTGCTAAGGCCCAGTCCTCCCTGAGACTGTCTCCGTGTGACCAGGAATTGCCTCACCAATTGATCAATACGAGCAGCACCTCCCTGAGTCAATGCTGCTGCCGACATACTATGTAAAGGTAAAGCATTTATAATGGATCACATAAGAGTGAACCTTCCTGCAAATGACAGAAGCGAGGCCTTCCAAGTTTGCAATCTGTTCTCCACTCTATGCACCACCAAATCAGACTGACCGCAAAGCGTCCGCCCGGTCATCATTCGAATACCCAGATATTTCCAATGCGTACCTTCCAGCTAAACCTGGAGGATACGCGCCATCCATCGCTGAAGTCGAGGAGGGATGGAAGGAGAAAATTTCACTGAGCTTTTGTTCCAACTAGTAGTTAATCCCGTCATCTCTTGAGCCTGTTGAAGAACAACACGAACAATCAAGCATTGGTCAGGCTTTGCAGTACTCACTATGAGGAGGTCATCCGCATACATCATATGCGTGAGGGACGGGGAATAAGATTGGGCATTCAACCGGGGATCGGGCTGATATCCAATAAGATTGCCTTGATCGCGCTCTCTTCGTAAGAGACTAGAAAGAATCTCAGCCACTAGAATAAATAAATAAATAGGGTGAAAACGGGTCACCCTGACAAAGCCCACGTCTCATGGGAATCCAGTCTGTAGGCGACCCATTCACCAATACTGCCGCCCGAACTTGAGTTATGCATGACCGCACCCAAGCAATCCAGCGAGCAGGAAATCGCATAAGATGAAGTACCCTCATTAGGCAGTCCCACTCCACCGAGTTATAGGCACTCGCCAAATCGATCTTGGCGGCCATAAGTGCCCTATTACCCTTTCGAACCTTAAGAGCATGCAGTACATCTTGAATGAGAAGAAGGTGTCCATGTATTGATTAGCCGGGAACAAAAGCTCCTTGTTTCATTCCCACTAACGATGGAAGAATACCTTTCATTTGAGAAACCAAGATCCTTGAAATGATCTTATATTTCGTATCACATATGCTAATGGGTCTATAGTTCTTGAGAAAACATGGATTTTCCTTTTTTGGAATAAGCACAGTATGTGTCGATCCCCATGAGATCGGCAATTGAGCTATTTGATAAAAATGTTGTATAGCAGCAATAACATCCTCCCGAATAATCGGCCAACAATGTTGATAGAACTCCCCAGGGAGACCATCGGGACTCGGAGCTTTGTTGCGAGGCAATTCTTTAATAGCACTTTCTATTTCCTCTACCAAGAAAGGCTGGATCAGATCCACAGCATCCATATGTGTCAAAGTTCGAGGTAGCAGGTCAGCAGTAATGCTTCTAGGATCCACCTCCCTTGATTCCCAATGATGCTGAAAATAACTTGTAATATATGAAAAAATCACTTGGGGATCAGAGATCAATAAACCCTCCTGTGTCCGCAACTGTGCTTTACGATTTCAAGCACGATGACGTTGAACTTTGGTTTGAAAAGACTTGGTATTTTGATCACCATTGTGCAAGCATTGGTCCCAAGCGCGTTGTGACCAAAAGATTTCCCATTGTCTCTCCAGAGCATACAGCTTCTTAGTAGCCATTCTGATATGAACATCAAGAACCGCAATTTCCTGCGCATCTTGCTCCTTTGTTAGGAGAGTAGAAAGGGAGTCATGCGCATCCTTCAGTTTCTGGGAAAGATTTCCCACTTGCGTCCGGTTTCCAAGTTTTTAAACTTTGAAACAACGAACGATTTTTAGATGAAGTTGACCCAAAGGTGGTGCAAGAACATGTTGTCTCCAAGCAGCACTCAAAGTATCCATTAGATCAGGTTCTCAAACCATAATTTCTCAAACCGAAATGGTTTATAACCTTATGGACGAAGAGGAGAAGAATCCACCATCAAGGGAGAATGTTATATATGTGTCACTTTTGGCTTGCTGGTAACCATTGGAGCATTTTGGCAGTTTTTGAGTTTTTTCGTTTTTCGATCGGAACCGCAAAATTTTGGACTGTTAGCTATCGTCCTGTGTTTGAGGATCCGATTGAAAATCTAACTGCATATTATGTGTCCTGGTGCCATTCTAAGCCACTCATGAAAATTTCATCGAATTCCGGTAACGTTTCCAAAATTTCGCAGTTCCGGGGCGTATCCGGGTATTTTAAGTGACTTGCTATATAAATGAAATCTAAAACTTGATTGGCACTATTCATCATCCCTTCCAAAAGCTTTTTCTCTCTCCCCTCTCTCCTTTTCTTCCATTTGAGCCCCTTAGAGCCCTCAAACCCAAAAACCTAAAGCATAGAAAGTGTAGATCGGGTCCCGATCTACACCCCGGTGCTTTCAAATCCGGATTCCGGCCAACCTAGCCCTTCCATCCGCCCTCTCTTCTCCTCAGATCCGAGCCAAATCGGAGGTGGGAGTAGGTCTTGGTGGTAGAGACCGTTGGGGGAGCGTTTCGGTGCGCGGAGAGCAACCGGACACCTCTTCCTCCCCTTGGTAAGCTCTTTTTCCTCTTCTTTTTGGCTTAGATGTATGTTAGGAAGGGGGTTTTGTGGTTGGGTGGTGGTCGGCGGCTGTGGGAGGCTGCGGAGGTGGTTGGGGGCCGCCGGAGGCCGGTGGATTGGTGGTGGAGGTGCTCGGGCATGGAGGTTGCTGTCTCGGGCAGGGCAGCAGCACAGGCAGCACAGGCGCAGCAGGCAGAGCCGCTGGCAGGGCGCGCGCGTGCGTGCGCGCGGGCGTGCGCGCGGGCGTGCGCTCGGGGGGAGCTGGTGGCCAGCAGTGCGCGGGTGTGCTGGGGGTGCTGGTCGAGTGGGTGTGCGTGCAGGGCGTCGTGCAGGGTGCGCGCGGAGCGCTGCGCAGGGGCGCGGGCATGCTGTGCGCCCGCGCGGGGGTTGGGGGAGTGCTGGGCGAGTCGGCGGTGCGCGTGGAGTGAGGCGAGTGCAGTGGAGGTGCGCGCGGAGCGAGGCGAGTGCAGCGGAGGTGCGCGCGGGGCGAGGCGCAGGGCGCGAGGCGTACGGGGTGTGCGAGGGCTGCTGCGCTGGGGCGCAGTGGGCGCGCGGTGCACCCGGGAGGCTGGGCGGCAAGTCCAGGCGTGCGGGCAGGGGCCGGCGGTGCGCCTGGGTGCGCGGGCTGTGGCGCGGCGGCGCATCCGGGGTCGGGTGGCCGTGCAGGTGGTTGCCGGGGGTGCGGGAGTGAGTCGGGGTGCTCGGGCTAGCGTGCGTACGGGGCGTATGCACGTTTGCCTGAGTGTTGGGTATTTATTTGTGTATTTTGTGTATTTTGGGGTATTTGTGGATTATACTCACCCAGTTGATATCCTGTCTTGCAGATCTCGACGGACGGTCGCGCGTCGACCCGACTTCCGGTGAGTGGGACAACCCAACCCAGTTTGGGAGGCGCTACATGCACTTGGGCGTGTACCGTCCTCCCCTGGGGCACATAGTTAGTATTAACTGTTGTATTGTAATACATGTAAGCATGATGTGTGTGTAGAATGCATGCCACCCTAGACTTGTATGTTAGGGACTTGCACCCTTAGGATTTGTGCATGAGCCGTGCATCCTGTCACCCCGTTATTGTCACGCCCCGGGCGTCCCCGGTACGTGGCAAGGGTATATAAAATATCAGAATACACAAGCAACCAGAATGACACACAGACAACAAAAGCAGGGCTGACATGATATATACACCAAATGCGGATAACTAAAGACTGAATCTGTAATCAAAACACACTACAGACTCCATACATAATCACATGTCCTGTGAGAGCCAATATACATACAAAGACATCCAAATACAACCAAACGCGTGCCCAAGCACGGAAAATAATACATACTGGCACAAGGGATGCTGATAGTCTCAGAAACTCGCGGGACGTGGCGCTACTCCGCTACTGATGAAATCCCTCGGGGAGCTCCTCCTCCAGATCCGACTCAGATGACACTGTAGAAAAATATTATGCGAGGGGTGAGCCACACGCTCAGTGAACGGCACAACCCATGCATCACAGACAATATTGACCACAACCAGATAATCCTTATCATCCACAATCCCATTACCAAAGCCACAACGACAACAATTCCTCAAACTAGTGGGTCGCTACCGCCCACCCACCACACCCTCACCCTCACCCTCAATGGGTGACCAAGGATATTGGGACTAATCAACATCCAATCACAAATCCAGTGGGTCGCTCACCGCCAACCCACTACACCCTCACCCTCACCCTACCATGGGTGACAAAGGATATTGGGACTGGCTACACAAAACCAGCGGGTCGCTTCCGCCAACCCGCTACACCCTCACCCTCACCCTCAAGGGGTGACCAAGGATATTGGGACTTACAATCCAGTGGGTCGCCACATCGCCGGCCCACCATACCCTCACCCTCACCCTCAATAGGTGACCTAGGATGTTGGGACTTAACGGGCAGATAATCATCCATACACAATCCTGTGGGTCGCCGCATCGCCGGCCCACCATACCCTCACCCTCACCTCTCAACAGGTGACCTAGGCTCTTGGGACTGGCTAGGGTGTTGGTCACCCTTGGTCCACCGATAGTCTCTCCTCACTCCGTAGGTCGTTTGGCCACTCCCATGTTCAGCACAGTCCTTCTACCAAATCAGGAGGCGCCTACTACTGGGAGCCCCTGCACGGGACAACCTGTCTAACGCTGAGGTAGTCTCTACACGGATCCAATGAAGGGAACAGAACAGCCTATCCATCGCATATGATCCACTCGGATCCGCAGACAGCACATCATAACAACACTAATGTTCTGAATTCCTCAGAACCCACCGGGGCGCATAACTACGATGCGGGGAACATGCATAAGGTTATAACAAGGGTGGAATATCATTGGGGGAAAGAAACTCGGGAGGGCAGCGTGAGTCCCCGTTATAGGACACCCCGACAACCAAACAAGGAACACGGTGTACCCTAACCTGGGTCTCACCGCTGTCCTCGCAAGGCCGCTCCCCTATAATATTCACTATAACATGCAATTTAACATTTACTAGCATTTAATTTAATAATAAACTAGTAGGGCACATGCATCGGTCGGGCTTCCTAGCATGGAAACAGGGGACATGGTGCATGGCTCATACACATATCCTAAGGGTGCAAGTCCCTAACATGCAAAGTCTAGGGTAACATGCATTCTACAATTAAATCATGCTCGCATGATATACAAATTACAACATGCCAATATTCATCCATGGTGCCCCAGGAGAGGTCGGTATACGCCCAAGTGCGTATAACACCTCTCTACTGGGTTGGATTGTCCCACTCACCGAAATCCGGGTCGTCGCGCGACCCCTCGCCATGATCTGCAAGACATGCATTTATACGGTGAGTAAAATCCACAAACATACAAAAATACCCAACAATACATTAAACTACTCCAAAAATACCCCATACTCGGGCAAACGTACATACGGCACGTACGCACGCTAGCCCGAGCACTCCGGCTCACTCCCGCACCACCGGCAACCATCCGCACGGCCACCCGAGCCTCGGGTGCGCCGCCGCGCCTCAGCCCGCGTGCCCAGGCGCCGCCGGCCCCTGCCCGTCGCCTTGGACCCGCAGCCGAGCCACCTGGTGCGCCGCCGCCCACTGCGCCCCGCCGCAGCAGCCCGCGCGCACCCCCCGCGCTCCCCGCGCACACCACGCGAACACTCCGCACGCCCCGCGCGCACCCCACGCGGACTGCCAGTCCGCCCCTCGCCACCGCCAGCTCCGCCCCGCGCGCACTCCCCACGCACCACCAGCTCCCACACCGCGCGCACGCCTACCTCTGCCCAGCGCCCCGCGCGCACGCCCCCACAGCGGTGCCCAGCGCCCCAGCGCCCAGCGCCCAGCACCCTCGGCCAGCACCCGGACCCTCACCCAGCGCCCCCGCGCCCAGCGCGCCTGCCAGCCTGCCCGCGCTGCTGCCCGCGTTGCCTGCCTGCACGCGTCGCGAGTGGCCCGAGCACCGCTCGCCTGCACGCCCGGGGCACTGCCCGCCTGATACCCGAGCGCCCTTGCCCTGCTCACCTGCGCGCCCAGCCTGCTCGCCCGGCCTGCCAGCGCGCACAGCCCAGCTAGCCTCCCGCACACATCTCCCTGCACCCCCCGAGCGCACACCCGCGCGCGCACCCGCGCGCACGGGCGCTCTGCTGCGTCCGGCAAACTGGTGCACCTGCTCCCAGCCTACCCGAGCTAACCCTGCCAGCCTGCCCAGCGCGCACGCCCAGCCCTGCTGGCCCCCAGCACCAGTAGAGCGCCCCACGCCCAGCCCTGCTGGCCCCCAGCACCGCCCGAGCGCACGCACGCGTGCTCGCCCACGTGCACGCTCGCGCGCGCCCGCCAACAACTGCGCCTGCACCACCCAGCGCTGCTGCTGCCCTCCCAGACAGCAGCCCGCTAGCCGAGCTGCACGCCTGCAGCCCGAGCTCCTCTATACCACACCACCTCCGACCAAACCCCACAGCCTCCGACCGCCTCCCACAGCCCTCCGACGGCCACCCACCGCCGCCAACCTCCACCCAACCCCATTTCCACCCTCCTAGCATACATCTAAGCAAGAAAGAGAGGAAAAAGAGGCTTACCGAGGGGAAGAAGGGAAGTCTGGTTGCTCTCCGCGCACCGAGACCTTCCCAAAGGGCTTCCAACGCCCGGATCTACTCCCACCTCCGAAATGGGCCAAAATAGAGGAGAAGAGAGGGCGGACGGAGGGGTAAAACTCGCCGGAATCGAGATTTGAAACCACCGGGGTGTAGATCGGGACCCGATCTACACTTCCTAGGTTTTGGGTTTTAAGCTTTGAGGGCTCTAAGGGCCTCTAATGGAAGAAAAAGAGAGAGGGAGGAGAGAGAGGGCTCGAGGTAGGGGATGATGAATAGTGCCAGGCACTTTTTAGCTTTCACTTATATAGCGAGCAACTTAAAATACCCGGATACGCCCCGGAACTGCGAAATTTTGGAAACGTTACCGGAATTCAACGAAATTTTCGTGAGAGGCTTAAAATGGCACCAGGACACCAAATATGCAGTTAGATTTCCAATCGGAGTCCTCTAACTCAGGACGATAGCTAACAGTCCAAAAATTAGCGGTACCGATCGAAAACCGAAAAAAAAATGAAAAACTGCCAGGACGCTCCAACGGTTACCAGCAGGCTAAAAGTGACACATATATAACAGCCTCGACCTATGCATGCGTCCTATTAGTTTGATTTATTTACTTAAATGCAAACTTGTAATATTGTTAGCATGCTTTGGGGAATATAAGGGGGCCTTGCGAGGTTAACATTGAGACCCGGGTTAGGGTACCCCGTGTTCCTTGTTTGGTTGGCGGGATGTCCTACATCGGGACCTCAGGTTGCCCTCCCAAGGTCTCTTTTCCTCATTATTATCTTATGTATTCCCCGCATCTTGGTTATGCGCGCTGGAGGAATTCTGAAAGAATTCAAGACATTAGAGTTGTAGAGATGTGCTGTCAGCGGATCCGAGTGGATCATATGCGATGGATAGGCTGTCCTGTTCCCTCCGTTGGATCCGTGTAGAGACTACCTCAGCGTTAGAAAGGTTGTCCCGTGCA